>CM055273.1:90323237-90340490 GCA_029237695.1 Conchocele bisecta
TCTCTTGTTATTTCTCGTGTTTCAATCGTAATTAAACAAAATGCACATCGTCTAGTACGAACTAATACATTTGGAAGACTTTGCATAAGCCCATGGCCATTCAAAGCAACATTACTTTTCACAGAAGTTTTAAATGTAATATAAGTAATGTTGTGTATTTTAGATTTGAAACGTGTATTACAATACAGGTCTGGATTTCGCTCACATGAAGCAGAATGCCTACCCATATATCAACAATGCCGCGCCGTTCAATGCGGATATAATTGAAGGTTGGTTTTGTCTATGTTATAATTAAAGGTACATGCCCATCCAGTATGCACAAAATGTTCTTTATAGGAATTATATAAGTGTATAATTGTGTCACTATTCCACCAGTTCTGAATATTATTATATTCCTTCATATTTGCCCCATTGACTTTGCATTATTATAATAGAAGTTGCATATACACAATATATACCATGATACGGGCAGTGCTTAACGTGCCTCCCGTGACCATATGTATTGGAAACATAAACAACAAAGACACAATGTTTGCGGTAAGGCCATGGTGCCAGCAACTTAGCAACTTACTTTATGGAGGAATGTGACAGACATCGAACTGATTTGTAGATTGATCTCAGCAAGAGACCGCCCTTAGATTGGATCAAGTCGAAGGTTCACCAATCCCGCCTGTGACTATACAGTGCGTGATATGGTCTGAGTATATTATGACTTTATAAATATATCCCTGCCTTCGTCTTGAGCCGATCCACAGCGCTCGGGTTTGGAGAGCATAGTCCAGCCATTTCCGCGTGGAGATGCCCGATTATTACATGGCTCGGGTTTGGAAAGCATATTCCAGCCATCTCCGCTGGAGATGCCCGATTACCAGCGTGGTATAGTGCCATTTTCTGCATAGTTACTTGCTATTCCGCGAGTTCGAGTCTGTCACATCCGCCACTAAAGTCTGCCGACTTTTCCTCCATAAAATGGTTATTCATTGAAATACAATGGAATTAGTCCATCCGATTGCCTGAGGTCGCTACACTTCTCAATCGCGTGAGACCACGCATTTAAATATGTACCCCGTCCGTGCGGAACAATGCGGGCGTATTTTCAGTCAGTCTCGGATGCGGAATGACCTAATTGAAGGTTGGTTTTGTCTATGTTATAATTAAAGGTACATGCCCATCCAGTATGCACAAAATGTTCTTTATAGGAATTATATAAGTGTATAATTGTGTCACTATTCCACCAGTTCTGAATATTATTATATTCCTTCATATTTGCCCCATTGACTTTGCATTGTTGCTATCCACCAATAAATTGCCGTATTGTACGCTGTCAAGCAGTCGTATTTTCGCCGTACTGCGTCGCGCGCCTGTGTCGTTAAGCTGACAACAGCTGATCGCGAATAAGGAAATGTCCCAATCCAAAGTCCATAAAACTGACATCAGCACCAAAAGATGTCCGTTATGAAATATAGCCTGTATGGGATACTACGATAACGTTACATGCCAAATACACTTGTTGCCGACAAAAATCGTTTCAACTCCTAAATTAGGTTGATCCGATGGCGATGAAGGCGATGTGGCCTCGTGAGTCGTGCTTCATAGTTTTTCGGGACGATTTTGAACGTTTTGTGGAATTAACAATAATCATTGACATGGTCGGCAAATAAAACAAGTGTTAAATAAACTGACGTGTTTAACTTAAACTTTAAGTATGGCTTTTTATCCAAATTTAACGCCTTTTCCCCGGTTTTGTTGTGTCTGTAGTGATGTCAGCCATCTTGGTTTTCGTGTATTGTATCGATTCAGGTGCGCGAAATGACGTTGTCAAGTTAGTATTCCTACACGCTACAATTTGCATAAACTGAAGCCATCACAGGCGCTCGGATTGGTCAACAAAAATAATAGAGAGTCGCATTTCATCACACTATCGGTTTATTTAATGATTAGGATGCATGTTTTGTTGAACGGGTATATAATAAATAGGTTATCGGATTTGTACGGAAATATATTTCCGTACAAATCCAATAACCTATAATTATTAGTGCCTGCTATACAGAATATAATCATTTAGTGTAATATGTATTACTGATATTGACTCGCGGTGGTATCAAGCTATTTTCATGCCTGATTTGTTTTTCATTATCTGTACCTTAAAAAATAATATTTTCGACAGATTATAAAGTATGATCATTGTATGATCAAAAAATAAATACAGAGGTTAAATGGTAGTGGCCGTTAACATTTTATGGAAGAACAGTTATCACCCCTGATATCAGTGTAGAAATTTACATCTGATATAAAATGTATAATAATGCTAATCAATACGTGGGGTAATGGCGAATGCATGTTTATTTTGCCAGAAAATGTCCCGGATGATGTCTCTGATACAAATAACATTTTGTGCCTACTGCATGTACCTTTAACGGTTACTGAGGTTCTATTTCATACCTGTGACAATCACGTACGTTTACCACTAAACATTGATACACGAATTAACCCTTAACCCAACCGGAAAGCTCGCTATAGCGGTGTTTGTAAACAGTGCAAATCCAGATGAGCCGGCTCGTAACGAGTCGACTCGTTAGGACCTGTACTTTTTGGCGGGAGACATACTGTCTCCACGCTATTGGGATCGTGATTCTGGCCGTTTGCACGGGTCTACTTTCGGAAGTGGCTCTCTGTTCATCGGGGACTCTCAATTATCTCAATTTGCGTTCGCAATTAACAACAGTCAGGTGACATTTAAAGTCAGCGAGTGACCTGAAAGCAAGTTATTAATAGCAACGGCAATGCTCAACATTATGTGTAAAATAGTTGGCATTCCCAACTTTACTTCTGAAGAGAACAAATTGCTGTTATTGAGACACCCCCCGTGCTGTTATTGAGACGCCCCCTTTCGGAAGTGGCTCTCTATTCATCGGGGGACGTCTCAATAGGCTCAATTTGCGTTCGCAATTAACAACAGTCAGGTGACATTTAAAGTCAGCGAGTGAACTGAAAGCAAGTTATTAATAACAAAGGCAATGCTCAACATTATGTTATCCGTATAAAGGCGTATATCACCACTTCAATTCTGGGTTCTACCCCAATAAATACGTCTGCAATATACCTCGTAAAACGGTTTATTAGTCGGACATAAAGCACCTTTGCTTCATCAACCTATTTGTGTTTAGAGCAGGCTGTATTTTACAAACACCAGTAACTGATCAAGTTCTCCAAATTTGCACATTGTAAATCCAATAATCAACATCGAATATATTTCTAACAAGGAATTTCTGAGTATGCAAATTCACAAGTGGCTACTTGTCTCCCGCCAGTCAGTACTTTCAGTACTTTGATTGCAGGTAAGTTTCATACATTTGAGAGCAAAAATATCCCCTTTTCATAAATGGACTAGTCTAAACAGCATCTTGTGACCATTGGATTGGTTGCAAAATGAATATATCAAAATCCATTCCAGTTACTTAGGGGTGAAATGAAAGGGTTAAAGATGATGTTTTAACGTATTTTGGGGCTGCTACCCTGAGACACAGGGATCTTGTTTATTTCGGCAGATGTCGACGTAGGAATATCATACACGCCGTGTCTCCAATGTCGGCCATGTGTGCTGGAATGGAGAAATAGAGAATAGTAGGTTAGTGCCGTGAATGGGAAAAATTATCTGGCAAGGCTCAGGAAACGGGATGGACGAGGGCTCTGCCGCCGAGCACATCCCGTTTTCCGTGCCGCGCCAGATATTTTTTCCCATTCACGGCACTAACCTACTATTCTATTTATCCTGTCAACACCTACAAATGGCTTTACAAATCAACAAACTAACCCCAGGTACAGCACATATTCATACGCAGTGATTCGGTCGTATTGACAGGATATCAAAAATGTTTCACGGCACTGTGTTGACAGGATAAATGAGGCTTATGGGATATGTGACCAGTCTCGTTCCTGATCGTGTAGCGCAGTCCTGCAACATGATAATGAACGTTGCTGTTCAGTAGAAGGTGTTTCAGCGACGGTATGGCGACCAGTGTATATCCTGATCAGACTGTGCGGATGCTCTGGTCGCAAAACCAACAAGCCTCATTTCTCCAGTCACAGCCACATTTCATTAACCTACGTGTATCGGTAGACTATTTCACCAAAATTATTAAGCATACTTATCTAGCAAAGTGTACTTTGAGGGAAGTAATCATTTTATATTTCCCGTAAATGCATTATTTTGTCATATAGAACTAACGACTGCATATAGTTGATGATTAAAAGTATGCAGACTTGATATACTGAATGTATTACATTATCACAGCCAGAATGGCTGTGATAATTGTAATACATTCAGTATAATAAAAAATAATAAATGTATCATTAAATTGTAAAATTTCTCCCTCAAAGTGTACTTAGCAAGATATGTATACTTGCAATCTTGGTGAAATCGGCTACTGGTTCTTACCAATATTGATAACAGACCGTGAACAGTACGCGGACTCGACACCGGCGTCGTCCCCCGCCCTCGTCACCTCCTCCCTGCTGTCGCCCACCTCCCCACCTCCTACTCAATTGCCAGGATGGAGACGGAATACCCAGACGGCGAATATCTCTCATATCAGCCCGGTAAGTATACAATGTAAAAGCAACATGAGTAGTACTATAATATCATTGTATAGCTGGTACTGTCTGGTCATGTAATTGGTAGGATGTTACACCGTTTATCATTGTTGTATCGTTCGTGTGATTGTATAGACATGTATTGTATTATCGTTAGTGAACATTTTGCCAGTAGTATATCTAGTTACGGTTATACTATTTAACCCTTTCAACCCTAAGGAACTGGAATGGACTGTGATATGCTAATGTTCCGACCAATCCAATGGTCATAAAACGATTTTCAGATTCGTCCATTTATGAAAAGTGGTGTTTTTGTTATAAGAAATATGAAAAATACTTTCAAACAGTGCAGATCCTGATGAGACGGCTCGTTACGAGCCGGCTCATCTGGATCTACACTGTTTGCATAAACCGATATAGCGGGCTTTCGGGTTCAAAGGGTTAAAGGTACATGCCAACTCAGTAGACACAAAATGTTCTTTATCAGAGACATCATCCGAGACATTTTCTGGCAAAATAAACATTCATTCCCCATTGCCCCACGTATTGATTGACATTATTATACATTTTATATTGGAAGTAAATTTCCACACTGATATCAGGGGCGATAACTGTGTTTCCTTCCAATGTTAACGAACATCACTATCATACTTTATAATCTGTCGAAAATATTATTGTTTCAGTTGACGCATTTAATTAGTATAAATAATTAAAAAATAGCATGCCTCATTTGCATATGAAAATAGCCTGATACCAACGCACGTCACTATCAGTAAAATAAACACAATGATACAAGTAATTAATAAAGTTAATTCCTATAAAGAACATTTTGTGCCTCCTGAGTGGGCATGTACCTTTAAATAGCCGGTTGGAGCTGTACATGTAAATATAAACTGTATTTATTTTACAACGATTACAAACAGGCGCGAGAGCACTTATACAAATGCTTTCGTTGGCACATATGAAGGCGTAAGGGCGGTCATTAATGTGGGAGGAAACCGGAGTACCCGGATAAAACCCACTTGTCCGATCTGGCAACCACCATACCATCTCACATAGCTGTACATGTATATCGGAGCGACACCTATGTATCCAGTTCACGTCCACATATAGTGTAAGTATAAATGCCAAACTATGAAAAGTGTAGCCATGAGCATATGATGGTTACTTGGAAAAGTCGCGGGAATACTGGACGAGGCAATTTCCGGCCTTCGTCCAGTATTCCCGCGACTTTTCCACGGTACTGAAGTATGAGTATGGATGAATCTGTACATTCCAGTAGTTTCATAAATAACATATTAAATAAATAATAACTATTATGTTATATTTGGTGTCTATTAACGTTGTAATAATCACGTAACATGTGTTCTGCCTCATTCTCGTGTACATGTTTATTAGGCAGTATATTACAATTGTTATTCACTGTGTTGTATTGTATTTTATTATATACGTACTTTCGTTTCCCATTGAAACGCAATGAAACGCAAGATGTCATTTCTTTTCCATACTGACGTCTCGTGAGTTCATATTGGTCAGTGCCGTAACTACGTTTCACCTCGCAAAATAGTATCTTCTAAATCAACACTAATTTGCTTGTTTTATTTATGTTTGTATATTTTTTGAATCGCATATAATTTGCGAATTATGTACATATATAATAGAAAGGTTATTTGATTTTTATGTGGATATATACATCGTTCCGCCGCGCAACGATATTGCGCTTCTAAAGTCGCGCAATATAGTACGATGCGGAACGAGTGCATATATCCACATACAAATCAAATAACCTATAAACATACAATTTTCACGAAAGCCCATGCTAGTCAATAACTATTTATTTGTAGACATGGTAATGCCGCTGCAAGAAGAAAGTAAATGGGCGCCGTCGTACCGGCTATCGCCCAGGGAGCAGCTGGACAAGCGTGTGTGGTTCATCAATGACCTCCAGGACCAGGTGGCGCCCACGTCACCCATGACCCCGTTAATGTGTGTCGACAGGGAGCCGGCCGACTGGGATGACGTTGTCATGTTTTGAAGCAACTAAGGGATGGAGTGTGGCTTAGAGGTCAGGCGGCCATTTCACTAAACGTACGAATAAAATGTTTGTAAGTGTAAAATTATGATAGTCTGTAAATTTCACATTAAGAATGTTTTTTTTTGTAAACAATTATGGGATTTACATTTGTTGAGCATAGGTTGCATTGCCAGCCGTGTAAATCCATCAATTGAAATTTACAGACGATCCTAAATCTGCACTTACGAACATTTTAGTCGTAAGAAGCTTAGTGAAACCGCCCCCTGGACACTGATCCCCCCCCACCCCCCGCTTCTTCTAATGTCCCCTTCAATCAGCTGTCTGTGTAATTGGCCCATAATTTATTTGGACCGAAGTAATTAATACATTATATTCGCATGTATCTCTTTCGTTAATGATGTTGGCGACGATGTATCACCTTCAAGGATTTGGCTCAAAATATATGTGCTGACGTGGTCATGCTTTGAAGCATTTGAGGGATGAATGAGGACACTGGACTTCATTACCGGAGGCTGCGAGTTAAATCCGCTTCGCATGCGTGAAAATAGTATTTCCATGCTAATGGCCTAGACTTTAAACTGTGGTCCCGTTACTATATGGCATTAGCTGTTGCTGGAACTTTCAATCCATTCACTTTCACTTTTGTCGCTCGCTCTCTCTCTCTCTCTCTCTCTCCTCTCCTCTCTCGTTTACATGTGATTAAAATAGTTACCACTGTGTTATGTTGTTTCGAATCTAAATCCTGGTATTTGCCATTTATGTACATGTATGCATGCATTTAAACAACGAAAAATCTCCTCTGTATACCAGTCATGTATACACACCGATTCAGTGGCCGGAAAATCACAATGAAGATTTGTTGCAACATGTGTTGCTGTAAGATATACTACAGCAACAAATGTATGGTATGGTGTAGCTATAATTAAACAACAGTATATATCTACATGCACCGACGACTCGTTCTTCCCTTCTGATAGTGTTACCGTTTGCGTAGTTGCGTGGTTAACTGTGCGTGTTAATGGTCATGAACGATTTGTCTGTAGAGAATTGAATGACAAAGCAATGTGCTATTTGAGCTGAAATGCAATAAACGTAGAATAAAAGCGTTATTGACTATAGTGTAATCTGTTTACGCAGTCTTTCAGCTTAAGTGAGGTTTCGTGTTACACGGGGAGGCACGAATTACTGTCTAGCCAAATGTATATTTCAACTTCACACAACCTATTTCTACAGTGTATATATTCGTATGTTTATAGTTTGCGAGGAGTCCGAAGGCTGTTGCGTTTACTGGGGTGACAATACATTAATCTGTTTAATGTTTGCGAGGACTCCTCGCACAATTTAAGCAGACCAAATGTATTTTTCACTCCCGTAAAGCAACAGCCCATGGTTTTATTACTTATATTTACACTGCATTTTCTGATGGTTTCAAAAATGTTCATAACCAAATATGGCGTTTAAATTAACAACGTGTCAACGATAAGCCAATCGGGCTGTACAGTCGGATCTTACAGTGTACAGTGGGACTTCTCTAAACCTTGTGACATCGACATGTTTAATTATGACCGATTTCCAATATCGCTGTTTATCAGTGTTCATGATTGAAATACCCACAGGCATGTGTTTCAATGCTCTTGTATCGTAAGTACAGTGGAACATCTCTAAACCTCCCAGGGTGTCCAGTTTAGAGAGGTTCCACTGTAAATCCATCCGCAAGAATGTGTGTTCATGATTGCAACACACACAGGAATGTATGGGAATGATCGTATTTGCAGTAGAATCACTCCAATAGCTTCATGTGGCATATCAGGGTGTCTAGTTTTGAAATGTTCCAGTTTTTACGGAAATTTTACGACGTATATGATTTGGACGAGACCGTCGTTTTTGTTGAGATTCCGGATGTTTGTTAAAGACGGCGAGCCTCCGAATTCCTAAGCGTTTCTTAGCATCACCTGATAAGTTAGATATCAACAGTCACTGGACTGTATTCGCTATTTATCCCGTCAACACAGTGCGTATTTGCCGTGAAACACGGTGCCGTGAAAGATTTTTGATATGTCAATGCGACCTAATCACTGCGTATGCATATGTGCGGTGGCTGGGGTTATTATTTTGCATTTTAAAGCCATTTGTAGTGTTTACGGGATAAATAGAACAGTAGGTTAGTGCCGTGAATGGTAAAAAAATATCTGGCGCGGCACGGAAACGGGATATGCTCGGCAGAGCCTCGCTCATCCCGTTTCCTAAGACTGCCAGATATTTTTTCCCATTCACGGCACTAACCTACTATTCTCTATGTATACGACAACATTCTGCTGGGATCGCAATATGCGCATACTGTATCATATGTGGTTGCGACTGAAGAAATCCGTATATAGAGAATAGTAGGTTAGTGCAGTAAATGGGAAAAAATATCTGGCAAGGCTAGGAAAACTGGGATGGGCGAGGCTCTGCCGAGCACATCCTGTTCCGTGCCGCGCCAGATATGTTTTCCCATTCAGCCGAGCACATCCCGTTTCCGTGCCGCGCCATATATGTTTCCCATTCACGGCACTAACCTACTATTCTATTTATCCCATCAACACATACAAATGGCTTTCAAATGCAAAAATGCAAAATAAATAACCCCAGCCACCGCACATATTCATACGCAGTGATTAGGTCGTATTGACGGGATATCAAAAATGTTTCACGGCACCGTGTTTCACGGCACATACGCACTGTGTTGACGGGATAAATTGGATTTTGCGGCCAGTGTAGATTCAAATCAGGCCTCCATTTAAACAGTGTTTGTTAATTGAGATTGCCAATACAGCGGTCGGACTCGGCTGTGATATGGCGGGTGGCAGTAAGGCAACAACTAGTTTTAATTTAAGCCTCAGCCTGTGCATTCGCAATGTCTGATCAGGATCTGCTCTATTTGCCATTATCTGAATGAGTCGCCTGTCATCGTTCTTATCAAGCAATATAGGTCGTTAGGAGGCTTAAGTAGTGTGCTATTGAATCAGCAGCTTCACTGGTATAGGCACAAATGCCATAATCCCCAATTATTCATTAACAACCACATTTATCAGTAGCGGAACAAAATGGCGTATATCTGTAGCCTATTTCACACAAAAAGCAAAGTACACTGTCTGGCTAAGTACACTTTGAAGGAGAAATGTTCAATTTGAGGATACATTTATTAATGTTTATTATACTGAATTTATTACATTATCACAGCCATTATGGCTGTGATAATGTAATAAAATCAGTATAATAATTCTACATACTTGTACTTGTAATCATCAAATATAGTTCTAAATGAAATAATGCATTTCGGGAAAAAGAAATAATTACTCCCTCAAAGTATAATTAGCTAGATAAGTATGCTTGGCAATGTTGGTGAAATTGGCTACATGTACCATGTTAGTATACCGCTTTCAAAGTGAAATTGTAGTCAAGTGGTTTCGACCTCCGACTATCATTCCAGCTGCCCGGGTTCGATCCGCGATCCTGCCATTGGAATTTGTGAAATACAATTGTAGTCTACGCTGTACCAGCTATTTCTACCCATGTGTGCCATATATATGTACATGTAGCGGCTTGACCCGCTGGTATTCAAGGCTTGAGAGCCAACTGGGACCCTTAAAGGTACATGCCCACTCGGTAGGTTATAATATAGGGAGACAGCTTGTTCTGTATTCTGTAGATATGACATTTTCTGGCAAAATAGACATAAATTCACCATTTCCCCACGTATTGATTGGCATTATTATACATTTTATATCAGACGTGTTTCTTTAAAATGTTAACGGACATTACTATTAATTGTCCGTGTTTATTTTTTGATGTGCAATGATCCTACTTTATAAACTATCGAAAATATTTGTTTTTCTGGTGACGAATTTAATTAGTATAAGTAATTAATCAGTAAAATATATATTACTAAATGATTATATCTGTATAGCGGGCAGTCATACATTTTAGAACTGGTGGAACAGTGACACAATTATACACTAATTTAATTCCTATCAAGAACATTTTGTACCTACTGAGTGGGCATGTACCTTTAAATCGAGCAAAAAAACAATATACCGCTCACACTTGAAACGTTTAGAACGGCCCTCATATCTCATTACGTTTATCATTGATTCATTTCCCAAATACATACGTGCCAAAGACTCGCGAGGATCTAGATGTTGTCCTCAGTTCTGGTTATTAGGTCAATCCTCCCGTGATCCTGTAATTTAGACATGCTATCACGTCAGCCAATACCATACTATTGTTTGTGTCGGCTGGTGATAATCAAAGTACTGAAAGTACTGAAATATGTTATTTCCACAAAAACTGATCATTTGCGGAACTAGAGAATGAAAGTAGCATATTTTCTCAATCATAGTCCAGCGACAAATGTACTGTAATGGTGCAAAAGTGTGTACAAAACTGGCGATTAACTGGTCACTGATACCTAACTGTGAGAACTAAATATAATAGCTGCAGTATTCATACGCACGAAATGTCTTGTTTCGTATTTTCCAGAATTTTACTTAAATTAAAAAGTCCAAAACTGTGAAAACAATTGAGAATAGTATATGTAGAGTTTCAGATACTAAGCAAGACGGACCAAAATACCATAGGATAAATTGGCACAGGCACTATATACGGGGCGCCAAGTGGGACATGGCTCAATTTTGTCAACAAAATTCATTTTTGTGCCACAAAATTCAATTCTGTGTCACAAAATTCACTTTTGTGTCACAGAATTCAATTCTGTGTCACAGAATTGAATTCTGTGTCACAAAATTCAATTCTGTCAATTCTGCACACGCATGTAAGAAGGACTACCATTGGTCAGAAACTGCACTGGAGAAATGGGTCACGGTCGCCGATCTACACATTCAATGTCGATGATTCATTTCTCATTCTGCCATTTTGCTTCAACTATCTCCAAACAGTCAAACGTTGACAAACCCATTCGTATTTAAACTCATTTGCGTTATAATTGTACACATAATTCATGTACATGTAGATCTCCCGCGAGTACTGACGTCATTTAGTGTGTATGGCAAGGTACATTTGCCCCAGTTAAATCAATAATACACGCGCTGTGGCCTGTGTTCTGACTGCTGTCTGTGTTTATAAACAGAATGTGTGTATTGGGCCATTTGAGGAAACCATTTGTAGTATTTGTGTAGATACCATGGATACATGTACTAAGATGGTGTATACTGTAAATAATGCATGTAGACACATAGTTGCGAACACGTAACTTCGCAACTAGTAGACACAGATCCAATACCATTTGTTTCACAAGGTTAGATCTACTGTTAGAATACGACGTCATCTAATGTCATTTTCGAGCATAAAACGTTACCTGATAATAGAATACCAGGCTAGTGTATAATATCAAGTTTATCAGCTCGGCTCGGAAACGGTAGGAATTCCTCGGCAAGCCTCGGAATTCCTACGCGTTTCCTAGCCTTGCCTGATAAACTTGATATCAAAATACACTAGCCTGGTATTCTCTATATATGGGCATGCTCTCAGGTCTAGCTATATCCCGGCTACTTTATGTTTGACCCTGTTTACATAATTGAGGGAAAATTCTGAATATTTTTCTTATTTCTCCTTCAAAGTATATATGCTTATATGGTGTGACCACTCATTTGTAATCATAATATAACCAAAATAACTGTCCATAAAGAAGTATAATATTGATATATTGGGTTATATTTTCGCATTGAAATATTTAAACCTGCAAGTGTACTCCACCATCTAGTAAAATGGACTAAGACCGATCTCAACCAATCAACGTAGAGATGACATACGCAACTAATTTTTGTGGACAAAAATGAATTCTGTCTTCACAAAATTGAATTTTGTGACACAGAATTGAATTTTGTGACACAGAATTCAATTTTGTGACACAGAATTGACAGAATTGAATTTTGTGACACAGAATTGAATTTTGTGATTTTTAGTGTTACAAAACTCAATTTTGTACACATAATTAACCTGTCCTGCATGGCGCCCCGTACTATAACCCCGCAACGAGATGTGGAGGGCATACTGGAGTTGGCTTGTCCGTCCGTCCGTGCGTCCGTCCGTGCGTCCGTCCGTCACTAAACTTAACATCAGAGAAATATGTTATAACTTATATTTCCTTCATTATTTCACACATGCATCCTGTATGCTGTGCCAAATCCACGACCGTCCAACCTCCACTGATCCCAAGGTCAATATCAATTACTTAGTCGCTTTACAAAACTTAACATCAGAGAAATATGGTATAACTTCTTTTTCCTTCATTGAAAATTCTTAATATTTCACTCGTGCATTCTTCTAAGGTGGTTCTATCATGCTGTGATAAATCTACGACCGTCCAGCCCCCGCTGATCACAAGGTCAAGGTCACATATTTAGTCTCTTAACAAATCTTAACATCAGAGAAATATGTTATAACTTATATTTCTTTCATCGAAAATTCTTAATAGTTCATGCATGTATTCCTCTAAGGCTCTACTATCACGTTGTGACAAATCCTTGCTGATCTCGAGGTCAATGTCACATACTTAGTCTCTTTACACAACTCAAGATCAGTTTAATTGGTTATAACTTCTATTTCCTTGCTCGGATCTGCTTTACATTTCACACACGCATTGCTCAAATGTACCTCTACCACCCTGTTACAAATTCACGTTCGTGCCGCCCCCGTTAAGCCAGAGTCGAGGTCACAAGCCCACACACTTATAAAATGTTTACATATTTAGGGGTACCTGAGCCCACGCGGTGGGTATTCCGTATGACTCGCTTACTGACCAATCTGGTTTCATTTTGGGTAACTCGCTGGCATGACACAGTAAGCCTGTAAATCAGCATAATCCCGGAATATACGAATTCGTTCTGTTGGATCAGGGCAGCCTTTAAATATTCAGCAAAGGAAACAATATTATCATCTGAAGCTAGAAAGGTTGCACGTTATGTTCCGCAGTGGTAAATGATAGTAAATAATACATATATAATTATAACACGTCTCTGTATTAATTAACCCTTACATTTACAATGCTAAATTAATGTTTTGTCATGTGATGTTTAGTTTCTATTTGTATACGGCCGTTTGAAAATTGGGACGTATTGTAATCTATGTATTGAACTTGTACGGCCGGGTGGGCACAGCTTGTCCACGCAATAACTAGAGTTCTATTTGATTCGGGATACATGGTTATTACGGTAAGACGAAGATTTAATTTTCAGAAATTTCCGATGACTTTTCTCCCCTTGGCAGCCATGTTTAATGTTCGCACTATGTACATGTATCCTTGCCCACGCAATAACTCAAGTTCTACGTTATGCAGTTGCAGTGGGTGGTTGGTTGGGCGGATGCGATGGCGTAAATTAACGGTAGGGGTTTCTACTTATAGGAATCACACTCTCATGTACGTTTTTTATCTTGGATCTTTTGTTACATAGGAGTTGAATTTGGTTATTGCCCATTATAAAAGTAGCAAGATTATTACTGATACTACTGCTTTTATGAGGGGGCCAAGTGATTCTGGTGCAGCGAGGACCTGGCAAGTCTTTTTATTGTAAATATTCAGTTCTGATTTGGGATTGGGGATTCCTGCGACGTTAAACCCATTCACGTTCACTTTTCTGCTTGACGGATCTTAACCAAAGTCAGTAGTACATGTTTTTAAAACGGCAAGATAAAAAACCTGTTGATTTTCAAAATTTTCAGATGACTTCTCTCCCCTTGGAGGCCATTTTAATGTTCGTACTCTATATCCTCGTCTGCACAATATCTAGAGTTCTACTTGACGGACCATAACCAAAGTTGGTACACATGTTTGTCATGGAAAGATGAAGAATCCTATTGCTATCCAGTGAGTTATCTCCCTTTGACTGGTCATGCCTCGACGTAGGTATTATTGTGACCGTCTACTCTCTTGTTCAATTTGCGTTTTAATTAGCTTAAGCTTTAGTTTCTGAGGGGTATACCCATCGGTGTTACCGATTTCATTTTCCATGGAGTTATCACCCTTGTATACTGGCTACACCTCGACGGGCGTATAGTGTGACCTTCGGCACTCTAGTTCTCAATGAATAAATGTTCTGACAGCACTTGAGAATTGTCTCCATTTGGAGACAATTCTCGTGTGCTGTTAAAACATGTATTTTCGTAAAACAGACCTGACAATGAAAATCATTGGACGACACTGTTCGGTTGATGTGGTTCGTCTACTTGTAACAGCGGCACCTGAGGAATCGGAGAGTGACGTCTTTGTACATTGTTGTGTCATATACAACGTCATGTACAAGTGACATTCAAACCCTCGGATACTGTGCATGCTGTGGCTAAAGCGTTGTTAATGCGCATGCTCATAGTTCAGTGGGTGGCAGGTTGGAGAATACGATGGGTAATTTAACGATCAGGATTCATCCTTACCGGAGCCTAGTTTGGCCCTCACGTTCGTCGTTGGCGTTCGTTCGTTGTGACAGTTGAACCTGGTTCCTTAGTATTCGTAATCCTATTACTTTTAGGGGAATGGGCCAACCGACGTTGGTGCGGTATGGACCTGGCATCAGGTCAGGTTATTCTAATTTCAGGGTTGAATATATTTGTTTCCGATATAAATATTCCGTTGTGAGTTTGGGTGGATTCCAGTCCACGTCCCAATGCATCAGGTTAAATACGGGATCGAACCCGTTGGTTTCGCCTTAAATGACTTAGCTGTTGATGGTAACAGCATGCTAACGTTAACATG
Organism: Conchocele bisecta; assembly: GCA_029237695.1. Lineage (NCBI taxonomy): Eukaryota > Metazoa > Mollusca > Bivalvia > Lucinida > Thyasiridae > Conchocele > Conchocele bisecta. The sequence continues at coordinate 90,338,612 of CM055273.1, forward strand.
TTTCTGAGCTAGGGTCGTTTGAAAGACATGCCCATTGGGTGCCTATAGGAGTAGTCCGCCTTTGTTGACGTGATAAAGCTCAGGGCCCGTTTCACTAAACTTCGTACGACTAAAATGTGCGTAAGTACAAATTTAGCATCGTCTGGAAATTTTAATCGATGGATTTATATTTATTGAGCATAGCCTGCATATGCAGCCTATGCTCAGTAAATGTAAATCCAATAATTGTTTACAAGAAAATAGTGTTAATGTGAAATTTACAGACTATCATAATTTTGCACTTACGAACATTTTAGTCGTACGAAGTTTAGTGAAACGGCCCCCAGATTCCCAGGGAAATGACTAGCCGTGAGTTCATGACTCTGTTGATAAACAGCATGATGGCATTGTCGCTATAAAGTGGCATTTTCCTGTGATTTTTGTTTCAAATTGTCATACATCATCCAACTTACACATTTTTAAGGGTAATTGGGAAAACAAAAACATGGCTGCGATAGACAGGTAATTGTTATTCGGAGGTGGCCTTTATCATAGGTTCGACTGTATTTTCAAAACCTTTCATTCATATATCTGACAAATACTATGTGATTAAGATCTCATTGTGTTTGTTATTGTTATTGTAAGTATTATTTTATATTTTCCTTAATATGCAACGGATTTTGATGAAATATGGCGCAGCAAACGCATCTTCATGATCTGCATTTGGTGGTCTAGGGAGTTTAGCACAGACTTACGTCGTTTTTGCGAAGAATCGGTCTCCGTGGAGACACGGAAATCGATTCTTCGCAACTTCCGTGTCAGAGACACGGAAATCGATTCTTCGCAAAAAAATACAGAGACCACCAAATGCAGCTTAACAAGACACGTTTGATGCGCCATATTTCATCAAAATCCGTTACGTAATAAGGACACTATAAAAGAATACGTACTTTGAATCAGATGGGTTCTGGAAGTTTCAGTACTTGTTGTTGTTGTTAGTACCACGTGATCATACACCTTGAAATAGTTCTACTGATTGTGATGGATTTTAGATTACGTTCGAGGCATTGCATCAACTTATTTATTGAAAGGGTTGCATTATAGATACTCGGGTCTTATGTCACATGGGGGCACACAGAAAATGGATGTTCACGACCGAATGGCATTAAGTTAGTTGTCGCTGACAGAATGTAGTTAAACGTGATAAGTGACGCTTGGTTCAGCGCGTATGCGACAATATCTTAATCAGTCCATGGAATAAGGCGTCTTATTGTGGCATGTATCTGTCTGACGCAAATATTGTCTCACCCACGACAGTGGAGCAATTTGGGACATACATTTTGGTCGTAAGTCCAAATATCGCATATCTCTAGATCCGTTAGTCGGATGATTACCAAACCTCAACAAGATCTTCCACACATTGATAGCTATCTATCCGGTGCCATTCTGGTGACCTTCGTCGTCACCTTGGTAACCGTAACCTTTGTGTTAATAATTTTGGACGTACGTCCGAATTTCGTATATCTCCTGATACGCCAAACTTCATCAATACTTTTCGTACATTGATACGGAACCATTCTGCTTGACCTACTTTTCTCGAAATGTAGGTCACGTCCATCAAAATTTGGATATACGTCCAAATTTCGGATATCTTCTACCATGTAATACCAAAGTCATATGTTCGTCAAACTTCATGAGTAGCTTCCTTACATTGACACATACCCACCCATGGTCATAGGGCTGACATTGACCTACCTTTCTTGAAATATATGTCGTGTTCGTCCGAATTTGCACGTACGTCTAACGTTCGTATATCAAGGTGCATGATCACGTGGTTACAACAACAACAACGTCGCCCACTCCAAAGTAAATATTATTTGATAGTTTCCTTAATATGCAA
>CM055273.1:90340990-90400990 GCA_029237695.1 Conchocele bisecta
TTTCCTTAATATGCAACGGATTTTGATGAAATATGGCGCAGCAAACGCATCTTCATGATCTGCATTTGGTGGTCTAGGGAGTTTAGCACAGACTTATGTCGTTTTTGCGAAGAATCGATTTCCTGTCAGAAGTTTTGGCGAAAATAAAGAGACCACCAAATGCAGCTTAACAAGACGCGTTTGATGCGCTATATTTCATACAAATCCGTTACGTAATAAGGACACTATAAAAGAATACGTACTTTGAATCGGTACTTGTTGTTGTTGTTAGTGCCACGTGATCATACACCTTGTATATCTCCTGATACGATACTTTAGACGGATGTTCGCTAAACTTCCTTACATCGATTACATCTAACGACCCTGGGTCAATCAAGTGGCATTGACCTACTTGTTTAAATGCCATGTACGTCAAACTGTGGACGTACATTTCGCATACCATAAGTTAGTTGGATGGTCGTCAAATATACCAGTAGCTTCCTTGCATGTAGCTAACCTCCTGGGGTGATTCCGTGACCTTGGCATACTTTTCTCGAAATATAGGCATAATGTCCGTCAAAAGTTTGTATACATGTACGTCCAAATTTCGCATATCATATTGGTATAGGCTGAGACACTCTCCGGCGATCTCCTTGTTACACTAATGGGCGTTCGCAGTGTAATAAAACTGCTTGAAACATATAATACACTAGTGTAATAAATATGAAAATGACAAAACGTCTCATCATCATCACTCATGCAATATCCTCTATTTAATGTGTAGGTGATCAGTGTAAATTTTAATCCGCTTACGCATTCGTTTGACCCGACACTGATACATGTATACTGTTGCGTTTACTGTGGTATTGAAATCATCTGGTATGTTTAAAGTGCACACAGCCTTCAGAAAACGGTGCACGTGTATCTATATAGTGCCAATATGTTTCAGCATAACAATGTCTTCTCTGTCTGTATAAGTGGGTGGTTGGTCGGGTGAACGTGACGGCGTAAATTAACGATGGGGTCAATTAATGGTAGGGATTCTCCTTATAGGAATCACGATTTGCCTCGTTTAGCCCTCCGGTACGTTCTTATCTTCGGTTCTTTTGTTACCTTGAGTTGAATTGGGTTATTGCCCATTATAAAAGTAGTAAAATTATTACTGATCCTACTGCTTTTGGGAGGGGGCCAAGTGATTCTGGTGTGGCGAGGACCTAGCATCAGATCAGAATTATTCTGATTTCAGGGCTGAATATATTTTTATTTTTTTTATTGTAAATATTCAGTTCTGATTTTGGGATTTTCCCCCCATTTGTACATGTACTTGAACATGTACATGTACTTGTACAGGTAATATATGGGATTTAGTACTAAACCAATTGACCCGGCCTTAAATGACCTTAGCTTTTGATAGGCCGTTAAACCCCAACAAACAAACAAACACAACTTGATTAAACCAAACAAACTGTCTGTATAACATACACCACCGCCTGCGTTAATCTTGCCCAGATGTCAACGTTTCTGAGCATTTATTGGCAATCTCATCTCGCAATCAAGCAGTTGTATTGGCTGAGCCTGATCTGTAACACACCTCGGGCTCAACAAATCAAGCTGTTTGATTGCAAACACAATATTCAAGTTTTGTTAAATGAAAGACTAAGATTGACAATATTAACAAGATGGTGTACATGTACTTCCGTTACGTAACGCTGAGGGCTCTCACTGGGAATTAGACAGCACACGTGACGCGGGCTGGTAATCATACAGTCAAACGCATCACCTTGCACTGCGACACCTGGGGCTCGTTTCACTAAACTTCGTACGACTAAAATATTCGTAAGTGCAAATTTAGGATCGCCTGGAAATTTCAATTGATGGATTTACATTTATTGAGCATATGCTGCATATCAGAGTTTCTGAACATATTCTTAAGGCCATAAGAAAATTTAAAGCATATTAATAATTCTATATTTCGTGAACAAGTATGTTTACAAACCCGATGTAAACTGTGTTTTAATGCTGAATCCAATCTGCAACAGTTACTACTGCACCAAACATTAGATGCACGTGTTTCAAGAGATTGTGTAAACAATGAAAAGACAACAACACCCCTTCATTTCAAAAACTACAGTAAAGAGAACACAATTTGGAAACTTTCCTAGTCAATATTGATTATTCAGAGCATAAAATGGATCGCCTACAGTGTTCACAACGATGCATTGACCGTATTCAGTACCTAGTGTGCCCACCTTGTGTGATCACTGTAGGCGATCCGTTTTATGCTCGGGATATTAATATTGACTAGGAAATTGTGTCCTATTTACTGCAGTTTTTGAAATGAATGGTGTTGTTGTCTTTTCATTGTTTACACAATCTCTTTAAACACGTGCATCTACTGTTTTGGTGCAGTAGTTGCATATTAGATTCAGCGTTAAAAACATTTTACATCAGATTTTTAAACATACTTGTTCACGAAATATCGAACCATTTATATACTGTAAAGTGTCTTTTGGCCTTAAGTATATTAGCAATGCTGTCTCGGAATCAAGCAATTTGATTGTCTGAGCCAACACATCTCAGGCTCAGTCAATGAAGCTGCTTGATTTCAAGCGTAATGTTCAAGCATTTTTAAGTATAGAAATTGACAGATATTGGCAAGATTAGTGCATGCGGTAGTGTACACTTTTATTTTGCAGTAGCAACGACAGCCTTCAGCGTAGTTTGCCCCATGCAACCCGATGCATGTACTAACTAATGTGTGTGTGCTGTGGTGGAGCCAATGACTCTACATACTTTCAAAGTAACCCGAATTGTCTGGCTTCACGCAGGGTCAAAGTAATCCGAATTATCTGGCTGTCACGCAGGGCCGCAGCAACACGAATTGTCTGGCTGTCACGCAGGGCCCTGCGTGACAGCCAGAAAATTCTAGTTACTTCCAAAGACAACCAGCCACACTGTATGGTATGGGGAAAGACAATCCGGCTTATTTTATTATTGTATATCTTAACCAATCTGACTTGAATGAAAAGCGAACCTGGGTTTATACTTGATGGCTCGCTGACAGAATGGCGAACAGTGTCGACCCTGATCAGACTAGCGTCTGTGTATTCATCGATACCTATGTTTGTCTGGTCGGTGATACACTCCATCGAGGATATAAGAGAATCCATATTACACCGTGTTGAACAAAGAAACATTTCGTAATGACATTCTATATTTGTGGCCGTGACTGGTGAAATATGGCTTATGGGATTTGTGATGAGTTTAATTCCGATCCAAGAACACACTCATGTAGCCTGCTAACTATTTATGGTGCTTGTTAGAAGTGTAACGGGTGTTTCACTGATGGACTGGCGAACAGTGCAGATCCTGTTCAGACTGTGCGGATGCACAGGCTGAAAGGGAGCTACACTGGTCGCAAAACCATAATCCTCATAGCACCAGCCACAGCCAGATTTTGAGACCACATTAAATTTAATTTCTGCATAGAATGAGCACTGAACAAGTTATGATCTTTCAAATGTATGGCCAGTGCCGGTAATGGCATATGTGGCAATATTGTTTGTTCAGTACTGTACACGCATCTGCGAGATTGACTGTCTTTGATAGTGAATCTACAGGATAGTATGTTCATTTCCACTGAATACCAGTCCTTATTGGTTGCCCTAGACTCTCGACCAATGCAAATAGGGCATTTCGTCTCAATTAATCGCATATTGCAACGCTATCGCCAATGAATAATTACATGCTGCAATAACTCAAAAGTTATATTTATAACAACAGCCACCGTCTCGTTGACGCAATTCCTGCGAAGCGCACCATGTGGACGATCGATTCAGTGTCAAACTGCCAATCACGTAATCGTATCGTAATTTGAAAACACGTTTATGGGCAGCACTCCATTTTAATGGACACGTGTCCGCGATGGGGCGGGGCAACCAATGAGTTAGTTATAGTTCACATACTGAATGTTTAATAATTAATTTCTCGCTCGCTAGCGCTCGCTACGAAATTAATTTATTAAAAATTCAATACGTGAAATACATGTAAAACTGATGCATATTAATAGCATCCACCAGACAAACACACACTGGTACAGTGGTAAACGGCATACATACAATTCTGATTTAGGTCTCTAGAGCATGACGAACACATCGCCATATTTGGTGCACAATAATGGGAGTGTCAGAACATAAGAGTAACATATTTAGCTTAGATAATCTCATCTATACGGGTAACATTTACTATTTCGTCTGTTTTTTATAGTATCTGTATCCTTCAAGCTAAGACCCGGCCAATGTAAAATATTGTCACAATAATAGCCCATTCTGTTGTGGCGTTTTGCAAATAAAACGGGAATAAAAGGATAAGCCAAGTCAACGTATGTATATGTACTTGTTTATTATTGGTCTGTGCAATATGTTTAACCCTTATAACACCACAGACCTCTATAGAGACAATGTTTGCAAACGGTGCAGATCCAGATGAGCCGGCTCGTAACGAGCCTTCTCATCAGGATCTCCACTGTTTGTTAATAATTTTAAACGTCGTACAGATTACCATTTTAGAAGAATGGGATAATTTGAATGAACAAAATTAATGAAATAGCGTGAAACATTGGCATGGAACATCCTATTAAGTTACTTGGTGTTGAAAGGGTTAACAGAACTGTGAAGGCTTAATCCGCTAGCTCGTCACAAAAAGAAGTTTACAATGGCCGGGTCTCAGCTAGTAGGATACAGATAATATAGGTCATATGAAATAGTAAATAAGTCCGTATAGCTGAGAATATCTAAGTTAAAGCAGATCATATCATATATTAATCAAAGGACTGAAAGTCCTGAAATCCTTCGCAGTACGTGCTCAACCATTTTAATATTTCACACAAAAAATCATATATTCTCCATTTAAAATCAATGTATTCGTCGAATCAGTATACATTATCAATGCTGCAAAAACAATATGTATCGAGACAGAGTATTTGGGCAGTGTATCAGAGCAATAATCCCAGCACAAAAATATTTACACAATTCCCTAACATTTGATTGGCCCGTAGCAAGTCTCTGTTCAAAATTTATATCCCAGTAAACTCCCACGCCGAACTACTTTCCGTAACCGTGAGGCGCAGCTAAAATAATTATTAAGAAAACGGAAAATAAACACATTTTCTTGATGAATTTATTTAAAATGCTGGAATTATAAGGAATGAATGGCCTTTTTGTGGAATTTATTGGGGATATAAACTTGGAAAAGTCGCGGGAATACTGGACGAAGCGATACAAAATTACAATTTTCGAAAAGAAATAAAAAAAATCTTTTTTTTTTTTTTCGAAAATTGTAATTTTTTAAGGCCTCGTCCAGTATTCCCGCGACTTTTCCAAGTTTACATCCCCGATAAATTCCACAAAAAAGGCCATTCATTCCTACATTAACGGCCAAGAAAATGGAGCTGCAGAAACTTGGGAAGGGCAATAAACCTAAAAAGTGCATGAACATTACACCTGAAGAAGAAGAGAAAATGTATTCATCTGGGTCCCTAGGTACAAGTACACAAAAAAGCCTTCAATTCACGATATTTTACTATTTCGGAAAAATGTTCGGTCTGCGTGGACGAGATGAAGCAAGACAATTGAAATTCGGTGATATAGAGATGAAAACGGCATACAATGGGGAAAAGTTTCTCGAGTTCAATGAGAGGGCAAGCAAGATCAGGGATGGGGCGAATCTGGCCTCGTAAGCGCAAAACATTTTTGAGTCGTGAGATATTGTCGTAAGAAATAGAAAATTGAATAACTTGAAAACTATCACGGTTGTCATGACGATACTTGGAGAATCGATCAAATGTTCACGAGCGTAATGTTAATCGATCCTAAATATATCATCATTCAAATATAAATATTTGTTTAGTTATACATTTTTTTATTAATTTTCCATTCAAATATCTCAAGACACAATAAAGTTAGGTGCATACGAGCGGAGGTCCGATGTATTGTGATCACTACAACTTGTAGTCCATAAAAAGTATTTTGCTTTTCATACATTCAGTAAAGAATGTTTACTATATCATTGTTAATAAGATAAATAGGTCTGAATTGGCATGGAAACATCAGCGAATAAAGCTTGTTGCGAACGATCGAAAATGTCACCTCGTCAGCGAACACTTTCTCTGCCCAAAATCCATGTCCTGCAACATTCATGTCTGGCAATACATTCCACGGTTGCACATTCCATTTTGGAAACTTTGGAGCTGTACCAAATCACATCTGAAATTTAAATGTGATAAATGTCAATACAATTTAGTTGTACGAAAATCACCTTATTGTATGCTATTTGCGAACAGTAACTCTTGCAATCTATTGTCGTACCGTCCGTAGTCCGAGTTACAATTCCAAACATAGGCTTCCTTTGCAGAATAGCGAATCAGATTTTATTCAAACTTTAGCAGCTAATGATTCTGCAGCCTATGAGTGGAATCGCTACTCGCTACGGATGGTACAATGCAAGTTACTGTTCGCAACTAATTGTAGGGATCTGTGTTGTACTGAATATCATGTAATTGGTGTAAAACACACGTAGAAATGAGATATGGAGGTGATGGTGTTTTTTGAGGGATAGTAAGCAGATTTTCAAGGCAAACACAAAATATTGTCTTTATCATTTATTGATGAATTTTGTTCATGTTTGCTTTGTTGGCCAATGGAATTGAAAATGTTGCCGTGAAGTTTACTACCGTAGTACCGATACATGCAATACTTCAATATTGTGTATTATGTTGTGTTTTTGTCTTCAGAACAACATTAAATTCAGCAGTTGTTGAACGTGTCGAAATTATTGACAGTCGATACGTTGGATGTGGCCTCGTGCTTCATATTTTTGCCGGACGATTATATGAAAGTTTTGGGGTATTAACAATATTCATTGATATGGTCGGCAAATAAAACATGTGTTAAATAAAGTTACGTGTTTAAGTATGGCTTTTTATCCAAATGTAACGCCTTTTTCCCGGTTGTGTTGTGTCAGTAGTGATGTCAGCCATCTTGGTTTTTCGTGAATTGTATCGATTCAGGTGCGTGAAATAAGTTAGTATTCCTACACGCTACAATTTGTATAAACTGAAGCCGTCACAGGCGCTCGGATTGTTCAACAAAAATAATGGAGAGTCGCATTTCATCACACTATCGGATTATTTAATGATTAGGATGCATGTTTTGTTGAACGGGTATATAATAAATACGTTATTTGATTTGTACGGAAATATATTTCGGCGTACTCGTTCGTTCGGCGGAACCTATCATTTTTCAAACTTAAGACAACGTTTCCTTTGTGAAGTGTATCGTACTGTATATGCTGTGTAACGCCATTATAGATTAGTTGATTTTTTAAGTAAAATGGACACTGATTAATAATATCGATGGCTCAAGATGATTAAAACAGTATGTAGCTGTAAAAAAAACAATGTTTCGGCTTTAAGTCATCATCATTTCGCTGTCCAATGTCTGATTTTATCGAGCCATTGACCTATGTAAAGTTCAGAATGTAAGCTTTAATCTGATTGGTCATTCAAGAAAAACGTCACAGGGAAATCCCGCCCCCTACTATATCATTGCGCAAAATATCAACATGCATAACAGAAAACTCATATTAATACATAACAGTTAATAGTTTATAAAGTATACAAACACTTTTGCAATAACACACATATAGCACAAAAAAATCAAACAACACATGTATTACGCTGAAACGGTAAGATAGATCGCTGTTTTACTGTTGTTGAACTACTTTTTTTATGGCATAGTACCGCGTGTTTTTCTAAAGTTAAACCGGCAAACAGTGACACTGCGACCGCCACTTAGCTCATTAGCATATGATCTGCAATGACTGAGAAATTCCATATAGTTACTTAATCCGAGCTAATAGCTCGGATAAAAAGTATATGTGACCGTGGCTTGAGAAAAAGGCCTTATGGGGTTTGATCAATCTGGATATTAATCTACTAGCACATTCCTGTATGTGAATGTGCAGGTTGATCTGTGCCTACACTGGTCATATTACCATTGAAAGGAAGTAATATTATGATTACTATGAGTGTTTATACTTTATTATTACATGCTTTGTGATAATCATGATAATGGAATAAATGGTAAAGTATACATGTTTAGCTTCTATTAAAAATGGTTTTGAATTGGGATATGTATATGATTTTAATTTTAAAAGGTGCCAGCAAATCCGATTAGGAAATTCCACACCCCTGGCCACGGAATACCAATGCAGCGATTTCAGTCGGCTGCCGACATGGTACAGATAAACAGGTCGGCTGGCGGTCGGTATAGTCGACTATACCGACCGGCAGACAACCTGTTTACCGGTACCATGCTCGCAGCCGACCGAAATCGCAGAATCGCTATTTCCTTGCAATCAATAGAAAAGTAAATGTTTGATGGCGAAATAAGTGAATCAGAAAAAGAAGATTTCAGTATTTACAAAAGGACACGAAGAAGTGCAAGGACCAGTGTAGATCAATTTGGTTCAGTTAAAATCAACAATTGAGTCACACAAATTTACTAGTCCACACGAAACGGTGACAATTTTGTCAGCGACCGTCTTACCAAACTTATCCTTGTTCATGAGACAATTAATGGGAAGACAACCGTTCAATATAGTATATTTCTGTCGAACTGAACCAATAACCTGTTCCACATGTATTCTTGAGTGGGCAAGTTTACGCGTTGATGCCACGTCCAGAGGGGATAGCTGATCACGACCGTTCGTAAATGCTGGAATCTTCACTTCTGCAGCTACCGAGACAACACTGCGGTGTCCTTGACATCAACTCCTCTGTCCGCCAACACTAAATCCCCAGGTAATAACTTAGACAGGAAGTCACTGTTCTCTGTCACAAACTTGTCACTCACACCACCGCCCCATGCTTTCGATATGAAGGACACACTGCCCTGAGGAGTAATTCTAATTAGAAATTTCACAGTGTGGTGGTGTTTGTATGAAGACCAGGTTTCTGCTCTGGCTTTCAAACCACTTGGTTTCTCAATAAATACCTCAAAACAATCAATTATCACTGCACACATGTGGCCGAAGTACTTCCTAAATTCCATTGACATGGTTTTTCTCAATGTCTCGCACTCTGGCCATCTTATGAGTTTCTTTAGCCGCTTGTACATACAGTCAATTGTCCGTGTAAAATGTATAGATATTGTTGATTGAGTAGTGTCAAATTCATACGCAAGAAAGAGATTTGACAAATTTAGTCGCAATTTCACTAATGTCAATATCATTACCTTGAATTTGGGAATGACCAGACTGGATGGCAGGTGAGGCTCCAGAAAATTAAACAATATAGATAGAACTGTGAATGATGGTAATCCTGTTAAATGTTTCACCTTCTCGTCACTACCCTTAAAATAACTAGCAATGAATGTAGTTTCCAAATGGGCCACTTTTTCCTTCAGCTCCCCATTCTCTGTACGCAGTTCCTGCAGCTCCAGCGACATAGCCTCCATGAGTGGACCATCAACATCAGTCTGTGACTGAACGCCGTCTTCATCAACGCTGTCACCCATATCCATACCCGTCTCAGTGTGATCAGGTCCAACAATAGTTGTGGATTCAGCTGGCTTCCTTCTCTTCTTTTCCTGCTGCCGATCATATCTTGATGTAGATGATGCTCGCTTTTGTCCGCCCAGATTAACTGATGGTGCCCAGTTTGGGTTAAGATGGTCATACAACTCTGCCTTCTTTCCTGAAACATATACATGATATATATTAAAAACAAATAAATACACGTGTACTTGTCGGATATTGTAACTTTGCACATTTAGTTACAATATAATAACTTATTTTTATTATTTCTTCTCGGAAGTATATGTTGCATACACCATCTGAACATTCTTGCTGAGGCGGTTCAGATGAGTGGTCACAACATTTACATGCACTTTTGAGGAGAAATAAAAAAGAAAAGGTGTACAAATTTTATACATGTGACATGCGCCATGTGATTTTGCATGTACAAACATGTGCGCACTTTGATGAAAAATATTTACAAAATTTACAATATCTTTCATAAATAACATTGAATGGTGACAACATGGTGACATTCTGCATTTGCTCTGAGAATTTCATCAACGTTCGGCATGATTTACCGAAAATATCACAAAATCTGTAAACATTTTTCATGAAATTCCACACAAACTGCAATTTGTTATTGTCTAAGGTCCATCAGAATACACCATCTCGCACGTCTTAAGCATGTTAAGTACAGTTACAGCACGGGTGTCAAACATTATAATTCAGTGGGTGGCCGCAGGGCTCCAGATAAGGAATTAGTAATTGAGTATTGTTACTCCATCAGTTCTGAAGCAATTGGGTATTTCAAAATTTTAATTGGGTAAAATTAAATCACACTACAGTTTACACATCAACAGACAGCAATTATTGAATGGTTTGTTTCGAAAAGAAAACATATCTTGGTACTTCATTATAATTGTTTCATTGGATGTGTTTTCATGGGAAAATAAGAAAAATATGCTATATTGTGGTCTGTTTATTGTTTTCTGCAGCATGATAAAGGTACCACAATTGTTCTCATTGCTTTTTGATACTCACTACTTCTGATTTCAATTGGGTTTTGGCCAATTTCAATTGGGTATTTACGCAAATACGCAGTTTATCTGGAGCTCTGGGTGGGGTTCACACACAATATAATTATTACACCAGCTTACATTGTCTCACCAGCTGACAAGTAGAACTATCGGATTATTTATAATATCAAGGACTTACCATTGACAAAATGGATATTCTTGTGCCCAAATTCTTGTCCAATTTTAGCCAGCGTCCCCGATCCGAACTCAGTTTCTCGCATTGCTTTGTGAAGTGTATCGTACTGTATATGCTGTGTAACGTCAAGTCGCTAACACACACGACGTGTAATTATCAAAAAATTGTTAGCACCTCTTTGGAAAGTTTGGATTTCCGCGCGAACTGTTTTACTAAATTCATTATAGATCAGTTGATTTATTTAAGTAAAATGGACACTGATTAATAATATCGATGGCTCAAGATGATTAAAACAGTATGTAACTGTCAAAAAACAATGTTTCTGCTTTAAATCATCATCATTTCGCTGTCCAATGTCGGATTTTATCGAGCCGTTCAGAATGTAAGCTTTAATCTGATTGGTCATTCAAGAAAATGTCACAGGGAAATCCCGCCCCCTACTATATCATTGCGCAAAATATCAACATACATAACACAGAACTCATATTAATACATAACAGTCAATAGTTTATAAAGTATACAAAAATCTTTTGCAATAACACACATATAGCACAAAAAAAGCAAACAACACATGTAGTACGCTGAAATGGTAAGATAGCTGGCTGTTTTGCTGTTGTTGAACTACTTTTTTATGGCGTAGTACCGCGTGTTTTTCTAAAGTTAAACCCGCAAACAGTGACACTGCGACCGCCACTTAACTCATTAGCATATGATCTGCAATGACTGAGAATTTCCATATAGTTACTTAATCCGAGCTAAGCTCGGATAAAAACACAGTCACCCCTGGCCACATGCAAATGACATAAGAGAACATGCTGCTTGTCATATAGACAAGGACATGTAGAAATATGGGTAATAAATGTCAAACAAAATCGTTATCATGCCGCTAAATCGAAGCTACATATACCGAATGCAAAATGTGCATGTGTCTTAATGACCCGTGGAGCCTCTGATCATCCAATGATGCATGCATAATTACTTCGTAAATGGGATGGGATACATGCATAACATACATGTGAACATTCTATTCTTACTATATCCTCCACAGTGCATGGAGTTTCCATGTCGGCTATCTTAGTGTCTACAAGCCATCGGCCAGCTTTACCTTTTGGCACATACCTCTAATAATATGACAAACACATGAATACAAGTTGGTACAACATGATGGGGAGACATCAGACTACAGCGTGCTATGCATTGTGTTAATAAAATGTATATACAAAGTCTGCTATCTGAAGGGCTTTTTCACTCATTGTTAAACTATTTGAGAATTCAGTAAAACGTGTGTAACAGTTAGAACACTGTACATTGCTGTATATATATATTGTATTACCCTACATACTGTATCACATGCAGTGACTTGTATCTCAGTGTATTGTGACTACTGTCTACTTGTCTGCTATTCTAGTAAATTGAGAATAGTAGGTTAGTGCCGTGAATGGGAAAAAATATCTGGCAAGGCTCAGGAAACGGGATTGGCGAGGCTCTGCCGAGCACATCCCGTTTCCGTGCCGCGCCAGATATGTTTTTCCATTCACGGCACTAACCTACTATTCCATTTATCCCGTCAACGCATACACATGGCTTTAAAATGCAAATAAATAATCCCAGCAACCGCACATATCCATACGGAGTGAGTAGATCGTATTGACAGGATATCAAAAATGTTTCACGGCACCGTGTTTCACGGCACATACGCACTGTGTTGACGGGATAAATACAGCATATACCTGTGACAGAGGCACTTCTAATAATAGACAGTGTATCAGTTTGACAGTTTATACATTGAAAAAACTGTCATTGTATATTTTGTGAGTGATGGTAGTAAAGCTCAGGTATCTAGCTTTTTGTGGTCTGCTGAACTAATATGTATATGACGTTGTCTATATCTGGTACGTATTGCACCAAATATTATGAGATTTGCCGCCATATTATTTGATGCACATTTCAAACGTTCCAAGTGGTCAAACTGTCCGATAGCATGTACAAACTAAACTGCGGATACGGCTACTCACTGCCCTGTATAATATACACTAAGAAAAACAGGGTCGTATATACTTTATATAGATATTCAGTGGCATGCATTAGTCTACTATATTTGAAACAATATAAGTTATTGTGATTCTACACAGGCTATATGGTGTAATATTGCCCGTCTGGAGGTATGTTCACCCGAGGCGATACCGCAGATCCTGTATTTGGCCGTATAAACATATTTCTTCTTTTTATCTTTGCGTTTTTTCAGGAAGAAAAATAATCCGAGATTCGCTTTTCTACCGTCAGTCTTAATATAAAGGCGTAAATGAACATTTTGTTTTTTTATTAAACGAAAACAAACTAAATATGGAGTAAGAAATCCATCGAAAACGACTTTATGACAGTTTGTTTATATCGTATAATTTAATTTATATTCCACTGCTCTATCGATCTGCTCTCCCTTTGGCGCCTCTAGAATAATGCGACTGGTTCCCAAACATTCGCTGTCATTGCTACGCCGCGGTTTCGTGCGTGGAACCCATAGTTTGTGACCTAAATATAGCCGTGTCACGAAGACAAGCGTGTTGAGATTTGAAAAGCAATTTTCGTTATTTTGGCTAATTTTTCGCTCATATTTTGATGAGCGAAGAATATTTATGGAAAAATAAACAATAAAGACTGGTTTTGAGTGTACAATTTGTTACTTGTATTGATCAATTCGGGGTTTTATTGTGTTTAGTGAGGAATACAATTCGCAATCTCTAGACGCTTTTAAAATGTGTCTTCATTGGACGCGAAGCGGCGGAGGGGTATCGCAATTTCTCTATGTTCGACGGCCTTGACAGGTCATATAATATATATGACCAGGCAAGCTAGCCAATCAAAAGCCGAGAAACTTATCTGCGGTATGACAAAAGGTCATATTCTATAGTCATTCCTTACTTTGCCAATTCACACTCAATGGTCTCTGTCCAACTACCATGTACGTGTACAGTGGGGTCAGCGTGTAAGTGCACACACGAACGAACACGACAGGTTGGTGCCAACCTGTCGTGTTCGTTCGTGTGTGCACTTACACGCTGACCCTACAGTATACCACTGAAAATGTCAGTGCATGTACATATACATGTAATAATTATACCACCGGCATACGAAGTATGTCGATGGATCTAGATTTTCGTAATTACGTCCGTTCTTCCGTGCGTTCGTCCGTTCGTCCGTCTGTCCGTCCACCTTAAAGTTTTGGGTACCCATTATTTCTGTAACGTTATGTCGGATGGAGCTCAATCTTCATATACTTCCTTATCATCATCCATATTTTCAGTCCATCCCACACCCATGCGGCCTTCATGTCCAAGGTCAAGGACAAATTACTTTTACGTCCGTAAGATTAGCGTTAAAGCTTTTGGGTACCCATTATGTCTGCAACGGTAAGTTGGATTGACTTCAAACTGCATATACTTCCTTATCATCATCCAAATGTTCATCCCATACCACACCCGTCATATCCAAGGTCAAATTACTTTGCGTCAAATTTTTTTTTTAAATATTTGCGTTAAAGTTTTTATTTGTCGGTCCAGCTAGGTGGCGGCCGGGGTATATATGAGCCACTGCTCACTTTCTCGAGTTTGACAACAATGTCGTTTGTTGTTTACTTATATTTTGTCATCGTTCCCAAGAAAAACATGATTTGACAGCACGTTATAATCATTTCCATTGGGTATAATTATAACGTGCTGTTAATTTAGCATTGTACGGGTTAATTAAATCATGCAAGTAAATGAACGTGACAACCAGCGTGATCCGTGCGTACTGTATCACCCACGTTATTTACATAGTTTATCCTATCACGTCAGGTGCTTGCCCATTCAACGCGCTAATGAACTATAATTACCTGCATTAAATCGGACCATTAACTAAAAAACATACATGGAAAGCTTCATGCTATCCATTATGGTGTCTCGGCATAATGGTATTGAGCGGATAGATTACTTGAGTCGTGCATTAGAGGTAATCCCTCACGCGCAGTTCAGTGCATAGATGACACATACATGCAAGGATGGGAGCCAATGGGCAAGTTCAGTGTATAGATGGCACACAGGCAGGGGAAGGGGCCACCGGGGAAGTTCAGTGCATAAATGACACACATGCAGGGGTGGTGGCCAACGGGGGAACGGGGGAGTTCAGTGTATAGATGACACACATGCAGGGGTGGGGGCCATCGGGGGAGTTCGTGTATTTGATGACACACAGCCAGGGTGGGAGCCAACGGGGCAGTTTAGTGTATTGATGACACACAGGCAGGTTTGGGGGGCACCGGGTAAGTTCAGTGTATAGATGACACACAGGCAGGGGGTTGTAGCCAACGGGCAAGTTCGGTGTATAGATGACACAAGGGCAAGGGTGGGGGCCATCGGGGGAGTTCAGTGTATTGATGACACACGGGCAGGGGTGGGAGCCAACGGGGAAGTTCAGTGTATATATGATACACAGGCAGGGGTGGGGGCCAACGGCGGAGTTCATTGTATAGATGACACACAGGCAGGGGTGGGAGCGAACGGGGAAGTTTAGAGTATATATGACACACAGGCAGGGGTGGGAGCCAACGGGGAAGTTCAGTGCATAGATGACACACAGGCAGGGATGGGAGCCAACGGGGAAGTTCGGTGTATAGATGTCACACATGCAGGGGTGGGAGCCAACGGGGAAGTTCGGTGTATAGATGACACACAGTCAGGGGTGGGGGCCAACGGGGAAGTTCAGTGTATAGATGACACACTGGCAGGGGTGGGAGCCAATGTGGAAGTTCGGTGTATAGATGACACACAGGCAGAGGTGGGGGCCAACGGGGAAGTTCTGTGTATAGATGACACACATGCAGGTGCTGGAGACAACGGGGAAGTTCATTGTATAGATGACACACAGGCAGGGGTGGAGACTACGGGATACGTTCAGTGTATATATGATACACAGGCAGGGGTGGGAGCCAACGGGGAAGTTCAGTGCATAGATGACACATAGGCCGGGTGAAGAGTCTAACGGTAGGGTTTAATGTTTACATTAATAAGTATTACATAAGTCATGAAACCTGTAACTTATTACTTCCTTTCTTTATTATATTTGCACGTAGCCATTCTACTATTTTAAAATATATGAAATCATTACTTGTATGAGATTCACAATGGTTGAATTTGTGCAGGCTGTAGTTTCGGTTGACACGCGAGCAGAATTGGGCTACAGGGGCCCGTTTCACTAAACTTCGTAAGACTAAAATATTCGTAAGTGTAAATTTAGGATCGTCTGGAAATGTCAATTGATGGCTTTACATTTATTGAGCATAGGCTGCATATCCTCAATAAATGTAAATCCATTAATTGTTTACAAGAAAACATCGTTAATGTGAAATTTACAGACTATCATACTTTTTCACTTACGAACATTTTAGTCGTACGAAGTTTAGTGAAACGGGCCCCAGGCTACCAACAGTATGTGAAACATAATGTCTGTTAGTTATGAAATCATTATTCTATGCCGATTGTGATAGAAATACGAGTTCATTTCTACAGAGCTCCGCATGGGACATGGATTTATTTTTATTAATTCGTTCCCACGAAATAAAAATTCGTTCCCTCAATTTAACAATTCGTTCCATTGAATTAACAATTTGTTCCCACGATATAGCAATACGTTCCGACGAATTAACAATTCGTTCCCGTGGGAACGAATTGTTATTTCGTAGGAACGAATTGTTACATTGACGAACGAATTGTTCATACATTGAGAACGAATTGTTAATACATGAGAACGAATGGTTAATTCGTGAGAAGAAATTGTTAAATTGAGGGAACGAATTAATAAAATAAAAAGAATTCTACGTCCCCTGCGGGACTCCATAGTATCACAACGTTTTTTATCATCAACTCTTGTGAACAAATGAGCTCAGAAATATGATGCAAATCTACACTTGAATTATTCTTAACTAATCTGTTTCACCACGTTCTCTGCGATTCTACGACACAGTGCCTTTAAACTTGGCAATGCGTGGTCGTAGTTGGTGAAACGGCAGATCACCCAG
Source organism: Conchocele bisecta (assembly GCA_029237695.1). Classification (NCBI taxonomy): domain Eukaryota; kingdom Metazoa; phylum Mollusca; class Bivalvia; order Lucinida; family Thyasiridae; genus Conchocele; species Conchocele bisecta. The sequence continues at coordinate 90,357,810 of CM055273.1, forward strand.
CGTAAACAACATTATGGGTCTCGTGAGAAATGTTCCGTGTTTCACCAGGAAACTGTTGCACAGAACATGCGACAGACACACGCAGCTAGACTGTCGGAGATAGGAGGTGAACCAAACGTGAGTCTATATGGGTCGGTGACTAAGACAAGGTACATGTCGATTGCAACATCGGCGAACATAGTTAACTTAGATCCGTATAATGTTTTGACAGTAACGCGGTATGATGTCTTATAAATGCACATATGGTGTGCTAGTTCAGCTGACACGAGCCAACCTACTTCCGTGACGGATTGGCGACCAGCGTATTGCAGATTTGCACATTCTGGGGACCGTTTCACTAAACTTCGTACATCTAAAATGTTCGTAAGTGCAAAATGTTGATAGTCTGTAAATATCAGATTAGCAATGTGTTCTTGTAAACAATTATTGGATTTACATTTATTGAGCATAGGCTGCATATGCAGCATATGCCCAATAAATGTAAATCCATCAATTTCCAGACGATCCTAAATTTGCACTTACGAACATTTTAGTCGTACGAAGTTTAGTGAAACGGGCCCCTGATCTGGGACTATGCTGTTCGCAAAAGTGGCATTCGAGCTTTCGTATTCACACTGTGTGAACAATTTTATTTCAATTTAAAGTTATTTTTCATGTATTTATTTATATATATTAATGTATCCGGTTGTTTTCTAACTTTGCATATATTAAGCATTTCGATATTAAAGCAACGTGAAATGTGTAATAAAATAGCATTGATATGCATTATGTATATAATTATATATATTACAAATAGTAAATGTGTTTTTTTCGGGTAAATTGGCACATTTAAATTGAGACAGTGACTATGGGATCTTGTAATACAAGTTCTATTTCCAGTTTCATGTTAGTTTGGCTTAGTTGACATCGATCTCGTGGAGAGATTCCAGCCAGGGTTATCGTTATCGAACGGAAATATCAAGGTGCATGATCACGTGGTTACAACAACAACAACGTCGCCCACTCCAAAGTAAGTATTATTTGATATTTTCCTTAATATGCAACGGATTTTGATGAAATATGGCGCAACAAACGCGTCTTCATGAGATACATTTGGTGGTCCAGGGAGTTTTGCACAGACTTATGTCGTTTTTGCAAAGAATCGATTTCCGTGTCGGCGACACGGAAATCGATTCTTCGGAAAAACAACAGAAGTTTTTGCGAAAATAAAGAGACCACCAAATGCAGCTTAACAAGACGCGTTTGATGCGCCATATGTCATCAAAATCCGTTACGTAATAAGGACAATGTGAAGGTATATTGACAGAAGCTGAATGTTATAATGCCTTAAAAGAAATGAAAAACAATAAGAGCCCTGGGTCGGATGGAATAACTGTATAATTTTTCAAAATGTTTTGGAATGACATAAATAGTCATTTGGTAAAATCATTAAACTTTTCGATGGAGCAAGGCGAACTAACAACACTACAAAAACAAAGTGTTATAAATTTAATTCCAAAAACAGGCAAAGATACAACACACCTCGCCAACTGGACCCAGCTTAATCAAATGGATTGAAATATTGTATCATAATATATCTAGTTGTGTAACAAATAATGGCTTTCAGATTTTTTTTGCTTGGGAAGAGGAGTAAGACAAATTATCTCCTTATTTATTCATAATCGCAATAGAAATACTCTCGCACAGTGTCAGAAAAAATCAATTAATAAAAGGAATAACTATAAATAGTGAAGAAATAAAAAATACTATGTTCGCGGATGATGCTACATTTTGCATGGATCGGTCCAGACAATCTCTCGAAATATTAATTAGTACAATAGATAATTTTGGAAACATTTCAGGTTTACGTTTAAACTATTCTAAGTCAATATTGTTTAGAACAGGTTCGACGAAGAACTCTACAACTACGTACTGTGATGATAAACCATTTCCATGGACTGCAAATGTGGCCAAAACTTAAGGGATATATTTTTGTAATGATAAAAATAAAGTACATAGTTTAAACATAGATCCTAAAATAAAGGAATTTCAGCAATGTTTAGGCAAATGGAAAACAAGAAAGCTCACCATACTAGGTAAAATAACTGTCATTAAAAGTTTTGCATTTCCAAAATTAACATTCCATTTAACAGTTCTAGACAATCCGGAGCAGGAGACTTTAAAGCAAATTATACGCATTATGTTTGATTTTCTCTGGGATTCAAAGCCTGATAAAATTAGTAGAAAAAATATTGTTAAAACGTTCGAAGAAGGCGGGCTAAAAATGATAGAATTAGAATCGTTTATTGATCCACTAAAGGCTACATGGGTCAAACGACTTGCAGAAACTGAAAATCACGGAAAATGGAAAGTACTATATTTGAATTATTTGAAGCCTTTTGGTGGTGTATATATATTTGAAGGAAATGTAAACCAAACAGACGTAAAACATTTGATAGAAAATAATTTTTTGACAGATGTTCTTAAATCATGGCGCAAGCTAAACTTCTGCGATAATCCAGAAACAATATCAAAGCAAATTTTATTGAACAATTCGAAAATAAAAGGTAATGGAAGAATGTTTTACTTCAAGGAATGGGCTAATAAGGGGATTAAATATATAGAACAACTATACGATTATAGAACTACATCATTCTTTAATTTTACAAAAATAAAAGAACTATTTGATGTTAGTAATAACGATTACCTAAAATACTTCAAACTGATTTCGTGCATTCCTCAAGACTGGAGAACACGAATTAAAAATGAAAGAATAAACACGATTAATACAAAAATACTATTAATAGAACAAATAAAAACCACGACCAAATGTAATAAGACGCTATATAACATGTTTCTTAATCAACAGAAATCGGTTGTGCATAAAGCCAAGACAAAATGGGATGACGAATTCGCGGATAAAAATATAAATTGGAAGATAGTCTACACAAATCATTTTACAAACACTATAAGTTCTAAACTTAGGAATTGTCAGTACAAATTTTTGATGAGAATTGTTGCTACAAACGATTATTTACTTAAATGTAACATTGTCAGCTCCAATTTGTGTGATTTTTGCGCCATGGCTCCAGAAACAAATAAGCACCTTTTTTGGGAATGCACTATAAGCCAACAATTTTGGTCACAGCTGAATACCTTTTTAAACAATAATAATATTGTATGTAATTTTGATTGGCACACTGTTTGCTTCGGGCAATATGAGCAAGACAACAAGTTTTTCAACTTTTGTATCATACTAGGAAAATACTTTATATATACATGTAAATTTCGAAACACGGAACCTAAATTTCCAGAGTTTATGTCTTACCTAAAGGCAACACAAAATATTGAAAAAGAAATTGCAATGAATAGAAATAAGCTCATAGTTCATGAACGAAAATGGAATGTTATCCAATTAGACTAACACTCATTTAGAGATACACGAACCTTCTGATTATACATACAAATATTACAGTTAGGTATAACAGCATATACCGTAATAGTATTGTATCGTGATGTGTTGCTCAATTAGTATTCACTACCGTAAACCTATTTCACCATATCTCATTTTCAACTCTATTCTCTCATCTAAATAACATTCTTAAATAAATCCAACCTAACCATGTATGAACAATACGTTATAATCCATAATTAGTTACAATACATGTATTGATAGTTGATTGTAAACAAGGAGTGTAACCTATAAATGCATGTTGTTAAACTGCTTGTAACTCATGTATTGTTTGTATATGACTATGTATGGAAATAAAAAACATAAAACTGGAATAAGGACAATATAAAATAATACGTACTTTCAATCGGATGCATTCTGGAAGTTTCTGTACTTGATGTTGTTGTTAGTACCACGTGATCATACACCTTGAATATGCCATACACGAATTATTATTGTGTTTCATGTTGAGATGACTATTAATTCCACACGTTTCTCTAGTATAGCGTGAAATAGTTGTCTTCACGGAGCGTATACACTACAGTGAAATAGTTGTCTTCGCGGAGCGTATACAGTGAAATAGTTATCTTCGCGGAGCGTATACACTACAGTGAAATACAAATGTAGTTGTCTTCGCGGAGCGTATACACTACAGTGGATATTTGTATGCTACAGTAGCGCTTTTCTGCAGGTCAACTATACGTACTATACCAATACTATACGTATACTATACCAATACGATATGTTTTCTATACGATATGCATATAATATAAACGTACGGTATGTTTGTACCGTACATACCAACCAATATCGTATAGATATACCATTCAAATCGTAAGTTTATACTATTTGTATACATGTGTATACTTCTGGTACGTTTGTATCGTACAAACATACCAGATTTGTGTACAATATTCGTATAGTACGTTTGTATTATGTAAACAAACTGTACTATACAATGATACGGTACAAACATACCACTATTATATGATCATACGATATGCTCATTAAATATACCAATACTATACGATTACGATATTAGTATACCGTATACGACATTAGTATATACAAATAGGTAAGGAGCAGAAAAGCGCTACTGTAGGTGTATACAGTGGTTATGCACGGGTAATACATGGTGTGTGTTGGCTGAATAGCGAATAGGTACATGTATTTGTACTTCACAGAGGGGGTGCGACGGGTGCGTACGCACCCCCCTTAACCCGTTCAACACCACAGGCCTGTATAGTGGTATTGGCAAAAAGTGTAGATCCAGATGAGCCGGCTCGTGACGAGCCGTCTCATCAGGATCTGCACTTTTTGCAAGTAATTTTCATAATTTTGAGAACAAAAACACCTCATGTTCATAAATAGACTGGTCTGAAAATCATTTTGTGATGATTGGAATGGGTTGCAAAATTAACATATCAAAATCCATTCCAGTTAGTTAGGGGTGAAATGGTTAATCTGCCGAGGTCTGTCCGTGAATGTGCAAAAAAACAATGTTTAGCCCTTCGCGCCGTCGATAACGCACCCCCCTAAATTAATTCCTGCGTACGGGCCTGCTCCACTCTACCAGACGGTGTCGCGCTGACACGTCGTTAAGGAAATAGTTTAAACCTATATGTATACGTGTATCAGTATATACATGTACATGTAGAGGTGTACCGCTTTGAGCTGGCGCGTTATTATTGTAAATATTATTGTAAACACGTGCTATTTTTAAATAGGTTACGTCATATGTTGTAGACATGGTATTTGTATACCAGCGCAAACGCATTAACATTCGATAGAATTGCTAATAATAGTATCATCGTTTAGTGCTCTAGTGGGTAGATCTGCTGTTTGCTGATCGGACGGTCGTGAGTTCGAATCCTGCCAAAGGCATATATTTTTCTCTCGCTTTTACTAATTTGGCGCCAGAGGTAACGCACACATCCCGAAACAGTCGTGCATTTACTTTTACACAACATTATAAAACACTTCACTTTGAACCTAATCATTGTGAAATGCATTCTGCACATTCGTGTGTTATTGTGAAAGTCCAGCTCGACTCACTACAAATGCAAATATGTTACGGAGAACACCATGTCGAAAAAAACCTCTCACTTCAGATAATAAACTAATAAATAAATAAACGTGGATGCATGTGGTTCATAATTACCATGTCAATTGTTGTTACATGTAATAAAGATTCATTAAAAAGAAAAAGAAAACATAAAAACAATATTTAAAAAAAATAATATATATATATAATGGCCAAAGTGAGGATCGAACGCATGCAGTGCAAAATTAAAATTAAGTGCCACCGTTGGCCGCCAGTTTACCCACTGCTCCAGTATGAGAAACTGTTTTGTCAATCGCAATATATCGATCATGACTATAGCGACGCGCCATAATAAACAGGGAAATACCTACAGGAATTCCATGTTTATTTATACACCAATGTTTATATAAACAAAGCATGTAAACAACGCCATGTCAGGCTGGTATACTTATACATGTGTATATACTGATGTTTGTGCATATGTATATGCTAGATATAGATACATGTGTTCTGAATTCGCAAGGAAAATTGGCTACTTTTTAGCACTATTGTTTTAAGTCTGATACATGTACTACCACGTATTAAATAAATGATGTTATGTTCTACAGAACATATGCAGTTACACGAATGAGGCCTGGCATTTAAGCGAACTGGCATTGACTTTCGGGACAGGTTTTTCTGGTTGTTATTGCGCGTGTCCGATCGCAGTGTAAACAGCGTTTTGTGCTGTAATGTATCATGTCTACACACAGGTTGAAGTAACGGACCGAGGTCTATAAATACATTAAATATGCATATAAAAGTTCCGTTTTTTTTACCACATAGTAAGTGCACGAGTTCCGGCGAATAAACCTGTCCCACGATGTTTATACAAAATGGCTTCCCGGAAATGATAGAAATGTCTGTGTGATTAAATTGTCTGTCGTGACGCACAGGACGGGTATAAATGTAAGTTTGATCAAATGTTCGATTGGAAACAATGTTTTATCAATGCAAAATGTTTCTTTACGGGCCGGGACGACGTAAAAGTGTATTTTGAACCCGATGTTTACTCCTTCATATAGCAATATCGGCCTCGGAAATGTGTCCGTTCTTTCCCGACCTAGCAATGATGATACTTTTTTTACAACAAAACAATCGATAGCTCGAAAACGCGTTGACATAGCGCAATGGGGAATATATCGTTGCGGAATACTAACATTGTCCCAACTTCTGCAATAGGCGACAATGATATAACTCGGTTGACGATTCGTGAGAGTCCGTTGTCTCGAGCCCGTATGAGCTCGGCCTATTAAAAAGTTGGACACCTTCCCCATAAGATTAGATGGATGGGGTAAAAAAATATTATTTTTTTCTTCATTTATTGATGCTTTTGGGCATATTTAATGTATTTATAGACCTCGGTCCGTTACTTCAACCTGTGTGTCTACAGTGTATACTACATTGCTTGGAAACACGCTGGCCTGGTCATGCATTAAACACAATGTGTTTGGTTGTATTTGTTTGAGTGCAGATGTGACCACACTTCCTAAATACACGAACTATCTATGTCAGTTTTCTTTTCTTGTTATTATCTTGTGCTATGTTTTATCATCCTCGTGATGGAACATAAGGTGTTACCATTGTTTCCGTTAAAAGAGAATATAAATATTTTATTTGTGGCCGAGTTTACAAAAGAGCAAATAACATTACATACATTACAATTATGGCGCAGTCTAAACTGCAACTATGTTGGCCGTAATGTGATTTTCCTCTGCCAGTAGCACAGATTATGAGGGTGCATTGTGAATTTATCTCTGGGCGTGTGCAAGGTGGTGTATGATCACGTGGTACTAACAACAACAACAAGTACTGAAATTTACAGAATCAATCTTATTCAAAGTACGTATTCTTTTATAGTGTTCTTATTACGTAACGGATTTTGATGAAATATGGCTCATCAAACGCGTCTTGTTAAGCTGCATTTGGTGATCGTTGTATTTTCGCCCAAACTTATGTCGTTGTCGCGAAGAATCGATTTCCGTGTCTACCGACACGGAAATCGATTCTTCGCAAAAACGACATAAGTCTGTGCCAAACTCCGTGTACCATCAAATGCAGCTCATGAAGACGCGTTTGCTGCGCCATATTTCATCAACATCCGTTGCATATTAAGGAACATATAAAATAATACTTATTTGGGGGTGGTCGACGTTGTTGTTGTTGTAACCACGTGATCATGTACCTTGGTGTGGGACGACAGCCGCTGGGTAGAGACTTTGATTCGGATGTCGATCACAGAAAAGTTCCATTTTGTATTCCAGCTATGATGTTCCTGACAATTACAGTGAGGAGAAACTTCGTGGCGTTATTTATGTGTCTGGAGACTTACTGTTTAATTATGTTTATAGGTAAATATTGCGTGCAATCACCGTTAAATTATCGTAAAGCAAGGGGAATAAAGAGGAGAAGTTAATTTGCATGGTAAGAATCCATTAAATGGCTATCCTATCCAGTCACTATAGTAACATAATATTGCCACTTGCATTAATTGAAAACCGGCGAAACAAGCAGTTGTTAAGCAATTAATATGCTGTGGGTGCGACATGGCATAAAACTCAACTCTAACTGCATTTGCTTTATTGCTATTTAACCCTACATTTCTAAATAAATAGAGAATATTCATATTTTTGCAACGAATATGACATATATGAATATTCTATTTATTATATACCGCTCCATGGAAATTAGCTGTTTTTTAGACTGTATACGGTAATGAATGTGTATTTGCAGCCTATTTGCGCTGTTTTCTTTCGATGCGCGTTATGAATATAGATAGCGGAAGTAGTCGTATGTTCACCGGAAGTTGTTTATTTCATCGATGAGAACGTATGACTTTTATTTACATCGTATAACTATGTATTTCATGGGTAGGTATATAATAAAATCGTGTGTTGCTTATGTTATGCCCCCGTCACCGAATGGTGAGGGGGGCATAAAGTGTTACAGGCGTCCGTACGTCCCGTGCCTCCGTACGTCCGTCCGTCCCGAAACCTTAACGCTCGGGTAAATGTCTTATCATTTCTTATAGTTTCCTTTCAAGAATCTGCTTGATATTTCACACACGCATTGCTCTAATGGTCCTCTATCGCCCTGTGACAAATCCACGATCGTCCCACCTCTGCTAAGCCCAAGGTCAAGGTCACAAAACTTGATGCGTTCGAAACCTTAACGGTCGGGTAAATGTCTTATATTGTGTGTTTCTTTGATTTGATCTGCTTGATATTTCACACACGCATTGCTTTAATGGTCCTCTACCATGATCCATGATCGTTCTGCCCCCGTTAAGCCCAATGTCAAGGTCGCATACTTGATGCGTTCGAAACTCGGGTAAGTGTCTCATAATGTCTGTTTCCTTGCATGAATCTGCTTGATATTTCACACACCAATTGCTCTGATGGTCTGCTTTCATTGCTGTGACAAATCCACGCTTCTCTGGCCCTCTGTGTTTTCAAATGTGCCTCGTTTTCTTTGGCTGCCATCGTGTGCCGACAGGCCACATTTATAGTTATCTTCTGATTTGCAAGTTGAAAACACGTTTTGACATGTCTTGGCATTTCATTAGAATTGTCTCCTTGGAGACAATTCAAATGAAATACCAAGATGTGTTTTCAGTGCACGGAATCGTCTACAATGGTCACAAATTCCATTATCCTGCTTTCGCCAGTGAGAGTAACTTTAAAATATATAGAGGATATTCATATTTTTGCAACGAGGCACGAGTGAAATATGGACATTTCACACCACTCGATGAACATATATGTCATATTCGTTGCAAAAATATGAATATTCTATTTATTATATACCGCTCAATGGAAATTAGCAGTTTTTTAGACTGTATACGGTAATGAATGTGTATTTGCAGCCTATTTGCGCTGTTTTCTTTCAGGTGCGCGTTCTGAATATAGATAGCGGAAGTAGTCGTATTTTCACCGGAAGTTGATTATTTCATCGATGAGAAAATATGACTTTTATTTACATCGTATAACTATGTATTTCATGGGTAGGTATATAATAAAGGTGGACATTTAAATATGCAATCTAAATAGTCGTCTCATGTACATGAATGACTGGTGCTTATGCAGTCATGTATGCTGTGTGACCCGTGAAACTCCCGGCCAATTAGCTAGCTCATGTATACTAGAAATGCCCTATATTGTTTGTTGGTATCATACTGGGTGTTTTATTGATAAAATGGCGAACAGTGCAGATCCACATTAGCCTGTGTGAATGTACAGGCTGATCTGGATCGACACTGGTCGCAAAACCCATAAGCCCAACTTCTCCAGTCACGGCCACAAATGACAAACTACTTTCTGTTCCACGTTTTTCTGCCGACGAACTTTTGGCTATTAAATACATTAAATCTAAAACATATTAATTATAAGCACTTTTTCATCAATAACAAAAATGTCACCCTCCCCAATTTTTGTTATTATATGAAAGTCCATCAAAAATTGATTTCATTGCCAAAAAACTATTTTCCTATGGGAATTTAACATGGGGTCTAAAAATAGATTTATTTTAAATAATATTTTATTTGTGGACAGATTTTTGAAATCTAACTTTTAAAAACATTTTGGGGAGAGTGAATGTTTATTATTGATTAAACAGTACTTACATTTAAATATTTTTTAGATTGTGTTTAATAGCCAAAGGTTCGCCGGCAGCAAAAAGTGTAACAGACATAATTCGATGGTCTAGTAACATAAAGTCGTAACTGCTATGCTAAAGCATAGCACTTACGACCTTATGTTACTAGTCCATCGATATGGTGTGATAGTTCGTATGTAGCTATCATCATATGATTGCTATCGTACTCAAAGTCAAACCCTATTGGTCGTTTCGTAATCGGCATTGATTCGATAGTCTCACCGCATGCACGAGTCGAAATATATGTATTCGTACCTACTACGGACATGAGATCATTTGACGAGCTATTGTCCGAGCGGACATTTTTTGAAATCTACATCGCATTTCCTGCGTTCTGGCGCATTTTGGAGCAAACATATTGACACTGTCACAGAATGTTTAGACTCGATTTTTTATTGAAAACTTTTAATTTTGAAACAATAAGACAACGACCGAAAAATGCATGGAATACATGGCACTTGGCATGAAACGTGCCTTGTAACTTGTAAAAAATCTTTACTCGGCGAATTTTAGGGCGGACCGGAGGGTCCGCCCCCCCCCCCCCCCCCCCTGAATCCGCACATGGTTTATAAGAGATGGGTCCTCAGAGACGTGTTCGTATTATTATTTATGCCGGGGCTCTTGTGTCGCTAATCTGCCTCCCATAAGACAGTCTAGATCTACGCTGACACAAAGCTGCCACAGGAGCCGCACTATCAGCGATATATTACTGCAATTATCTTAATTATTCTACGGGGACATGGCGACTCGGCCATGGCTGGTCGATACGGTACAAACGTAACTGTATACCCGCTCGTTATCCCCCTCACCGGTAGGCAGGACGCGATATAGCCATAGTCCATGGGGGCGTTTCACTAAACTTCGTGCGTCTTAAATGTTCGTAAGTGCAAAATTATGTAAATTTCACATTAACAGTGTTTTCTTGTAAACAAATATTGGATTTACATTTATTGAGCATAGGCTAACAGTTTTATTATTTTGAAAACAATGCTTCAACATGTTCATGTTGCATTTTCAGATTTAATGCATAACGTGTAGATTCTACCAAACAGAACATACTGAAGGTATACAAGGGTCATCCGGTAATTTGTGAAAACCTTGATATAGAAATATGGCATACTGTTAACTTAGTCAATTACGTCGCAGTATATCACGTCACTACGTTATATGACGTCATCTTGACGTGACGTCATTATCTGGTGCATCAAGCGTCATGGACGCGGTGATGAGCGACTAGAAAAATAAAACTTGGTAAAAACATGACTTTTTTACCGAGAAAATCGGCATAGAAATTCTGATGCAACGCTGTCATACTTAGGGTGGGTATTTCAAATGGTATATCGACTGATTTATTGGATTAAATATAGCAAACATTTGCATTTCTAATGAACCCCTATATCAGTCTCGGGAAATAAAATCTTTATATAGATAACACAAGTGATTAATTGGTATTTGGTAGACGATAAGCAGTAAGCAGGGGCCCGTTTCACTAAACATCATACGACTAAAATGTTCGTAAGCGCAAATTTAGAATCGTCTGGAAATTTCAATTGATGGATTTATATTTATTGAGCATAGGCTGCATATGCAGCCGATGCTCAATAAATATAAATCCAATAATTGTTTACAATAAAACATTGTTAATGTGATATTTACAGACTATCGTAATTTTGCACTTACGAACATTTTACTCGTACGAAGTTTAGTGAAACGGGCCCCAGAAAACTAAACGTATTGGCATTAAGCATGGACCAGCTCAAACAATTCGTGCTCGTAATTTAAGATTATAATGCACCATAATGAAAAAAATCTGATTGGCTGATCGATCAATTACCTGCAAGTAAATCCACAAATGAACATGTAGGTAGCATGTCATGTGATCACATTTACATAATTAGATGTATTCCTACGCGCCGTTTCACCCTGTGATTCGGAATGTATACAATGGCGTCGCTAGATCTTTTCGGGAGTTTCAACGTCGATGTGATGGATGAAATAATATTCGAAGAGATGCAGGAAAGTGACGATGAACTCTGCCAATTCATGGACATTATTGATGAGCAGGTGGATGATGGAAACACGACACTAGAAGAGCGTGAACTCCCGGCTGAGAGTCAGACGCCCGCAGTTGATGTGAAGAAAACACAGCGTTTCGGTGCTGAAACTGAAAGATTTGCAACCGTGTCATATGAATATTCAATATTCAAATTTATGTCATGGTAATGCAAATCCTAATAAATCCAAAAATATCTGTAGTTAAATGCAAAGATTAGAATAAAATTCTGAATTTCAAAACAAACACATCGTCGGTGTTAACTCATTCGACCCTAGTGCCCCGTTATCGTGGCATACCTGTAGCGCTTTGACTCCCGCGTGCCACCAATATGCGTCGGTATTGGTTTTAAACCTGTCCCGTATGCCCCGAATTGGTGGCTCGCTAAAGCTAGTATTGAGTCCCGCGTGCCCCGATATGTCGTCACGTTTCATTGGTTGTTTTGAATGCCAATATCACAAATTGCCGCCTATCAACCAATCAGAACGTGCGTTACATATGAGGTAGAATGATTTAATAAACAAAGAGACTTTGAATTGAAAAAATCCGTCCACGCATTTTGTTGTTATTTTCTGTTGTAAATCATCAAAAATCGTAAGTTATCATGGCAAATCGGCGACTTGATCTCGACGAAGTACTGGCTATTGTAGCACAGGATGATCCAGATGGGTCTACTAGCGATGTCAGTATCAACAATGAGAGTGACAGTGATTCAGATACTGAACATTATTTTTCTGATCAATCTGAGACTGAAGAAGTTGATCAAGACAGACCACCAGTGCCCGTGGCAGATCGTTGGATTGTAGATGCTCGCACAGACATACCAAAGGCGGCATTCACCGGTCCGGACCCGGGACCAACTATAGACTTGGACCCAGATACCACAGAGGTCGACTTCATGGAACTGTTTTTCCCTGACAATCTCATTGCGACTTTGGTGACGCAGACAAATTTATATGCCGTGCAGCTTCAGATGGAGAAGCCGGATCCTAACTGGCGGCCAGTGACGGAGAACGAGATGAAGGCCTGGCTCGGTATACGGGTCTACATGAGCATTTTGGAGGTAACTAAATTATGTTTACAATACATATTTATCGGTGTCACTGAATTATGAGCCTCACACCGGGCGTAACAACTGCACCTGGCCCTGGTACGATTTGACGGGCCTCAGATTTTGAAAGAAAAATAAATGTTTACCATTTTACCATTTCTTTTGTGTTTTTGTTTCATATTTACATGGTGTCTGGTCAAGTCGGACCATGGTCAAGTCGGCCCATGGTCATCTCGGCCCATATTTCAATCTCGGCCCAGATCGCTGGTCAATGCCGACTTGACCATGGGCCGACTTGACCTGTATTCATTTACATGTGTTCAGCATTGGATGGAGATTAAATTATTGAGCTACAGTTTGTAAATTTCACTGCCGCACTAGCAAAACAAGTGACACTTTCCGTAAGATTATTATTGAATATTGAATGCCACAAAATGTATATTGTTCCAAAGTTTTGAGTGTTGTTTACTTTATATTTCAGCTTCCACAGACGGCTATGTACTGGTCGACTGACAGATTGTTCGGCAACCTTCATATCCGAAAGACTATGAAGCGGGATCGTTTTGACAAACTGCAACAATACTTTCCCGCGAACGACCGGACCAAAAACCCTGGAAAGGGCCAGCCGGGTCATGACAAGCTGCATCATGTGCGTCCTATCATTGAAGAAGTCATGAAGCAGTGTCTTTGCCGTTACACTCCACATCAAAATACAAGTGTGGATGAAGCGATGGTCAAGTTCCGTGGGCGACTGTCCTTTCGCCAATACATGCCGGCCAAACCAGCCAGGTACGGGATAAAGGTGTGGATGCGGGCTGACCCGATGAACGGCTACACCAATGAGTTCCAGGTGTACACCGGCAGGGAGCAGGGAAGACCAGAAGTTGGTTTGACAAGCCGAGTCGTTCAGGATATGACGCGGAAAATATGGAATAAAAACCATATCGTCAACATCGACAACTATTTCACAAGTCCTGCCCTTCTAGATACACTGCTTCAGAATGGGACATACGCTCGCGGGACAGTGCGAAAAAACCGCAAAGGTCTCCCAGCCCAACTGAAAGAAAAAGATATTAAAAATGTCGGAGAGTTCAAGACGGCCCAAAAGGGGGAAATGACAGCGTGTAGTTGGAAAGAACAGAAACACGTGTATGTGCTGTCTACAGCAGAAAATCCATCAAAAATTGACAGCACTGTGAATCGGAAATCAAAAAAATGGGGAGGTGAAAGAAATCAGCGCACCAAGCATTATACCCGCGTACAACTCAAACATGAACGGGGTTGACACCACGGATCAGCTAAGAACGCAGCACAACACATACCGAACGACGCGGAAGTGGTGGCGGTATTTGTTTTGGTTTCTTTTTGACATCGCTGTCACTGACGGATTCATATTGATGAAGGAGTCCGTCAATCATCAACGAGCTACTAAAACTGGAAAACCGAAGAAACTGACCATGACAGAGTATCGAATGGCCCCGGCGAAACAATTGATCGGGGACTATGTTGAAAACGAAAGGGCAGCTCTGACGACGATTGCAGCTGGCCATTTCCCGAAAACGGCTGACAAGCGAGGACGCTGCAAGCAATGTCAGAAGACGGGGAAGCGCCGTGAAATCATGAACATGTGCCAACAATGCAACAAACACATGTGTGTCTCATGCTTCCCGGCATGGCATCGCGACCTTAACTGAAAGGCAAATAACTTTGGACAACACACAGTTACAAAATACATAAAATCATATTTATTGGCTGATACACAGTGTAAATGTACATACATACATGTAGTGAAATAAGTGAAATTTGAATGTGACATTTATTTATGAACGTGAGAAGTGGATATATTATATACAATTATTATAGGGGATGTACATGTGCTATCAATAAAGTTTATGGAATTACACATCTTAGGTAAATTGTGAATGGATTACAATGAACCAAATGGATCGTTATGCCGCGTTTTCAAACAAAGTAAAAATAAGCATGCAAACACTTAACAAGATATGTAGTCTATTTGGATAAAAATTATTTTGAATGTCTGAACATTTCACAAAAAAATGTAGTCTATTTGGATAAAAATTATTTTGAATGTCTGAACATTTCACAAAAAAATATGAAATGTATATACCGGTAGTCGAGATATGCTGCTTATCTGAATTCCTGTACAATATATTTTTGTTATTTCTTCATGAAAATATATGCGCGACTTCTCAATGGTACCACTTTTATGAGACGGTCCAAATGAGAGCTCACAACGTAAACATTTCCGCAGAAATAAGATTTGTTTTCTTATTTCTGTGTAAATGTATGTGTTTTGTCTCATTTGAACCGTCTATATTGGACGATACAAATAAAATGTAATATCACAGCATATATACGCTTAGGAGAAATAAGTAGTCAAAAATATGTATCGTCTAATATCACACAGTAGGTAACATACAGATTATCAGCGTCTATCAGGAGATAATTCACGAGCATTAGAAAGCGGAGTATCAATGATAGAGGCAGGTAATCTGTATGTTGCATGTACCTGCTTTTCATATATATATACACATGTACTCATACAGAACAGAAAATCAGCCAAAGATGTGTGAATCAAAAATAATTATACTCTAGAACTATGATACAGATGTAATCCTAAATCAACATGTTTCTTATGATCGGAGTGAAAATATGTAGAAAAATCACCAGATTTGTTCAGTCTGAAAATGTACTGTATGTGGAACATTAATTTTGCTTTCTTCATAGTTTTACCATCAAATATGCAAGCTGTTTGCTACTTACTATTTCCAAAAGATCTCACAATTGCACGTTTGATGGATAAATATGGAATATTGTACGGATATCTGGGATGTTGTTTATAACAAAATTTACACCAATGTTGAGAGAATTTTATAATGTACATAGTGAAATTTTATGTGTATTGTTTATTAATTATTGGAATAACAAGCTGTTTTGTACAGCACCCCCTTAGCTAAATTTTAGTCTTGAATTATTTCTCAATAAGTCTCAGGGAGACAGGGCTGATAAGCCTACTGCTGCTTCCAGGAGCTAGCCTGGCAATTACCTGTAGGGCTGAACTGGCTGGCAGTGCATAGGGCTGAATGAGCTAAGAGAAAATGACGAAGTTCAAATTTGCACAAAATTATTTTATTTGTGTTCATGAGAAAGAAAAATAGGTTTCACAAGTAAGCACAACTCGTCCATTTAATTGATATTTATGTTAATTCAAGACATGGTAATGTGCAATTTGCCATATAGCAATCCAAATCAAAATTAGTGAAAGAGATGCAACATTTGTGTGTGATATTTCTGTCTAGATTAGCAATGAGTAGTTGCGAACAGTAACTCTTGGAATGTACTCGCATACCGTCCTTAGCCATAGTTGCGATTCCACTCATAGGCTTCCTCTGCAGAATAGCGAATCCGATCTGAATCGCACTTTCGCAGTTAATTGCGAAAGTTTTTCTATAGTTTTTAACTGAAATAAAGTGTCAATAGTATGAATTAACATATTGCAGTAATTTTGACATACATTTACATATGTAGATGTCTTGATATTTCTATAAGATGGAAAATATGTCACAATTAACTGCGGAAGTGTGAATCAGATCTGATTACCGGTAGCTATTCTGCAGAGGAAGCATAGCTATGAGTGGAATCGTAACTCTGGCTACGGACGATCCGGGAGTAGATTGCAAGAGTTACTGTTCTCAAGTAAGCAACGAGGTACAACATTTTAACTGTGAGATACGACATTTGTGCACAAAAAGGTCTCAAATGAAAATGAAGCAATCTAATAGAAAAAATGTTGCATCTTAAGGTTAATTGCATTAATGCGATTGGATACAAGATCGTAAACGATGCGGGAAAGCACAGACACTAATTAAGATAAGAAAAAATGCATTTGCACACCGAAATTGAGCTTCGTCAATTCCGACGACATAAATAACGCAACAAAAATAGTAAGCACATTGTAATGTATTTACAGAATGACTGTCTACAAGAGGCGAAAATGAAAACTTCGAGGAATGTAATGCTGAGGAACTGGACATGAACCTGGAGAAATGATATGCTGAAGTTCGAAACCAGGATGGAAAATCGTACGGAAAGTCGACATTTGTAGGCATAAGATCTTGAAATAACAGGCAAATTCGAGGACCGCCTTTCAACAAAGACATTTGCTTAATGAAGGACAAAGAATTTTACAAATCTAACCAAGTTTTCCTTGCAGTATTAACAAAACTGAAACGTGAGGGTCTTGACCAAGCTCAACATTATCCGCCAATAGCGGAAGGTGATCTTAATAAAATTAGGGAATCACTTAAAAAAACCGAGGCAAAATCTCTGCAACGCAATGTTTGGTTCGACAACACATTATCTTTTGCGAGGCGCGGACGTGAAAATGTTGAGAAATTAGAAAAAGATGCGTTTGCATTCAAAATAGAATATACCGGCCTAGAATATGTCGAAATAAATTACAATGAGGCCACAAAATATCACTCAGGAAATGAAAATGACACCAACCATGAATCCAAGACGCGAATGTATACAACAAATCAAACAGACTGTCCTGTGCACTCTTTGAAATTTTACCTGAGTAAATTGAACAAATCAAATGATCTCTTGTTTCAACTACCGCGACAGAAACACTGCTACAATGATGATTGGTATACAACCCGTCCAGTAGGTCCAAGGACATTGAACGACATGATGAAAAATATTTCAAAAGATGCAAAACTTAGCAAAGACTATACCAACCATAGCGTCCGTGCAACTACAATCACCCTACTTTCTCATGCTTGAGTAGACACTAGATATATAATGCAAATTTCAAAGCACAAAAATGACAGTTCTGTGAAGTCATACAATAGAGATTGTTCGGAAAACCATAAATGTCAGTATTCGGCTATTCTCCAAAATGCCGGTGCTAATGAAGAAAACGAGAGCCCTCCCAAGTCTGTATCAACTCAACAGCTGTTACCTGTCCAGCATCAATGTCATGTGATGCCCTGTCACAACGTCAACACTGGCTACTTCCACAATCACCAGCAAAGGGTGGAAAATCACATTCTTGTACAGTCTACGACCCCAGCAGTTTACCAACATCCATCGTCATATAATTTTCAAAATTGCACTGTGAATATACACAACCATAACTATTACAATCATTAATTATAATGCACATAAAACTGTAAAATGTCAAGCTCGACAAGCAAGCATCAGCGATGTCGGCAATTTTGTTCTAACTTTGAATGGGAATTCCCATCAATGTAGGTCATTGGACAGTTATTCTAATATTCAAGGTAATGTTGAACCATAGATAAAATAGTTATTAGTGGATGATAATAAATATATAGATGAAATAACATTTTGTAAATTGTAACACAATTCTTCATTAGTTTACATATTTGTTTCGCACAATTTTCCGATTTTTTCAAACACAAAAACATGTTTGGCAACTGATTTAGTACACAAAACTAACATATACTGCCTAATAGATACATCTCAAGTCTTGAGATGTACATCTTAATCGCAATGTGAAGAAAACAAAAACTTGTTTTGTGTACCACTCAGTGCAAAATGTCAATATTGACAAATTAATTTCCGTAACCCAACGGCTTCGGCTCGGAAGCGAGTCGATAAACTCCGGCTATCGGAATTCATCGGCCGCGAATCAGGGAGTTGAGCAGTTGACCCGAGCGTCTATCGTAAAATCGATCGGACTTTGAACACGCACCTGCTGTTCGTTTATCAACAAATATTGATATTTTCATCGACTACAAACTCATTTTTGTACCAAAATGAATGCAAACAGTTTCAAAGTGTGTGTAAATAGAAACCTGTTGGATTTATGTGTGGGAAAACCCAATAGGAGGCCAAATTCGGCAACTTGAGCCATATAGGGGCTTTAAAGAGTCAGTAGTAGTAAGGGAGTCAAAATGATACCACCTACCGTGGTATCATTTATAACCCTCTATAATACCCCCACCACCCCCGAAAATCAAAACATTGGTTAACGAGGAAAATTGGGTCTCCCGACAGCAAATTTATGAATTTTTGGAGAAAATAATTTTGAAAAGAGGGAGTCCCAATTATATTGGTAATTGACTTTTGAAAAAAGTCGAAATCATTCATGCAAGTACAATAGTTTATATTCCTCATTTTTCTTCTCCGATATAGCTAATTTATTTTGCAGATCAGCAACTAATTCTACCAGCTCTAGTCTACCACGTTCACCTTTAGCCACCTGACAGCGTAGTTGCTTATGTCTACAAAGAGTTTGGGCACTAACGAATTTACAAGGGCATCTAGGACATTGAAATTGTGGGGGGACACAAGGAAACTTTCTACGTCTCGCTAGATGCCTTCGTAGATAGTCTTTACACGTAAACCTCTTACAACAAGTCACACACTCCATTATATATGTATATAAAATTTATCTGTTCAATTGGACGTGAAAAAAACATTATGTAAATTTTTGACGTCCAATTGAACAGATAAATTTTATAGGTTATACAAAAGTATATATACAAAAGTATAATACAGAAAATATGACAACGCCAGAAACTAGAGCAGAAATAGAAATTTTGAGAAGAGAAGCCGAATCTCTAGGGATTACTTATAGTACACGGTTGAGAGTTAGGGGGTTGACAAAGCTGATAAATGCCACAAAGAATGAGGCGTTTATGAAGCGGTTTACCCGCGCCTATAAAAGAAGGGCATTTACAAACCTCTCACTAGCGGATGAAGTTGGTAACAGAATTCAAAAAGAAAGTATTGCGGAGTTAAGGGCTAGTGTAATAAAACCTTCAAGCACCAATAATTTGTCCCAAATTAGACACACAGGTGGCCCAATACAAAATAAAAAATCTCTCGTTCGCGCGATAGTGGAAAAAGGTGAAGAAATATTGGGGGCTCACGATGAAACATTGGAAAAGGTAGAAAATGGAAGACGGGTAGTTACATTATCCTTTCGTAAAAACATTAACATTAACGAGTCTGAACGCATGTCCGATAAACTCGCTCCGTATCTAACAACCAATTTTTATTTGAGATATTCATATTCTTACAAGCTAGAACATATGGAGGAAATTAAAAATGGAAAACCTGTAACTATAATAATGCACAAAAATCTCGGAGGTAGCGAACCACTATCATCAATGAAAACCGTTAAAAAATGGCTGTCAGATAAGGAGCAAACACGAATAATGTCCGATAAAATAGACAGACCGAATACAAAGTGGAAGTTTGTAAGATGGGTAGAGGTTTTCGTAAAGCTAATACAGGGTAGTAGGGGAATAGATTTGGGACTACAATCCAAAGAAGCGGCAGGAGGAGAACTTCCAGAATGGCTGAAGAATAAAAAAGGTATGTATTCTTTAGATAAGTATAATGACGACCTTTGTCTGTTCAGGTGTCTAGCTATGCATATGACAGATAAAAGACCCGACAGATGTACAGAAAAGGCGAAAGAACTTAGTAAGCAATATTTTGGTAGTAATGTGGTTTCACCAATTCCTTTTTCAGATCTGAAAAAGGTTGAAGAGTTTTTTAAAATCGGTATAGAAGTATATCAACCCACCGAATGTAATATATGGTGGTTGAAAAAGGTACCAGCGCACTATAAGGCAATAGGTAATAAACCAATGACAATAGGACTGTTTAATAATCACGCATTTCTGATAAAAAAACCTTAAAAACCTATCTAAAATTTACGCCTGCGATAATTGCAAGCAGAAATTCACGAAAGCGAGTAATATGAAGAGACACGGGCCAAAATGTATGAGAGGTGAGACAAAAGTAATATGTGATGGTAATTATTTAGAGCGCCCGCGTTCGTCGTTCGAGAAAGCGTTCTACCCAAAAAGTTCTAACAGTTATGAGGCGATCGATTGGATGTACTCTGTGGAAAAGCGCGAGGGAATTCACATTCACCACGAACAGTGTGGACACGGGGGTGAAAGATGGATTTTAGGAGCTCTAGTAGATGGATACTGTCCAGAAACCAATACCGTATATCAATATCACGGCTGTTACTGGCACGGGTGTGAGATTCATGCAAAGCATAGAAAAGAAGAACGAGCATCCACTATGAGAAGAGATACATTTATTAGAAAAAGCAAAGAATTCAACCTAGTAGTTATGTGGGAATGCGAATTTCAAAGAACTGGTAAAGACATAAAGATCTGTTGCGACACTACTCTTTATCCATATCAGATAGTATACGATTTTGAGGCATATCTCAACCCAGAATTTGAAACTCTCGGTAATAATCTAGAGTACGAAGCCGAGCACGTTCCGGTAAGCGTTAGTATAGGAGATAATTTCTCAGGAACAGTAACTCATATTTGTGATAAAGATCCCGCAAAACTTATAGAAAAATTCGTAGAAGATTTGAAAGTCAGGGGAAAAGCTATAAGAGAAGAAGTGTGGTCAAGATATGGGTTTAATACAGAACATTTACGTAAAAACCAAATCGCCAAGATCGAACAGTGGATAGAGCAAGTACCGGTTATAGGTTTTAACAGCAGTAAGTACGATATAAACTTAATAAAGAAATACCTAGTAGGCGAACTGGCATCAACAACAAAGAAAGTAATGGTCGGAAAACGTGCAAACGCAACAATATTTCTATTTACTCCAGAGTTTAGATTTCTTGATGTAATACTTTATCTAGGACCCGGTGTAAGTTACGATAGTTGGATAAAAGCCTACGAATGCAAAGGACAGAAATCTTTCTTTCCTTATGAGTGGTTCGATTCTCCAGACAAACTGGATTACCCAGGACTACCGGATATAGAGAATTGGTATTCCAAACTATCTGGGAAATTGTTAATAGATGAAACAGAATTAAGTAAATGTCGTAGAATTTTCGAAGAAAATAATATGAAAACTTTCAGAGATTGGTTGAAATATTATAACGATTTAGATGTAGCACCGTTCCTAGAAGCGGTGGAAAAAATGTGTGAATTTTATAAACACAGAGGTGTGGATATTTTCAAAGATGCGGTAACACTACCTGGAGTAGCTATACAATATTTATTGAGAGGAACCATTAAAGAACAAAAATCTTCAAAGACGATTATACCGGAGGATGCTCTATATGCACCAAAAGAAGAAACATACGAAATGATGAAGGACGCTCTAGTTGGCGGTCCATCATAGTATTTACACGATATGCAGAAGCTGGTGTTTCAAATATTAGAGTGGGTTCCAAACCGTGCAAGGCTGTTTTGGGGTACGACGCAAACGCGTTATATTTATCTACGTTAAATAAAGAGATGCCGTGTGGGAGAGAAACTATACACCATATAGATACCCCACATAACCCTAAATTTATTAAAAAGTTTTGTAAAAGAGTTTTATCTGGAGACTGGTTTGGGTTTGCGGAGGTGGATATAGAAGTTCCACAACAACTTAAAAGGATAAGGTTTTCTGAAATGTCCCCAAATTATTTAAAAATAAAACAGAGAAGTAGAGGTTGATGAAGTTCCCACACACATGATAAAATATTTGGAAGATACTGGAAGAACTAGAGGAAATGGAAGAAAATTGGTGGGATCTATGTCGGCCACCAAAGTATTGCTGTACGCGCCACTGTTGAAATGGTATTTAAAACACGGCCTAGAAATAACTGGAGTTCATCGTGTTATAGATTATATGAGCGGAAAACCATTCGAATGGTTCGCAAAAGAAGTTACAGCCGCAAGACGAACGGGCGATGTAGAACCAAATAAGAAACCAGTAGCCGACATAATGAAATTATTAGGAAACTCGTGTTGTGGAAAAATGATAGAGGCAACTGAGAGACATTTAAATACGACATATACACAAAACGAAACCTTTGTTGACAAAGCATTACGATCTGCATTCTTTGACGATTTGGAAGAGATAGGAGATGCGTACGAAATATCTTCAAAAAAACCCAGGTGTGCGGTAAAGAGACCATTCCATTGTGGAATAGCGGTTTATCAACTAGCTAAATTGAGAATGTTGGAATTTTACTACGAATTTCTTGACAAATACGTAAAAAGAGAAGACTTTGAATTAATACAGATGGATACGGATAGTATGTATATAGGAGTTAGTGGAAAAACGATACAGGAATTGATTAGACCTAACTTACTAGACGGGTTTGAAAAAGAAAAAAAGAAATGGTTGGCTTGGGATAAATGGAGCGAAAGAGAGCCCGGACTTTTCAAAATGGAATTTAGCGGAGATAGGGCGATAGCGTTATCTAGTAAGTGTTATTTTGTAGAAAAATTTAATTCTATTAATAAAAACTCTGCGAAAGGAATGTCCAAGAGAACTAACAATTTAAATTGGGATAGATATAAACGAGTACTAAGTGAAACTACAGAAGATGGAAAACACATTATAGATGTAGCACAAAATAGGGGATTTATTTAAAATGAAAGACGGTGTTATGAAAAACGTACTGTCAACAAAAATTAGGACTCTCGGCATACTACGATAAAAGACGTGTGTTACCAGACGGAATACATACAGAACCTCTCTAATGATTTATTTAATAATTTTGAAAAAAAATTAAGAAAATTAGCAATCTAAAGACTCTGATGATCCGGGGGTAGCTGGGTGTCAGAAGGCACCGCGAGAAGTTCTTCGCGAACAAACCCTCGAGATGGCCCATCATCCAAATAGTAGAGCACGGGCTCATCGGGCTTGGTAATAGATCGATCTAGATGATATACATTGAGAAACCACACGGGATCAGGGATTCAGTCGCGCGGCGGCTGCCACCTTCGAGCTCTCCCGGTTGATAGAGGTACCGGACGTCAATATCCGATGGAAGCCGTTGCTCCTCTAAACCAACGAGTAGCCCGCTCGAGACGGCAGACGGCTCGCTCGTCACCCTTTTAAACTTGATGGCATCTACGGGCTTCTTACCTATCAATCTGGTCACCTCTCCGTTCAGTGCGGAGACCACGGCGGGCAGTCTGGCCACCCACTCGGTCGATCGCGAATGAGGGTCTACAAGTTGTTTAGCGTATTGGTGTCCGAACAGTCTCTCAGCCAGGGTTCGATTGAAGCGTTCCACGATCCCCTGGTCCCGGTGGATGTTGACGCGGCCGCGTCTGATAGAAACTTCGTGCTTAGACAATAGATGAGAGACCGCGCCCATGAACTCGCGGCCGGGATCGACCTGGAGAAGATTCGGCCATTTGAGAGGACTCCTCTATATAATCTGGAGAGAGCCTTTCGGCCTCCTCCTTAGACTCTTTAGTGGCCAACGGCTCAGCCCCCTTATAACGACTCGCTACGTCAACGACTGTCAGCGCGTACTTGTACGTCTTACGACCGACGAGATCGTGAGGGAGAAACAGGAGATCCGCTTGGTGAACTTGGTTCGGTACCGGCACGTCGAATTTCGGGCGCGGAATATTGTGAGGCGCGGGTAAATAGATCTGCCAAATGGCCTGCTTCTTGAGCCATTCCTTGACAGCGTTTTCTGAAACCTTGGTCGCCGCCGCGAGGTTCTTGATGGCAGCGAGTCCCTTCCAGTAGCCGTGGGGGCTATAGTACGTGTTCGCTAGCTTGCGCGTTAGGCGAACCGATAGTTTGGTATTAAGTTTGCGCGTGTTTATCGTGATGCGATGGATATTCTAATATATCTGACAATCTCCAACATGCCCTCGCCAGATCGTCCGGTAACTGCGTCGATAATAATACACCTTTGTTGGAAGTAGAATCGCGATTGGGGGTTAAGTTCTGAAGGAAATTGGGAAAATCTAATCCCCCAGGATTGGTGGAGGAATCTAACATCCGCTTTGCGAAAAGGGTGGCCGCTTTTTCGTCCTCCCGCCACGTCTCGAGAGAATCTCGGGCCAGACGAATCATACCCTTTGCACCAGCTATGCGGTGTTTAAGGGCAGTGTACCTACATCAATCATAGCAAAATAAAGTTTGTCAACTGACATCGTTCTATATATATATATATATAAAAAAAGTTATTTAAAATAATTAATTTAAAATCTCGATTGAATATAGTAGCCGACGAGCCCCACCACACCCATTCCCACGACGATGAACGCGATCTCGCGGTCTTTTTGGGGCTCTGACGGTACATAGAAATCTGAAAGTTGGGGCTCGCGATCCAGCGGCGCGAGACTTTTTTCTGCGGATATGCCAGCGCGTACTCGCGGGGTTGGGCTTCATTCAACGTTCTGAAAAGTTTGTGCGGCGTGATTTTCGCGGCGAAGCTCTTCATTGACCCAGTCAAGATGGGCGGTTTGTTTTTCCGACCACGCTTCATTTGCGCTATTGAATTGTTCTACAGCTAAATCGTGACGCGTACTCTCCTCATCCGCGTTCGAGTTTTGTAGTTTAGAGAATAGAAGTTGCTGCCGGTGAACGCAAATGCGTTTAAGAGCGCACCACCTATCATTATTGCGATTGAAGCCATTTATTTCCATATATTAACTGGTAGAATTCCAGCTTTAACTAGATAATCTCGGGTCCAAACTGCGGCCGCTACATCTAAGGTCGCAAGCCCTACGTCTCTCACAGTAAAGTCCAATTTGGGAGCGGATCCTCCTAGGGCCATCTTTGATAGTCGAGCATACCCGATACTGAAACCCGATATCACCACGGCGTGATAAAGCGCATTCACTAACATTTTACCGTCTTGTTCAGCCATTATTGCATATAAAAGGGGTCGCGATAAATGTTTAAATGGGGCGCATCCAATCGCGATTGGTGTTTCGTAACTTTCTTCTGAACACTGGCTGGTTGTTTTTTCGATAATATGGGGTATTTCCACACGCACAGGGCACCAACAACTGCCAGACCACCACAAACAACCCAACTCCAATTCACGAATTTGGGTTCAATCGGATTCGCCCAACTCCAACGGCGGTTGGTATTGGGTGTTGAGTGTGCTTCCAATTCGTGAATTGGGGTTGTACTCAACTCTGTCTTCAGATGTTTTGCTGTCTCCGTCCCTGATTGCAACCCCAATCTCGATTGGAGTTTAGCCTCTCGAAGCTCGGCGAGTATTTTATCTTGTTTAACTTTTCGGGTGGCAGCCGCCGCCCGCCCAGCTGCCTGTCTTTTGGGATTTTTTATATGCGGTATGTCATCCAGTGGCGGGAGTTGGTTCGATTGGGTTGGAGCAATCGGTTGTTCAACTCCGTCACTCTCGCGGGTGTGTCTTGTGTCATCATTTTCAGGGCTTATAGTTCGTGGGCATATATGTCCAAATTGACAGTGTTTACCCGTGGTCAACGCGGTTGTCAGCGGAGCTAAGTACATTCCAAACAAACTTGTATAAATTGACAGCAGGCTGTTCTAAAGAGTGTGACCTATAAAAGGGTCAGTCTCTAGATCGTCAATCAATCCCGCGGTGTTTGGTATAGGGAGAAGTATACTAACGGCGGTTGCGTACAAATGAATAGCCGCCGATCCGAGAGTTTTTGTCATCTCCGCTCCCAATTTGGATTCGTATCGCGCATACATTTTATCGATCTCCGCATCTGACATCTTATCCACCTGAAAAACTGAGAGACGCCTACCGAGATAATGCTCCGATTGTCCCCCAGCAACCAGCGCAGCTAGCCGCTCTCGTCGCGCCGTATTTTCATTTTCATTCGGAGTCGTTGCACTCAACCCAATACCAACCGCCGTTGGAGTTGATTCCGATTGCTCTGTCGGATCATTATCTATGTTGGCAGTCGGAGTTGAGGTTTCTTCTATTAGCTGATCGAGAAGTTCGTCGCAGTTCATTTTTCTTAAAATTAATTTAATTATTCTAACAAGTCTCATCACTTTAACATATTGGCAAGCGCACCACCCGATACTTATGATCACCATTATGCTCGCAACAAAGCTCGCAGCGGAGCACCAAATTGTTAACATTGTTAACCATTGTTCAGCATTTGTTCAACATTTGTTAAGCATTTGTTCAGCATTGTTCAGCATTGTTCAGCAATTGCTAAGCATTGTTCAGCATTGTTCAGCATTTGTTCAGTAATTGCTATTAATTATAAAATTAATTGATAACTTCGTAAGCAGTTGGTTGATCAGTCTTTAGCAAAAGCTTGGCGTGCTTAGTTTCCGAAAGCATCTGTCGAACCTCCAGGCGCTCCTCGCGCGTTGGGATAACGTCATTCTCTCGAAGACAGTCATCGAATGAGTCTCGGTCCTTGCAGTGAAAGAGGGCGACCCATTTCGTTTGCTCGCGCAGATCCTTGAGGGGACGGGCGGTTGCCCCCCCCCCCCAATTTACTTTTGAGTGGATAATCCATACGCTTTGCCTAGCATGGCGGCCAGAAAATGCGAGCTCGGAGAGCATGTCCTTCTTTTTGGTCATCGCCGCCTTGGCCGAGCAATCGTCAATCACGTATAGGGTGGGCTCACCCTGGAATCTTTGGTATAAACCACGCAACCAATCGTGAAGCCTATCACCGGGGTCAATAACGTATACCTCAGGGTCGGTCCATATCCACGTTCGCCTGATAAGTATCGTTGTGCCGCACAGTGGGACACAGGATCACAATGTGACGAAAGGCATCGCGGGTAGGACTCTCGAGCAAGTCGAGGATGAAAACCGTTTTTCCATAAATCTGTCTGCCCACATATTATGGCAGAGTGGGCATCTCCAATCGTGAATTGGTATTGATTGCTAATTTTCTTAATTAATTCTTTAGAATTATCAAATTTATTAATTAATAATAAATCGTTAGAATGATTGCTAATTTTCTTAATTTTTTCAAAATTATTAATTAATAAAATCGTTAGATGATTTTTTTATTAAATCAATAGAGTGCTGAGACGTATCGGCCATCTTCGATGTTGAGTTGTGCGTCTGTAATTATATATAAGTACACGTTCAATGGCCCGGCTCCGTCCGCCTCTTTGGTTATCTGGATCGTCACACCCTCGCTAGCGTTCTCAAACTTGGCGTCCGCTGCCGTGTATTTGGTCGTCGTCGCTGGCTCGCATGTCTAGCCATAACGCGTATTTGGTATTCAGGAACTCCGCGAGGGAGACGGCCGAGAGATGCAGGTCTTTGGCAACCGCTGCAACCTCCGGAGAGCGCTTAGAGCCGGCAGCAAACTGCTT
This sequence comes from Conchocele bisecta, assembly GCA_029237695.1. Taxonomy (NCBI): domain Eukaryota; kingdom Metazoa; phylum Mollusca; class Bivalvia; order Lucinida; family Thyasiridae; genus Conchocele; species Conchocele bisecta. The sequence goes on from CM055273.1 coordinate 90,386,164, forward strand.
TCTTACTTCGTCCCACTGCTGGTGCGCGCGAAGACCCGCGCTGTAGAGTTGATTGGGAACTCCCTCGATCGTCACCTCTACTTTCGTGATTTTTGGTTTATAGAATTTGTCGGTTTTTCTAGCACCGAACGCGAACCGAGCATCCTCGAACAACATCATTATACCTTTCATCGAGCGGGCGGGTACGTTGACGTTAATATTCCACAATGTGTCGCCTTTGCCTTTCGTCATTTTGCGATGGCGAAGAACTCGGTCGTAAAGTATAGCAACGCGCCCGGCGTACTGGGTTCTGATCAATCGCGCGAGTTCGGGCATCGTGACCATGTCGTACTCCAGCGAAACATTATCGATCGTATACGTCGATCACATGTCGCTGGCTATGAGAATACTCGGACCGTAAGTCGATTGATTGTTTAGTTCGTATTCGAGGCGGTCAGCCAAAGCGCTCTGATAGTAGGGCATGTGACTCTCCAGCAACTCAAAGTCGAGGGGGATGTAGAAGCGGTTGCCGTTAGCGCCCGCGACCGCATTGTCACTCGCGTTGTTATCTACCTTGTTACCAGCCCCGATTCTAAGTTTGGTTACGTTCTTATTTTTGCTGGTGTCAATACCCTGATAGACAGCGTTTTCGCGCTCTTGCGCCGTCTTCCATAGGTCCTGATAACAATGGTAGACGTCGCTGTCGTCGATCGACATCACCTCATTACCAGAAATCTTTATCATGGTCTTCTTGACGATGGCGCGACCAAGGTTCTGAACGACGGTTCGGTCCTCGTCCGTCGACGTCAGCGAAATAGTGTAAAGCGAGGCGAACAGTACCCGGCACAATGACGTCGTTAGCTCCGAGGTTGGGGAAGCGGACCAAGAGCTGCTGGTTCTGATCGATCGTCGATGGGTTGTTCGTAATAACGACACTCTGTCTCACGCCTTTTGCCCCGAGGGGCTCACGCAGTCTGCGGTATGGATTGAGTTTGCGACCGTATTGACTCGAAGACATAATTTAGTGAAACTATATTAAACCTTATGGTTTTGTCTTTAATACATAATTAATTTTAAGAAATTAATATGGCTGATTACGATAATGACATGTATGAAATCGGCAGAGACGATTACGTCGATGCGGATGAGGATGATTATGACATAGATGATTATAATGACGAAACGCCCTGATACAGCCTCCAGTTCCAATCCAATCGGGGGAATTAGGTGGCGCTAGTCAAAGTCGGGAATTACTTGATGGAGCTGTAGACGACTACTACAACAGTTTGGCAGAAAAAGGGTTTTTTGTGGTCCCATCTGTCGGTCGCGACTACTCCAAGTTCGAATTGGATCTGAACGGTAGATTGCGACTAAAAGCATCAAATGTCCCGATCGTCAACACGATGACCGGTAAACCCCTAGCGATGAGCACCATTGCCGGATACCGGGGCGGTGGTGAAATGAAATAATAAGGAGCGAACTAGGATTTCCAGATTGGACGCGTAGTAAAACAATTATGCCTACCCGCGCTGTAGAGGCCCTACAGTCTACCGACGAAACGATGGCGAAAACGGCCGCCGATATAGAAACTGTTGAGCTCAGCGAACTCCCTCGAGTAGCCACCGACGCTATTAACACGATGGAGACCACGTTCGGCGAAAACGAAATACTCGACGATGACCCATCGTTACCTCTTCGCGAACTCCGGGGACTCGATAAGGTTATGCAAACGGTCCGGGGCGAACTGGTCCGTAACCTCGCCAAACTCTCGTCGCTGGATGAACATATCGCGCTAGAAGAAAGAAAACTGGAGGAAGCCGGTGGCGATAGAGAATCTACCGAGCCGATCACCGAACGCCTGCGGTCGTTGCGGGATCAAAGAGAAGCTCGCTTGGAGGCTGCATCTACTAACCGTGAGACACTCCGCACACAAATAAGTCGGATCCGCGAAACAATCTCGAGGGTCCTGAACGAGGAGACGACACTCGGTGAGCGTCTTCGCACTCTGTTCAGAGAACAGGGCATCACGATAGCAAGCATCCTCGTTGCTATCAGCATGACTATATCAACCATAGTTCTAAGCTTTCAATGGTGGTGCCGCCCACCGCACCCGCACCAGCACCACCCCGCACCCGCACCCAGCACCGCGCCATCAGGCGGAGCCAAGGAGTGGGTAAAAAAACAACTAAAAGCCCTCGCCAGTCTCCTGGCTAAATTAGCCGAAAAGGCGGCTGCCGCACTACCTGGACTGATCGGAAGTATCGTTTCTTACTTGCTATCTATATTATCAAAAACGGCCGGATGGCTAGCCAAAAATACTTGGGCTTTAATCGTGGCGATCGCCGGTCTCCTACTATTCTTCGCCAGAGAGTTCCTAAAACCAAAGCGCAAATAATCCGATCGCCACGAGTGCGACGACGAGCCCTAATTTCTCCTCCTCGTGTGTTGTGCTTCCAATTTCACCCAATCTGTGATTGATTGGTGTTTCTCCAATCGCGATTGGTCTGTTGATGGAACTCGATGGTGCATCCAATTTAATAATTGGGGGTACTGGGTTCGATTGTGTTGAGGGATGTGTAATCCTTTTGTGTTTTGGGCGTTTTATGAAATCGGTTCCCTCAACACTGTTGAACCCGATCATGTTGGGGGTGCGCTTGATGATATCCGTGTTCACGTTACCGTTGTGACCGATTTTTTTGATTGGCGGTGGCGATTACGATCTGATTATTGTAACCATCAACCGGGTCGTCTCGTAGTATCATATTGCTCGGCGCCATATAAAGACCTATTCCAAATACATAGTCCACTGGGGTGCTGGCAGTCTGCAAAACGTCTTGATAATTCTGGATCGCCTTCTCCAGGTCCACCTTAGCTGAGATGGCGTCCTCAACAAGTACCAAGAACTGTTTTTGCGCGTCAAACGCCGTTCCGAATCCTATTATAGAACTGCGAGTTTGTTTTTGTGCACCTAGTATAGCCCACACATATGTACGAATGGAGTCGTTGAGGCGAGTAACCCCGGCCTGAGTAAATCCAGTGCTTTTATCTAATATAAATGTACTCCATGCTATTCCAACTTTAGATGGTTGGTGTAGTGAAGCCGGATATGTTTGGTAGTAGGTTTTATCTGAGAACATATCAAGAAAAAAACTTGGTCTTTATGTATTAGGAAACTTGACGTGTACCTCATAGTATTGCTATCGAATGTGCCATCAACAACTTTTACATCATTTCCAGCTTCTTCAAAAAAGGGGTCGCCCATTGAATCGTTCTTGGTGTAAACTTTTTGTTTCCAATCACGGTTTGGGTCCACACCAAATTCGTCACATATCCGTTCGAACTCCTTACGGTTGTATGTATTGGAAATGGATTCCACCCGTCGTCTTGAGGTAGTGGAACACGTAATTCTTTCAAAATCCTTCTAATAGTATAATAAAACATGAAAGTTGTATAAGCTACTGCTCATCATGCTGTTACTTGGTTTTATGTGGTCTCCGAAAGATACACCACACCCAGTTGTGGCACACCACACGGCAAAATTTAGTTGGTTCTGCCAGAAACTGCATCGGAGTTGCCCGCCATCTGTTTACCCCATCCACCGTACTAATCTTGGTCACCCTATATTTCAAATATGTTTAGTTAAATTTGTGTCGAAACCCATGCCCAAACTGACTCTTATTTTAGGGTGCACAAGCCAACCAATGGTGTTCTTTTGAGCGTATACACCACCAACTTTATACTTTGCATTAGAGTTAAAGCTAAATGCTTTTGTATCCATTGAAATATATTATTATGTTTGCTACTATCACTAATGTTCAAAAAGGGAGTTGTGAACTTCAAAAATTAATAGACAACTGCTGCGGACAACGCCGGGTAGGCCTTAGATCAATCACCTTCACGGTTGGATGGCAGAATGTGGGGAAGAGCGAAGAGTTTTACTATGTGAAGGATGGACAACAATTAGGTGTAAAGCTGCCTCACGGACTGTGGGGTATAAGACAGCTCAAAGATTTTGTCAACTCAGAGCTTGACGGTATAATCAACCTCACAGTATCGAATGCTACCGGGCTCGCAACAATGACCATCAGCAGTGATAATAAGGTAGTGGTCTCCCCGGGGTTGGGTATTCAACTCTGTTTTAGAGAGACATACTCCTCAAACAAAGGAGTGTTTACCCCGGGTGAGTACGTCGGTGATAATCCAGTGGACTTCACCTTCACGAAAACTCTCAGGGTGCAACTGGATCGGGTGAACACATCGTACAACACGGTAGACGGATCCATTACTGAAAACCGTGCCCGCCAGCGACTGTTTCTATGGTGAGACCCTGACCTTAGACTTCCCACACCCCGAGATGAAAGTTTTGGAATCGGGACACATCCACGAGTTGAAGATTTCTATTCTCGATGATAAAGGGAGAGAGTTGAAGAACGATTACCCGATTTCGGTCGTCCTAGAAATTTCAAATTAATCAATTTTAAGAAAATTATTTAGAATTAAACGCATGTTCGTCATATATATTATGAACATTATTGAAAATGAGTATATACGGACCAGGCAGTTCTTCCGATTGGGTGACAAATTCAAAGAATTTGGAACCGGCAGAAGGGGGATTCATCCCTACAGAGGGCGACTTTTTAACTACCCAAAAAACAAAAGCCTTGATCAATAGAACTATATCGAGGGCCACGGACGAGATTCACAAGAGTCTACTGTCACAACTTAGAGAATATGCCCTGGCTGTGAATACACAAAGTCGTGAAGAAACGCATACGGAACTAAACGAACTAGGTGAAAAAATAACCAAATTTCGAAAAGAGGCCCGGTTGGGGCTTGATAAAGTCCGAGAAGACCACCAGGCAGACCTTACGGAGGCTTATGATGCGTTGCGCTTAGAGGACTCTCTCACCAGAGAAGCGGACACTTACTGAATTAGACGGTAAAATAATCGATTTTCGAAAGGAGACCCGAACGAATATTGAGAAAGATCAGGCGGCTTATAAGGTGTTGCGCTCAGAGGTCTCTCTCATCAGAGAAACTGAACTAAACGAACTAGGTAAAAAAATAACCAAATTTCGAAAAGAGAGCAGGTCGGATATTGATAAAGTCCGGGCCGACCGCTAGGCGGCCCTTACGTTGCGCTTAGAGGACTCTCTCAGCAGAGAAGCGGCACTTACCGAACTAGACGGAAAGATAACCGAAGTTTCCGATAAACTGAAACATGATCGTATAGCCGCGACCAAAGCTCTTGAGGGGGCCTCTTATAAGATTCGTACTGAGGCATATAACGCAAACAAGGCGCTTGCCGGAATAGTGAAAACAATGAAAACGACAAAACGTGTCATAACAGTTTGGGCTGAGAAGCGGGGCCCATTGATTGAGGGGCACTATGAATATTCGTTCGGTGCCAAAGCGAGTAATAAATATGGGGGATACACTATGACAGCCGCGGGTGAAGTTATCCAAATGGCGGTCTGCTCGGTTAATGCTAATGGTAAACCTGTGGGCGCGGTCGCGATAAATATTGTAGTAGATGGGGAAGAACGGGGAGTTGGAGTCACTAAAATCTCTGGAGATAGTTCGACGATTGTTTCGTTCGCCGGTAATGATCGAATTAGACTTTCCCAAAGTAGTGTTATTAACTTTGTTACGAAAATCGGTGACTCAGAGAGTTCTTCCACTATTGTCTCGTTGTTAATTGAACTTATTTTATAAATACTAATATATTGAAATAAATTTGTAAAATTTAAATATGAACGAATCAACGCTTCCAATTGTCAATACCACTCCATCAACACTGTGTACAATTAACGAAAGAAGTTCAGATTTTAGGTTGAATAATATCGTCGCTATGCAGGATATTTTAGTTAGAGAATATACAAATAGAAAAAGAAACGCTAAAAAATATAGGCGCGCGGTGAACATGGCTGAAGTATCTAGCACGGCTCTGGCGAGTGTTTCTGTGTTGTGTGGGGCGGGGACAGCTGCAACTATATCCACCAATTTATAAACGGTTCCCCGTAGCGGGGATTTTATGTGCGGTGTCGTGGCCGTTTCTGGGTTGTTGTGTATTGTAATTAGGGCGTCGGGTGGAAAACTCGAGAAAAAATGTAGAAAACATGATAGAATATCCGTTCTCACGCCAGGTCTAAGAAAAATAGCATCGACGTTATGGTGTCCAAAGCGTTGGCCGATAAGAAAATATCAAATTTAGAGTTTGAATCCGTGGTGGAAGAAATGCGGAGATATGAAAAATTAAAAAATGATATAAGAATCAAGGCACGCGCCACCATGCCCAAGATTGAGTGTACTGATTGGGATAAATTTAGGGAAAAACTTGGAGATAGAGTCGGAAGAAATGTTACAGCACCATTGTGATTTTTTAAAAAATAATTAATTTTAATTATAAAATTAATTAAAATTAATTTTATTGTCGCAGTAAACAATTTATTAATTAATTTTAGGAAAATTGTTAATAATTTAAAAAGAAAAAAAAAATTTTTTTGTTTAGCTTCCACCGAGGCTCGAACCCACGCCAGCAAAACCCTTCTGGGCCCACCCGGCTAGCCACCTTTTCTGATCTTGTCTGATCTTGTCTTTGTCTTACTCGTCTCATGTTGTGGCTAGCCGGGTGTAATAGCTGCCTGTACAGCACACCCCCATCTATCGGCTGATCTAGGAACCAGTGTCGAAAGTCTAGGCAACCTTGGAAGTGCCTGCACGGAAGCACTGAGCGCTCATTTTTCGTCAAGGGGCGTCCCCCAAGACAAAGTATTGTTGTTAATTTTACATATATGAAGTTAAAACCGTGTTGTGCAATACCAAATATTTACTCATTTATTTTTATTTGTTTTATATATAACAAGTTCATTTTTTATTTAATAATATATGTTATAACGTTCTAAATTATTAAAAGTAAAATTAAAAAAATAAAAAACATGCCAACCAATCACAATGTAAGAAATACTTCCGGAATATCGATAGCGGGTTGTGTAATACACACCCACGTGTGTGTAGTATATATTATAGTGTGTTTATGTTTCATTCCGGAATATCGATAGCGGGTTGTGTAATACACACCCACGTGTGTGTAGTATATATTATGTGTGTTTATGTTTCATCCCGGAAGACGTAATCGTGTAATCTCTCTATAAAATGGACACTTAATATACGTGTAAGGTAGGACACATAATTTGCGTGTTTATAACACGTGTAAGTGAAACATTGTCGTCTGCTTGGTGTTGTGATTACAATATAAATTTATAAGCGATATCGTAGAAATGTACGTTCGTAAACGAATCGTTGGGTTTTAAATTTTTTGTATAATACGCCTTAGTTTCATATCCGATACGCATTATCTGTCTTAATGTTCGTATTTGCCTCTTGTATAGTTGACATAATTGCCGGTATAATATTGGAAATGTAACGTTTTTATCGGAGCGTAATAAATTACGCTGGTATTTCATATATTCGATATCGCCTAGTGTTCTCATTTTATAGAATTTATATACAGGATTATAACCCCCGTATCTTCGTAAACTTCTTCAACACAGTCATTAAAAATTTTCAATTCAAATTGTATTGTATTATCCATTTTCTCTAATAATATTGGTACTCGTTTTTTCTGTTCAATTGGACGTGAAAAAAAACATGATGTATTTATGACACCAATATATACTTTCAAAAGTCAATTACCAATATAATTGGGACTCCCTCTTCTCAAAATTATTTTCTCCAAAAATTGTCGAGAGATCCAATTTTCCTCGTTAACCAATTTTTTGATTTTCGGGGGTGGTGGGGGTATTATAGAGGGTTATAAATGATACCACGGTAGGTGGTATCATCTTGACTCCCTTACTACTACTGAGTCAAATCATGTGATTTTGTACCTGAGACGATGTGCGATTTTTCATGAAACATATGTACAAACATTGTGATATAAATTACTTCGAAAGTTGACAAAAGTTTCGTAGCAAATACGAAATTCTATTCCGTGAGATAATTCACGACATATCGGACATCTTTTTTATATAAACTCACGTCAGTTATTCCGTGAGGCCGTTTCACTAAACTTCGTATGACTATAATGTTCGTAGGTGCAGATTTAGAATAGTCGGTAAATTCCAATTGATGGATTTACATTTATTGAGCATAGGCTGCATATGCAGCCTATGCTCAATAAATGTAAATCCAATAATTGTTTAAAAGAACACATTGTTAATGTGAAATTCACAGACTATCATAAGTTTTCGCTTACGAACATTTTATTCGGACGAAGCTTTGTGAAACGCCCCCTGATCTATAAGTTTTAAAATTAGCTGTTTTGATGTTCAAGGTGCATGATCACGTGGTTACAACAACAACAACGTCGCCCACTCTAAGGTAAGTATTATTTTATATTTTCCTTAATATGCAACTGATGTTGATGAAATATGGCGCAGCAAACGCGTCTTCATGATCTGCACTTGGTGGTCTATGGAGTTTGGCACAGACTTATGTTGTTTTTGCGAAGAATCGATTTCGGAGACACGAAAATCGATTCTTCGCAAAAACGACAGAAGTTTGGCGTCCGGTTTCGAGAGGTTTCACTGTATCTTAAATGGGTTAATGAATTGTTTTGCTTCATTTGTACATATGTGTTTTTGCATACACAGATAAATCGCATCGTCGACTGAATAAACTGAATAAACACATTGGAAATACCCAGCGCTACATTCAGAATCAACCGACAATACGAGTTTGAATGTCGATTGCAGAGCCAGCTGTACATTGGAAGTACTCGGCTCTACATGCATATTCATCGGAAAATATATGTTTCAATGTCGATTGCAGAGCCAGGTCTACATTGAAAATACCCAGCTCTACATAAAAATTGAACGGAAAATACGAGTTTGAATGTCGATTGCAGAGCCAGCTGTACATTGGCACTAGCCAGCTGTATATTCACTTTGTACTTTAAGTACAATTGTCCATTGCTGAGCCAGCAGCGCATTGGAACTAGCCAGCTGTTCATTCAAGTTGTCTACATATCCTCACTTTACAGCTCTACATTCAACTCGACATTCGATTTGAATGTTGACTGTCGATCTGCGATTGCAGTGCTAACTTCATACAGCCTATACATATGCGTGATCTCTACAAACTCATAAAACAAATTACCACTCACGGGACATTGCCAAATGTCATCTAGCAGACTTATAGCAGGCTATCACGAGCCTTTATTTCAGTTAAACATGCAATACTAATTATACCAAAGTGCAAGCAAACGCTGTCAGACAGCTACCACGCAGAAACAGAATGATGTAACTTATACATGCCACCAGAAACGAAATGGTCATACTAGATTTTTCTCATAGGCCTGTTCAGTATCCGTGTATGCTAGTTTAGCCCGTCAACACAGTGTGTATGTGCCGTGAAACACGGTGCCGTGAAACATTTTTGATATCCTGTCAATACGACCTAATCACTGCGTATGAATATGCGGCTGGGGTTATATTTTTGCATTTTACAACCATTTGTAGGTGTTGCCGGGATAAATAGAACAGTAGGTTAGTGCTTGAATGGGAAAAAAATATCTGGCGCGGCACGGAAACGGGATGTGCTCAGCCTCGCCCATCCCGTTTGCTGAGCCTTGCAAGATATTTGTAACCATTAACGGCACTAACCTACTATTCTCTATATGTGGCTATGGGCATTCGTGGCCTTGGTCTTGTTCCTCATCTGCTCGTGTATTCTATACTGTTCATTTGAAACATGATCATTGTTGCACAGACTCAATGACGAACTCTTGCGCAGGATGGTCCGGATCTACACAGTTCGCATAAGCCATACGTCCCGTTTTGTCCTGACTGCTGTCGCGACTTTTTCAGTAGTCGTCGTCGTCGTCATCGTCGTCGGCGTCGTTGTCGTCGTCGTCCGAAATGTCAAAAAGTGTGTATGTTTCGTCATCATGGTATAACTTTAATATTACTACTTAACGGATTGCTTCAATATTTGGATACTTGCTACATGTGATCATTTGGAACACCCTCATCCCGCTATCAATATAACCTTGACCTTTTTTATCTTCACATGTTTGCGAAAACACATAGGCACTTTTTGCGTCAAAACGTTTGTACAAGTTTCTTCAGTATCGTATAACATTAATGTTACTGGATGGATTGCTTCAATGTTTGCACACTTGATACATGTAAGCAGTTGGAACAGTGTATGTCGACATTAACATGACCTTGACCTCTTTGACCTTCACATGGCTGTGGAAACACATATTTTTATGTGAACAAGTTCTTCAACCATGACCTTTTTCGCGTTTTAAGTATGTATGCACTTCTCTGGCGGTTTTTGTGATGCTTACTTTAGCACATGCCCATGATCATGTTACGTTCAAATGTCTCAGCAGGCATCACCGCTTCCGTGGCGGAATTATTGTTTGCAGTAACAGCCACATAATTATGTGACTATGTTACCGTTGCCAGACTGCTTTTCTTTGGGATGGTGGGACGGGGGAATGTAATATTTTCGGATATACGTTATTATAGGAATGAATGGCCTTTTTGTGGAATTTATCGGGGTATAAACTTGGAAAAGTCGCGGGAATACTGGACGAAGGCCGGAAGGCCTCGTCCAGTATTCCCGCGACTTTTCCAAGTTTATATCCCCGATAAATTCCACAAAAAGGCCATTCATTCCTTATAATTCCAGCATTTGAAGTAAATTCATCAAGAAAATGTGTTTATTTTCCGTTTTCTTAAGAATTATTTTAACTGCGCCTGACGGTTACGGAAAGTAGTTCGGCATGGGAGTTTACTGGGATATAAATTTTGGACAGAGACTTGCTACGGGCCAATCAAATGTTAGGGAATTGTGTAAATATTTTTGTGCTGGAATTATACTGTGATGCACAGATGTACATACGAGATTATTTGTTCCAAACTCAATAATAATCCCTAATCAGACGGCGTAGATGCTCAGGCTGATCCAGTGCTTCACTGATCGCAATCTCAATATAACTCACGGACTCGTTAAATTCCGGAATTCTGTATTATGTCATGTATTAACAATATAAACCAATGTAAAAAATATAAACCGATTCCGTAAGTAGCTATCTGGATAGTTTTTAAGGACTCGCGGGACTCCGGATTGTCATATGATGTAAACATAATGGCTTCTTAAATGTCATAATGTACGTCATATCGTGCCATGACAATATACAATGGAATATCTCTAAACCGGACACCGAGAACACATAACGTGATCTTAATTTTAACGAGTTTCTTGGTCATTTTGTCATAAATGTCTGTTCAGAATGATTAAATGTATGATTTACAGTGAAACCTCTCGAAACCGGACACCCTGGGGACCTCCCAGGGTGTCCGGTTTAGAGAGGTTTCGCTGTACAGTAGATTAAAAGTAGATGCATATATTACTATAGGAATGAATGGCCTTTTTGTGGAATTTATCGGGGTATAAACTTGGAAAAGTCGCGGGAATACTGGACGAAGGCCGAAAGGCCTCGTCCAGTATTCCCGCGACTTTTCCAAGTTTATATCCCCGATAAATTCCACAAAAATGCCATTCATTCCTTATAATTCCAGCATTTGAAATAAATTCATCAATAAAATGTGTTTATTTTCCGTTATCTTAAGAATGTTACTGAAAGTAGTTCGGCGTGGGAGTTTACTGGGATATAAATTTTGGACAGAGACTTGCTACGGGCCAATCAAATGTTAGGGGATTGTGTAAATATTTTTGTGCTGGAATTATTGATACATGATATAATCTAGTGTTCCATGTGTTCACAGACAGCGGTAAACACATCCTTACCTGGATTCAAACATGAGGCCACGTGACCAGCGGCCCGTTTCACTAAACCTCGAACGATTGTAAAGTTGGTAAGTGCAAAGCTAAAAGTGTCAGCACAGCTGAGAAAAATGTGTAAATGATGTACAGTTAAACCTCTCTAAACCGGACACCCTGGGAGGTCCCCCGTGTGTCCGGTTTCGAGAGGTTTCGATGTAAATCATACAATTTATCATTCTGAGCCATAGCTGTGTGCTATGCGATCATGAACAGACATTATCACCTGAGATAAATATCCAAGAAACTCGTGGCAAATAAGATCACGTATGTTTTCTAGGTGTCCGGTTTAGAGAGGTTCCCCTGTAGTAACCCATACACGTAAGTAGTAACTGACATCATTCGTGTTAAGTAACATTATACAAATATATTACAAAACATTTTTATCGTACGAAATTTAGTGAAACGGGCCACAGACTCCGAACATATTTCATCAACTTTCAACGTTATTTACGGTAATAGCGCAAATTGTGTAAATATTTTTCATTATACATCGCACATCATTTCAGGAATAACATCGTACGGATTGTCTCATCGTACGGATTGTACGGATTGTCGCATCGTACGGATTGTCTCATGCGTGTATTTCCGTCTGTGTGAGCTTGCACAACGGACATACATGTACAACAGGACAATTCGGTCACTCGATTAATCCTGTCGTTGTGCAATACTGCAACAGAGCTGTCATAATGTAGTAATTGCCATTATGCAGATCAATGTGCGCCCGTGGCTTACGAAATGTTGACAATTATTCACGTGCACATCAACGCAGAATATGGTACCACAGATAAGCACAATATATTAACCACGTCACATATGTGTATGTTTACTGTTTGTTAGAAGCATAGCTGACTTGTCACTGAACGAATGACGAACAGTGCATGTCCCGATCAGACTGCGCTAACATACACTGTTCGCAAATACGATACACCCCGTGTGTCCAGTGACAACCACGCGCAGGCTGATCGGGACATACACTGTTCGCAAATACGATACACCCCGTGTGTCCAGTGACAACCACATCTAATTGCGCTCTATTGTGTGCCAATGTCCAATACAGACGGATGTCGTAGAATTAATTGGCGCAATTGTCTGCGTAAATTGTCTGTGTAAATTGTCTGTGGAAATTAGTGCTGGAAAGCTTCCTCGTTCGGTTACCCAGAAAGCATCACTGTGACAAGTGAAACACGATTATGAGTGGCGGTTCATGTCATAAGTGCCGTTTCTAACGCGTTACAGAAGTAACGCGTTACTTGTGTGAAGTAACGCGTTACTAATGTATGTACTATATAGTGAAACACATATTTGTAACGCGTTACAGTAACGCGTTACAAGACTAACAGTGAGTAAGGCGTTAGAAATTGGCTGTAACGCGTTAAAAATCCTCTATATTGGCTGATCGTGCCATAAGTACAGCTTCTAACGTGTTAGAGTTATAACGCGTTACTCTTGGTAAGTAACGCGTTACTTCTTAGAAGTAACGCGTTACAAATGTATGATGTGTATAATATAATATCAATATATAACGCGCTAGTGAAGCAGGAGTAACGCGTTACTTATTTTTGGTAACGCGTTACTTGTTGACCAATCAGAGCTCGTGACATGAATCGCCACTCATACACGTACACGATCACCGTCCAGACAACAACATGGCTATATAATTGCGTGAAGCCCACTGAACATGCTAAAACCCGTTTTACCTGTTTTATATGAGCTATATATGACACACACCCTGTGATTTTGTACCTAAGAACATGTGCGATATCTCATGAAAATTTGCATAGTTCCCGTAAATGCCGTCTGTAGCGCCGGCTTTTGTAACCCCACCCCCTCTCACCCCGGTTTTTGTTAACGGGGTTTACAAAAACCGTGGGGGGGGGGTACACAAATCGGGTCTACAGACGTCGATGCCGTCGTAAAATTATAGGAGTTTCTAATGGAGAATTCTCATTAGTATTTGTTATAAACATTTCGTCATCTTACTTCATTTACAGAAACTATCGGAGTTTCTGTAAATATATTTCATGAAAAATCGCACATTTTCTTAGATAAAAAAACCACATGGCTTGTCTCATATATTATTTATTTCCTCTATATGTCTGAGATTGTTGACAAGAAAGTTAACATATGACACCTACACATAGCGACAAACAATTAGTTGGATTCTCTAGATATGCCATTTGACGGTTAACACAAAGTGCAATGGAAGCATATACAGGCTTTATGGCAACAGTTTGATAAAAAGTAGGAAAAAAAGTAGGAATTTTGGCGAAAAAGTAGGAGAAAAGTAGGTGTAGTGTGTTGTAACAACATTTTCCCAGTGTGAATGACTAGTGGATTATATATACAATGTATAGTCCTCTATGGCACAATAATTTAGGCTCCTCAAACCCTAGTTTGGGCTCCGAGTCACCAAATGCACAATAATTCACTAAACCCCAGTTTGAGAGTATAAACCCTGGTTTAGGCTCCCAAACCCCAGTTTGAGGAATTATTGCGCATTAGGCAGAAACTGCCATTTGCGATCGTAATTCAATAAAAAGCCTAAACCCTAGTTTGGACCCAAACCATAAGAAAAAAGCTGCCAATCGTGATCCCAAACTGTAGTTTTCTTAAACCCTGGTTTGTGCAATTATTGTGCATTTGGCGGCAGAAACCACCGTTTCTCTCAAACTAGGGTTTCTGATAGCTTAAACCACGGTTTGAGCTCAAACCCCAGTTTAGACTACCCAAATCCTAGTATAGGCTTGCCAAATACCCAATAATTCACTAACTCGGGTTTAAGCTCCAAAGAGCAAATGGCAAACATGTATACATTTATTTACACATCGATACTACTACTAAATGCATATACGCAAATAAATATCGTGGATTTCATGCACGTGGTATGAAATGTAACCACAGATAATGCAGAAACATGAATATACACCCCTGACTACTCTCACCAGTGGAACCTCTCTAAACCGGACCACAAGAAACATATGTGATCATA
>CM055273.1:91008490-91283357 GCA_029237695.1 Conchocele bisecta
AACATACTCATAATTTGTTGTATGTTATTTTCACCGCTAGCATGCAAAGAGTTAATTCCATTTTCCGAAGTTTATATAAATAAGTTTCCATCCACAAAGAAACATAACAGAATGTTGTTCCATAAAATGGGCTTTTGCTGCGTAATAACACAGTGTATTAATTAACCCGTTCACCCCTAAGTGACCGGAATGGAATTTGATACGTTAATGTTGCAACAAATCCAGTTGTCACAAAATGATTTTCAGAATAGTACATTTTTGACAAAGGTCAAAAGCCAAGTGCAGAATTCTATTCCGGATTTGGTCATATACAGTTTCTGTAAATGTTTTCCATGAATCATCATGTGCTCACCCTCTTAGGTACAAAATCACACGGCTTGTCTCGTACCCTAACAGTTGTATCAGGTAGCAGATATTTTCTGGCCATATCACAGAATTTGTAACCGAATCTGATATGCACACATACGCCAACTTTGATCAAAACAAACGCAATTACTGCATTATCATTTAGTTGGAACAAAATGTAATATTTCTTCTATGAGTAGATGATGAAGGCATGAAATATGCCCGTCATGATAAAACGTGGCTTATTGAGTTTTGGCCAGTATAGCCCTCGATCATCTGGCACATTTGTATATATGTTCTGGGTCGAACAATGGAAATGATTCTAAAATGCTGCCAAACCATGTTTATTGACAGGAAAGACAAAATATTAAAAAACAGCAGGCGACAATATTCGGTTCCCGCGTTCTATGAGTTCAGAATCGGGAATGCTTCCCTCAGTCAATAGGGAACAGTGTAAGCCCTGATCTGCACAGTCTGATCTGGGGCTACACTGGCCACAATCTCAATAATCTTTATGTGACGACTTGTCGCCGATACTAGTATATTTACATGTTGTTGCTTTTAAATTCCAGTCAAGCAATAAACCTGCTGCACATGCAAGGAGAAATTATGAGTGAAAAATTAATATTCATATTTGACGGTTGGATATGACTGGGTTGATCTGTAGCCGATTTCATCAACATTGCAAAGTATACTTTCCTAGCAAAGTATACTTTGAGGGAGAAATTTTCAATTTAGGATCAATTTATTAATTGTTATTATACTGAATTTATTACATTATCACAGCCAATTTTGGCTGTGATAATGTAATAAATTCAGTATAATAATTCTGCATAGTTTTAATCATCAAATATATGCAATCGTTAGTTCTGCATGAAATAATACATTTCGGAAAAATCAATGATTGCTCCCTCAAAGTATACTTTGCTAGGAAAGTATACTTTGCAATTTTGATGAAATCGGCTACTGGTTGGTAACAGGAACATGCAGTTGCTTTGGTCACCCAGAGTCGTTCCTTAGCACAGTCAGTGTGTCTATTATTGTCGGGAAGGGCCCAGTTTTGGTCGTAGTGGGTGGTTGGTCGGGAGCATGCGACGGGTAAGTCAATGATCGGGTAAGTCAATGATCGGTCGGGTAAGTCAATGATCGGGTAAGTCAATGATCGGTCGGGTAAGTCAATGATCGGGTAAGTCAATGATCGGGGTTCATCCTTAACGGAATTCCCACTGGAGACCTTGTTTGGCCCTCACATACGTCTTTGGCATTTTGTATGTGACAGTTGAATCTGGTTATACCCCTTATATGAGTATTACTATTTTAGGGGAAGTGGGCCAATTAAGTGACTTGGTGTGGTATGGAGCTGGCACCAGGTCAGGTTATTCTAATTTCAGGGCAGAATATATTTTTTCTTGATGTAAATATTCCATTTCGACTGTAATCCCCTCCCCCCCCCCCCCCCCCACATGTTAAAATTTGCCCGGCCTTACATGACCTTGACCTTAGCTGTTGATAGGCCGTTAAACACCAATAAATTTACAAATAAACAATTGATCTCCAGTCAGACTGCAAATTGATCCATTCCCTGTTGCGTAACTAATGTTCCTGGTTTAACCCATTACATGCTGAGGCTCACAATCTTTCAAACGATAAATAAAAATAATTAATTTAATTATGCGCAGATGTATATGTTGTGACCATTCATTTGAACCGTCTCGTCGAGACGTTTCAAATGAGTAATAACAACATATAATTTGAGGAAGAAATAAGAAAAATTGTGAAACAAATATTTATTTATTTTACCCGGTATTCAGCATGTCATGGCTTAGTGGCTGTTGTTTTCTATTCTCCAACAGTTCTTGCCATCCTACTGACCTTGTACCTTAGGACTGGAAGTCATTAAATCCATAGGCACTCCTGAATCAAAGACTGTAAGTTTTATTTTTATTGTTTATCTCCATATATCAGTTATAAAGCTCTTTAATAAGTACCTGCTGAGAGCCACAATCGTAAATATGGTCTGCAATCAGAATGAGGGTTAGAGGCTATACACCCAGCAAAGCTAATTGCCTTGCAGTGTTTAAGGACTGCAATGTTGATCTTCCAGGCAATAAAATTCTGTGCCCGAAAATAAAGTTCTGGCTCACAAAAGATTGACAGATATAAATGACATTTCGGAAGTCAGTTTTGCATTGCTGTGGTGCTAAGCCTCATTTTTCTTGACATAGCTTGTATAAACAGCAATTGTTGTGTTTGGCGTTAGAGAATGCATTTCACTTGCCACAGACTGGTTAGATGTATGTTTGTATTTGTTTGACAGGAGGAATAATAATCAAGAAACCAGTCTTTGATCCAGATTGATAGAAGCTTGAAATAACAAAACAAAGCATCTCTTTGTTCGGAGTAACTAATGGTTATTGTTTTAGCTGTATCTGATAATGTGCATTGGCTTCTGTTTAAAATCGTTTATTTTCACTGACCCACATCAAATTGGGGCTACCTTTGTTTGGTGGAGATAAAACCTTGGCAATGAGACTGGTTGCCTGAACTCCCTGCTGTATCAGGGCCTTGTTTATTGTCTCTGCTCTGTCCCCAGGGATTTTGATTGGGCCACTGGTTGAGAAAAGGGACCTTAAGACATTTGCACTACTGTCTGTTTCACGAAACCTCCCCAAATTGTACAGCTATATTATAAACAATGCAAAACAATCTTCACAGAGGAATATTTTTCTAATTTCAGAAATAGTGGACAAAAGTTCAAAATTTAACTTTTGTTTTCTTAGTTCGCTTATTTCCAATGAAAGCTACTACGGTATTGAGTAAATTCCAAATTGTTTCCTGTTTTTGACTCCTCCCACAGCTCTTCCCCATGTTAAATTCCCATAGGAGAAAATAATGTTTTTGTAAGAAAATCAATATTTCACAAAATAAAAAGAAGACAAATTAATATTATCGGAAAATAATATAGTTTTTGCATTGTTTATGTAGCCGTAAAATTTGGGCAGTTTCGTGTCAAAACAGACGGTAGTTGTCGGTATTGGTGATCAATCCTGTTCCACATTCACTCAACTGTATTTGAGTCTAATTTGTTTGCGCATCATGATACACTGAGACAGTATAGCCCCAGATCAGACTGCGCATCTGCATCTGGGGCTATGCTGTTCACGTATGTCGTATGGTGCTTTTTCTCAGCAATTGGCAATAGTTGGTTCTTTTTCATGTTCTCTCAGTATGGTCAGAATCCAATAATTTTGTTGATGGCAGGCAGCCTACTTCAGTCACTGAAGCATAGGCCCTGATCAGACTGTACGGATGCACAGGCTGATCTGGTCGCAAACGTCATGTACCTATCGTCAAGCCGCGTCCCGTTTCTGACTTACTGGACAGGTGGAGCCTATATGGCCAGGTTATGGCACATGCATGTCTACCTTTTTGCTGTACAAATGATGGGTGCAACAAGACTGCAAAATCATGCATGGAATATGACTGTAAAATCATGCGTACAAAATGACTGCAAAATCATGCGTACAAAATGGCTGCAAAATAATGCGTTTGAAATGATAGCAAAATCATGTGTACAAAATGACTGCAAAATAATGCGTTTGAAATGATAGCAAAATCATGCGTACAAAATGGCTGCAAAATAATGCGTTTGAAATGACTGCAAAATCGTGCGTACAAAATGACTGCAAAATCATGCTTTCGAAATGACTGCAAAATCATGCGTACAAAATGACTATAAAATCATGCGTACAAAATGACTGTAAAATCATGCGTATAAAATGACTGCAAAATCATGTGTACAAAATGACTGCAAAAACATGGGTGCAAAATCATTAGTACAAAATCACTGCAAAAAGGTGCAGCATAATGCCAGCTTGGTTATTGTATCTGGAAAATCATTTACCAACTTTGTCCACCAATAAATAGCATTACATGGATTTATGGATCCCTGGAGCCCCAATAAAGGGGCATTAACTGGCACAATTGGCACCCTTTGTTGACAGATTGGCACATCTTCATAGTTCCAGCCAAGAGATGGACATTCAGCATGTTCATGCATACTTTGCAACATTTGAATATTGAAATAGTTCTTGTTACAGTAACACCCTGATCAACTGGACACCCAGAATGTCCCATGTCTTAAAAAGAAATTGTGATGGCTTTCAATGTACATGTAATGTATTTGTATAAATGAATATGTATGTTGATGATCACAAAGCGAACTAAACTATCTTGTAGTGGTCATACTTTTACAGTACAGTTGAATCTCACTAAAACCGGACACCCTTCCCAGGGTGTCCGGTTTAGCGAGGTTCCACTGTATTTCACTGTAATAAACCACAAGTCCATTTTATTGCATTGCTGTGCAGTAATTGGCAATTGGTGATGAGAGACACAGCCCCTGTTGATAGAATGGCCAGATAAGGGAAACCCTGAACAAATGGTTATTGTTTGTTTATTGCCTGGTCAGTCTCTCTTGGGACACATTGACCCCCACATTACAGGGAGATGGGGTTTCTCTGGAGCTCTGGGGGCCGTTTCACTAAGACTAAAATGTTTGTAAGTGCAAATTTAGGATCGGCTAGAAATTTCAATTGATGGATTTACATTTATTGAGCATAGGCTGCATATGCAGCCTATGCTCAATAAATGTAAATCCAATAATTGTTTACAAGAAAACATTGTTAATGTGACATTTACCGACTATCATAATTTTGCACATATGAACATTTTAGTGGTAAGAAGTTTAGTGAAACAGCCCTCTGCTCTCTGTCTCTAGGCACTGGTGTCTCACCTCATATTGGTGCAACAAAGTGCCCACGGATAAGTGATCCTGTGTAGTAAAGGTTCCTGACACCAGATCAGGACAGTGTCATTCAGTGCTGAAAGTTTCAGACTTTCAATTGCTACAACATTTTAACTGTTTCACATGTGGAGCCATGTGATCTGGTGTAGTAAGGAATGATCGATCAATCGATCAATCGATCGACCGACCGACGGACCGACCGACCGACCGACCGACCGACCGACCGACGACCGACCGACCCATCGACCGACCGACCGACCGACCGACCGACCAACCGACCGATCAAACATTTTAGTGTGAATGTTCTAATAATGTTCATAGAATAGGAAACCAAATGTTTCTTAACCCATTCATCACTGACGAGCCGTCTCATCCGGCACTGAACTTTTTGCAAGTAATTTCCTATTTTTGAGAACAAAATAACCCTTTTCACAAATGGACTAGTCTGAAAATGATTTTGTGATGATTTGATTGGTCAGGTGCAAGGGTTATGAATGATAAATGCATATCTACTGCATTGAATGGGTCAATTTACAGTGTAGTGCGTGCAACTAGGTGCTTATTTTATGATTAGTATCGCTTATTCTTATCATCCGAAAAGCTGGTGCATGTTTTTATACTGCCTCAGACAGTTAATTCTGATGTTGATCTAAAATTTGAAGAATGTCCGCTCGTAATAGTCTCGTCCTAGAATTAAATGAATAATTGAAGCATAAAACCTTGCTGCCACAGAGAAAATTTGTTGCGACTTATCTCCGTTTTGGCAGATATGTGACGTTTACGAGTTCAATTTATTCTGGTATAAATTTCAAATAACTGCGATATTAATTATGTTCTTGTAGTCAGTTTTATGCACCCTGTGGCAGCCTGAACCTTTTGCATGACGTTGGAAATTATTTTGGTTGCAGGTTACTAAGCATCTCGGTGAATTTGAACAAGGGTCATTGTAAAGTGTATTTTTCCATGTCTTTTCAAGGTTGGAATCACATTGAGAATGTACTGGCATAACATTATTGCATATTGAAAGGGTCAGTTAACCCTTACACTGAGCTGAATTAAATTTTGTTGTCTGCTTTTTATTTTCCATTTTTTCTCATCAAAAACATGATTCTGAAGCGCTGTCAAAGCATGTTGTAAATTATTCTAAAGTGCTGTCAAAGCATGTTGTAAATTATTCTAAAGCGCTGTCAAAGCATGTTGTAAATTATTCTAAAGTGCTGTCAAAACATGTTGTAAATTATCCTAAAGTGCTGTCAAAGCATGTTGTAAATTATTCTAAAGTGCTGTCAAAGCATGTTGTAAATTATCCTAAAGTGCTGTCAAAGCATGTTGTAAATTATTCTAAAAGTGCTGTCAAAGCATGTTGTAAATTATTCTAAAGTGCTGTCAAAGCATGTTGTAGATTGTTCTAATGTTGTAAATTATTCTAAAGTGCTGTCAAAGCATGTTGTAAATTATTCTAAAGTGCTGTCAAAGCATGTTGTAAATTATTATAAAGTGCTGTCAAAGCATGTTGTAAATTATTCTAAAGTATGTTGTAAATTATTCTAAAGTGCTGTCAAAGCATGTTGTGAATTATTCTAAAGTGCTGTCAAAGCATATTTTTATTTAGCAAGAAGGCAAAATATAAAGCAGCAGACAACACTTTTCATTCCCAGAATTCTAAGGGTTAATGAAGGGGGCTAACTCGCTGATGGTTCTAAAGAGCGGCCAACACAGCAGAATACAATTTTTGTTTCTGACATTGAGAATCCTTGCAAAAACAATGTTTTCACTGCTATTACATTTTAGAAAGTTTTCGTGAAATTTGGTCAAATATTGATTTTATTATGAAAAAAAATAATCTTGTGTTGCATCCCAATAGACATAATCACATGGGTGAAGATGTCTATGGAGATTTAACATAGGGAAATTGTCAAAACATACTTTTCTAATTTCAGCAATAGTGGGCCGATGTGGAAATTATAAAAATTAACTTTTTGTTTTTTCAGTTAGATCATTTCCAAGCAATTTAGCCAGATTTCAGGGTCAATTTCCAAAATTGTTCATTTTTCGACTACTCCTCTAGCTCATTTTTCCTCATGTTAAATTCCCATAGCGAAATTACAAACTTTTACAAAATATAAAAGGCTCATTCTTACATTTTGCTAAAATTTAATAACATAAAAAAAATAACTTTTGGGCAGGTCCGTGAAGCAGACGGTAGTTCCTGCTGAACACTATCGGAGACCTGCTGGTGACAATGCAACAGCTGACTGTTTAGGGATTGAGGCCGTGAGATTCATAAATTGGCACCTTGCAAAATGATGAAGTGATGTTGTAGAGAGGCTAGCTTCCAGTGAAAGTTCCATTGATGAACTACAGACCATGGCAGGTGACAATGTAGACAGTTCTGGAAGCCTGATTGCAGAGGCTACCGTTCATGAGAATTCACATGTGTGTTTCTTTGTATGCACAAACTTTTGAGTAGATCTTAACCCTTAGACCGCTACTCACAACAATTGTCGTCTGCTGTCACTTTTATATCTTGCCTTATTTATCAATAAAAACATGGTTTGACAGCACTTCAGAATCATTTCCATTGGAAATGATTCTGAAGTGCTGTCAAAGCATGTTGTAAATTATTCTAAAGTGCAGTCAAAGCATGTTTTTGATGATAAAAATGGAAAATAGAAAATAAACAGCAGACAACAACAAAATTAAGATAGCGGTCTAAGGGTTAAATATATATTTGTGCCACCATTAAACATTGTAACTCAACTTTTATGATTCCATACATCAAAGATGTTTCTTGTTTCACAATATTCAATCCTATATTGCAGATATGTGGCTGTGACTGGGGAAATGACGCTTATGGGATTTTATGTCCAGTGTATCTCATGATCAAATAGCACACTCGTGTTGTCTGATAATGATCTATATTGCTTGTTAGATACATGGCAGGTGCTTCATTGATGGAATGTTGAACAGTGCAGATCCTGATCAGACTATGCGGATGCACAGGTGATTTGGATCTACACTGGTCGCAAAACCCATAAGCCACATTTCTCCAGTCACAGCCACATATTGTGGTTTCGGTGCTAAATCTGTAATCTTCCCATTCCAATCTGTATACGACTTTGATTGTTGAGTGGACATAAAACCCCATTCAAACAATTCAAAGACCAAGTGATGTCCTTTCAAAATGTGCCAGTTTGACTTTATTTGTACACCTTTCACGCCCACCCCACCTCCTCACCAAAGTTTTCTCCATTGCAGCATTCCAGTGGCCCAGCTGCCTATTATGCAATATATCATGGAGTTAGCCCCCTTTTTGCACTGACCTCTTCAATTGACTTCTTGCACTGATCACTTCAATTGACATAGAAGTTGCTGATGGTTTCAGTATTACCCCCATCAACTGATTGGTAGCAGGAAAACAACTGATATAACATTGGACAATTTGCCCTGCTGCCATGGATTATGTTACACTCTGCTACTGGGACTTTATAGTCTCTGGGGCCTGTTAATTTTCCACTTTTATTGTAGCCCTCAGTCATCATGTCTGTATTATTTTACCTGGCTTATACACAACAACAAAGTACACTAGCTATGCAGAGACATTTAGATTTCATCTTTCCATTCATCCATTACATTTTCAGTTACTAATTATCAACTGCAAACATAAGTTAGATTCCAATGAAAACCTCATAGATGTTGCACTTGTTTATCACCATCTCTATTTTCATTTCTCAAACCCATTTATATGAGTTCTGACAAAATTAAAATATAAGGAAGCAAATTTGGAGAGGTCAGTCATATTCAAATTCTCAAACGTTTTGTTACTTGTGATTTTAAATAAATAAAGATGTAAATGTTAGAATAAAATCAGTTGAAAACAGTACAATCCATACATTCTGTGATCACACTATTTTTTTTAACTAGAAATACATCTCTGATTGCAGACACACATGATTATAAACCATTCTCAGCATGTAATTCGCACAGCCTGCAAATCTAGCAGTTTGATTGGCCGAGCCTGAGCTGTGCTCAGGCTCGGCCAATTAAACTGCTTGATTTCGAGTACATGTATGATGGTTTAACAATTGCAAACAGTGCAGATGATGCAGTTGGCATGAGCAGTCGACTATATACAATGGTTACATATTATTACATACACTGGTCTAAGTTAAAGACATTATAAGCAATTTTGTCAAATATTGGCCCTTATAATCCACACACCTGTGCTTAACAAGATTTCCTAGGTTTGCACCCTTTGTCCGCAATAACCTTGCCTAAATGAGTTTCTAAACATCGGGTTATTCTCTAAGTCCGTAATTCCAGTCATTCAATCAATCAACACGTACAATTAAAAGACATAATACTTTAACGTGGCAATTTTGTACCTCTGTTGAAACATTAAACTGTTGTTTGCAATGCCAGTCAGTTCCAAATCATTATTGGATTGCCTGTTATTATAATGGATAAATAATATTTTACTAAATAATTGTCCATAAATGAGAAGAAATAGTTTTATGTACGAAATTGACACACGATTTGAACCAGAAAACCTGGAATTATTTTATTACGCAGCTTTTGAATACACAAGTTCTCATTAACTTTCTGCGAAAAAAATTAAACACCAAGTATCATCCCAGCGCCGTAAGTATCGTACAACATATACGACCAGCATAGCCCCAGATCAGACGGATCAGGGCCTATGCCGTTCGCCATCAACAAAATACTTTGAGATGAGTAGAGGGATCAGTAATACTTGCCAACCAGGAGCCCGTTTCACTAAACTTCGTACGACTAAAATCTTTGTAAGTGCAACATTATGTTAGTCTGTAAATATCGCATTAACAATGTTTTCTTGTAAACAATTATTGGATTTACATTTTTTGAGCATAGGCTGCATATGCTCAATAAATGTAAATCCATCAATTGAAATTTCCGGACGATCCTAAATTTGAACATTTTAGTCATAAGAAGTTTAGTGAAACGGGCCCCAGGGGGTCGCTGTTTCACTAAGCTTTGTACTTCGTAAATGTTCGTAAGTGCAAATTCAGGATCGTCTGGAAATTTGGACAACAATGCATGACCAGTTCTCCAGTTGGAGTCCAGTACGCCATGGGGGGCATATCCATGTTTTACAAACATAATGTCTAGTTTATGGCTGAAAGGATTATGGGTTAATAATTTCATTCGCACAGCCTGTAAATATACTAGTGTTGCTTATGGTAAGGTGTTTGTGGTTAGTCAGCCTCAGAAAACCTGGTCGGTTAATTCCTGGAATATATTTGTTGCACGATAATTAAAACGTAAGGTTAAATGTAAGTGTTTGCCTTCCGTTGCAACAATATTATTGACGTTTTTGTGGGTAAACAGTAATTGGAGCAGTGAGGGGAATAATGGTGTCGGAGGTAAAGCACCCGCTTACACTGATCAGGTTCCTGACAACAATCACAATCGAAGTACCAGTCTATGCCTGCTATTTCCTTCTGGGAGATCCTCCTGCAAGCACCCAGTGACTCTGATCAAATGTCATTAAACAATTGCAGAATCAATCAGCCTACAAAATACTTTCCTAGAAGGTTAAGCTGCAAGCACTCAGTAACCAAGATTGTATAACCGGGAAACAATCGTAGAACCAGTCTAGCGAATAGGTCACATGGTGCAGCATAGAACCAGTTGGTCGAGCGAAACAATCAAACCTACTTAAACCCTGACACCATTATAATGTTCATCTGTTATCGTAATTATATTAATTATATCGAAACCTGGAAAAGTACTTGCACAGTAAAATAGATTAATATACAAATTAATTAAGTGACCAATGAGGGAGGGGAGCTTCAAACATATTGACTTTTATCATAATTCCTCATTCTCACCGGAGTTGCAATTATCATGAGGAAGAGCGGAAATAGCTTCGACTAATAGGCCACCCTGACTGCCTTTCCTGAAGGTATTGCCGCAAAACGGCTCCACAAAACATAGCACAGTAGGTTGTGTGAAACAAAACAACATGGCCCGAAAAGTTTTGTACAAAAGTAATTGTGGCTTACAGGGTCGTTGCCAGCTTTTCAGAAGGGGGGGGTTCGAAAATAAAAAAATTATATTATAAAGCGCAATATAAAAAATAAAACGTCATTCAAATCTCACAAATCGAGATTTTCTATTTTTGCCATTTTTAGTTTCAAAAAATCATTTTGGCTGAAAAAGGGGGGTGAACCCCCTGAACCCCCCCCCCCTGACAACGCCATTGGCTATCTATATTGCTTGTTAGAAGCATGACGGGTGTTACATGGATGGAATGGCGAACAGTGCAGATTCTGATCAGACTGTGCGGATGCACAGGCTGATCTGAATCTACACTGGTCGTAAAACCTATATGAGCCCCATTTCTCCAGCCACAGCCACAGCCACAATTAATTGTTGGTGAGGTGAATTTACATGGATATATACATGTATGTGACATCGCGTTACCAATTAATGAGCTTCAAAATGGTATGTCCTTGCTATCAGTGCACAAATGCAGTCTGATCAGGGTTTACCAAGATATTTTCTGTCTGAAACATGGCGTCTGTGAAACAATATTGATGCTTTTAGATTATAATATATTATTACCCTATATAAGTTGATATTCCATAGTTTTGAATAATTCCCTGGGTTTTCACGTGCCTAGGCAATAGTTCCGCGTGCCCTGTCACCAGTACCGCGTGCCCAGTCAATAGTTCCGCGTGCCAGTGGAATAGTCAAAGCTATTTCACCCCAGAAAGTCATGACATTAAGATTATGATGAGCCGGCTAGTAACGAACCGTGTCATCAAGATCTGCACCATTTGAGGATAGTTTTATTGTTTACAAAATGATCCTCTTTTCTGCATAATGGAACAGTCTCAAACTTACAATGAAATAGTCCATGTCGGTAACTTAGAGATCTTTCAACACTACAGACATCTGTTGTGATGTTTGCAAACAGTGTAGATCTGCACATTTTGCGAGTAATTTTCATATTATTTACAAAAAAAACCATTGCTGTTACTTACGGTTGAAAGGCCTAAATGGCCAAATATGGTGGTGAGATAAGGGAGGTAATTCCAGAGCCCTGCCAAGGGGGATGTCAGGAAAATGAAAAAGCATATTCTGCTGCCGTGTTCTACATGGATAGCTGATCATAAAACAGGTTTTGGAATTCTAGGCCCGACTGATTAGCCATTTGTGCATGATAATCTTCATTGAAGCATTTCCTATCAACATTTTGTATATTTTATGGTGTTTATACAAGTCCTTTGTATTCTATATGGAGTTCCCATAATGATAAGCAGACAGGATACCTAACCCTTACACCGCCATCTTATTTTTTTTGTCGTCTGCTGTTTATTTTCTATTTTCCATTTTTATAATCAAAAACAACCTTTGACAGCACTTTAGAATAATACAACATGCTTTGACAGCACTTCAGAATCATTTCCATTGGAAATGATTCTGAAGTGCTGTCAAACCATGTTTTTATTGAGAAATAAGGCAAGATATAAAAGCTACAGCAGACGACAATTGTTGTGAGTAGCGACAATTGTTGTGAGTAGCGGTCTAAGGGTTAATTGTCCGTGCAAGTAGAATCAACATAGATATACAGATAACTAAATGGCTCTGTCTGATGTTGGCACTAAACCTTAGACTGCTGTTGACGAAAATTGTCGTCCGCTGTTGCTTTATATTGTGCCTTCTTTCTCAATAAAAAACATGGTTTGACAGCACTTTAGAATCATTTCCAATGGAAATGATTCTCAAGTGCTGTCACACCATGTTGTAATGAGAAAAAAAGGAAAATAAAAAATAAGCAGCAGACGGCAATATTTAATTCAGCATAGCAAGGGCTAATATGTCATAAAAATGTCACATGCAAAAGAAAATATATAACTTCTAATGCTGATGTTGAAATGAAGAGCTATATATACTAGCCTGTTTTGAGTACATGCTGGTTGCCATCTTGATGTGGTCCATTTATCATCGTTGGGCGCCATTTGTGTCTTTTTATTGTGAAATAATGGCTAGGCATTCCTGCAGATGGGTTTTCCTTCCCACAATTCTGTGAGAACAAAGGGATTTCTCCAGGTGATGTAAACTTTTGTTTGTAAATCATTTTTCCTCTGGCACATGGCATGAGGGTGCTTGCTTGTTGCCTATGACTCCACTTATGCAGCCAGTATTTTCAGGGATGTGATACAGTCTGGGTTTTCTCTCGCATTTCAGAGTGGCAATATAAATTTCCTGTTAGAAAATGATTAGTTTTCGCTGTAGGTCGTATATTTTCTATGAATATAGTTTTTTAAACAGTCCCATCTCTGTAGGTTCCATGACTCAATTACCCTGTGTCTTTAACCCTTTCAACACCACAGGCCTGTTTAGCGGTATTGGCAAACAGTGTAGATCCAGATGAGCCGGCTCATGACAAACTGTCTCATCGTGATCTGCACTTTTTGCATGTAATTTTCATTTTTTTTTTTGAGAATAAAAAAAATATTTTGTGACGATTGGATTTGTTGCAAAAGTAACATATCAAAATCCATTCCAGTTACTTAGGGATGAAGTGGTTAATACAGTGTTGATACAATGGCAAACAATGTAGATCCATATATGACTGCACAGCTTCAATTTCCTATTACTCTGTGTCCTTGTGGCTTTGTATGCCCTGTAATCATCAAGAGTTGGTTTGTTTCTCTTGTTGAGATGTGTTTTTGTTGGGACGAGTCACACCTCATTGGTGATGAAACATGCTTTGTTTCTGCCACTTCTACATTGACTGATGGACCGGTCACAGAGCATGTCTTTGCCAGACACATCAGGGGCAAGATCATCATGAAACCTACACATACTCCAGGGGCCCGTTTCACTAAACTTCTTACGACTAAAATGTCCGTAAGTGCAAAATTATGATAGTCTGTAAATTTCACATTAACATTGTTTTCTTGTAAATAATTATTGGATTTACATTTATTGAGCATAGGCTGCATATGCAGCCTATGCTCAATAAATGTAAATCCATAAATTGAAATTTACAGACAATCTTAAATTTGCACTTACGAACATTTTAGTCGTAAGAAGTTTAGTGAAACAGGCTTTTTGAAGAGGGGGTCTTTTCGAGGGCCGGAAGGACCCGAGGCAGTTAGGGGGTCCAAGTGCATGCCATTTCCTGCTTTCTCAGCTACGATTGAGCACATAACTCAACTCATTCTTCCTGTTTCTATAGGCATATTTCATTTCAACATAGACACACATGATATAGTGCATGAAAATGTGTACCTAAAAGCAGTACGGTGGGTGTGGGGGTGGGGGGGGGGGGTCGTCCGAACTCACTGAGGCCCTGGTTAGGGGCCTGTAAACCATGTTGCATGTTGATATCTTTGCTGTATGTCTGTTCTGGCATGGAAAACGTATTTCAACAATATATTTGACATCTTTCGTAGCTATTCTTATGTATAATGGTGGGTTTTTAGTTCGAACAGTAGTTTACTCCAAATAATGCACATAAATATGTACAAATATAATAATGTGGCAATATATTGCAGGGGCAGGTGGGTATGAAAATCGGCCATTCATTTTCTATGGCCGTATTTGTGGCTGTGACTGGTGAAATGAGGCTTATGGGTTTTGTGGCCAGTCTAAATCTTAATCCGCCAGGGCACTTCTGTAGCGTGATAATGATCTTATTACTGATCTATGCTGTCTGCTAGAGGTGGATGTTTCATTGGTGGAAGAATGGTGAACAGTGTAGACCCTGATCAGACTATGTGGATGCACAGGGCTGATCTGGGGCTACAACGGCCGTATAGCTCATAAGCACCATTTCTCCAGTCCCAGTCAAATTATACATCATTATTACAATTCATTGTTTAACCCTTTCATCCCCACAGGCCCATATAGTGGTATTGGCAAACAGCGTAGATCCAGATGAGCCGGCTCGTGACGAGCCGTCTCATCAGGATCTGCACTTTTTGCAAGTAATTTTCATATTTTTGAGAACAAAAACACCTGGATTGGCTGCAAAATTAACATCTCAAATTACATTCCAGTTACTTTGCGGTGAAAGGGTTATCAACACTACTGCAACTAGTTGCACGTGTTGCCTTAGTGGTATTGAGAATCGAACTGAAAGCCACCCAGTGCATGTGACTTAAATAAACTTGAACCCAAACTTGAAATATATCTGAACTTGTAATATCATCTAAAATAGTTTTAAAGTGACTACTTGGAAGTTTGGAGCCATCGTAAACACAGATCGCTCTCCTCGAAGTATGGTTTACACTGTGTGTGTTAATGTTCCATACCTGTCGCAAATAGTGGTACTCGTATTCAAGGGTTTTATTCATATTCGACTGCACGTCTGTAGACTCACATCAATGCAGTCAACTCTGTTGTACAATGGGTGCCAATATGCGGCTGTGACTGGGAAAATGGGGATTATGGGTTTTGCAACCAGTGTAGATCCTGATCAGCCTGTGCATAAGCACAGTCTGATCAGGATCTGCACTGTTCGCCATTCCATCAATGAAACGCCCTACGTTCTAACAAGCAATATAGATCGTCATCGGACCACAGGAGTATGCTTTTTGATCAGCAGCTACACTGGTCACAAATCCCATAAGCCCTATTTCTCCAGTCACAACCGCATATAGGTTGCAGATCTTATAGCGTTTTTTTTTTTACTTGTACTCCCCCAGTATTGGATGATAAATACCTCCACTCACCATGATTGTTTAGTTAAAATGTTTGTGTATTCATTAATAACCATTATCTTGCTAAACTGTCATCGTACTAGTCAGAGGCCTGCATCAACAAATTCTTACCATAAAACAGCTGCTTCTCTATTCTGACTGGTGCAGAATTCCCAACTTGTGCAGCGATGGCGGTTATAATAATATAATTCTAACTGGTGTGAACGAGGCTGGAATGTATACTGGGAAGTAAATAAAACGAGAAACAACTAGGAAATCTAATTTGCACACTATATGAATGATAGTGTTACTGTTATAACACTGAATTAACCCTTAAACCTCTACACACAACAATTATCATCTGCTGTTGCTTTTATATCTTGCCTTATTTCTCAATAAAAACATGGTTTGACTGCACTTCAGAATCATTTCCAATGGAAATGATTCTAAAGTGCTGTCAAAACATGTTGTACATTATTCTAAAGTGATGTCAAAGCATGTTTTTAATGATAAAAAATGGAAAATAGAAAATAAATAAACAGCAGACGACAAAAAAATAAGATAGCAGTCTTAAGTGTTAACATATTCAGACACAATTGAGTCTCGGTTAGCTCATACTATATGGTTGCCCACAACAAAGAGTATATAGAGAATATTCAGTGTTAGTATGGTTGTACTGGTTTATCGCAATAACAATATATTTGGAAACATCTATTTTATTCCAAAACAAATAGTGTCCAAATATGTAGGGTTATCACAGCAGTTTTCACATAGGGTAGCCTATGTATTGGAATCGCGTCGGACAGTTAGCCACGCCCTAGACCCCCCTTGATGGGCTAGTCCGTAGTGATATCTTGGAATAACCATAACAACAAAATGCATTGTGTTACTCAACGTTTAACTGTCATACGCAACCGCTAATTGAAAATAATATTATGAAAAACTACTTGCTCTGAAAAATATCAACAACGGATGTTCTACGTACAAAAATGCATCGGATTATTTTGTTACGCGTTCAAGTTGTTATTTGCCCCCATTTGCGTCACAAATCGTGCGGTCATCACTAAATTTAGTAACAGGCTATAGTTTTTGGCAGAGTTAACTCCCCTCCGAATACTCTCCACCAGATAAACACGTGTAAACACCCGACTCGTTCAACACACAAACGATATCAAGGGGTTACAGCTACCTGTTGACCCAGATTTTTTTAATGATCGCGATTGTGTCGCAACAAAACTCGCACGTGTGGGTCTAACGGATGTTAATCCTCATTCTATCGATGGATTTCAGCGGATTTTAGTGACATTCCTGAATTCTGCCTGATGAACATTTGTCTATGGTGGCCAATACACGCCAACATGAGTGTCAATTCTACGTTCAGGGAAGGGGGTCAATAAGTCAGTAAGTGATAAATTACAGTCAGGGAACAAATTAATGACAGTATAAGACATCCAGCATAGATTAATACCCATATTAATGCAAGTACTGAAAATACGACAAAAACAAAATTCTAACAAGTTTGGGCTTCCATACATTGAAAATTTTGTCAGCGGTTTCCCCAATGACGTCATTTGTATGTTTTAATATACTCGATCCGGGGCCAATTATTTCATTCACAAAACAGAAGTAAACATGGCGATGTGAAAGTAATGCAGAAACTTTAACAAAAATCCTGCTACAACATTGTTTTGTACCGACAAGGAATTTTCAGGCGCGACACCGCTT
Organism: Conchocele bisecta; assembly: GCA_029237695.1. Lineage (NCBI taxonomy): Eukaryota > Metazoa > Mollusca > Bivalvia > Lucinida > Thyasiridae > Conchocele > Conchocele bisecta. Next base: position 91,026,065 of record CM055273.1, read on the forward strand.
CCGTGGCGGAATTCTTGTAGTACCCTATGTTCAGTACTTTCAGTACTTTGATTAATATAATCCTAGATCAAATCAACATATATTAAATACGACATAACCTTTTTCGTTCTTGACTTATCTGTTTCAGTATTGGTAACTAGCTCTGCAGAGGAGACCTTGCTTTTGTTACGGAGTATACATGTGTTTGCCCAGACTATATTACCAATTTTGACAATGCTAACTCATGCTATAGGAGGCCTTTTCTGTTGAACAGTGAGGTCAATTCCTAAGTGAAGTTTCCCAGAAAAGCATCCAAAAGCACAACAGCTATATATATTGTAGGTAGACTGTTGCTATTAACTACAATATTTTCCTATGGGAATTTAAAGGTACATGCCCACTCAGAAGGCACAAAATGTTCTTTATGGGAATTAAATAAGTGTATAATTGTGTCACTATTCCACCAGTTCTAAAAATTACGAGTGCCTACTATACAGATATAATCATGTAGTAATATTTATTTTACTGATAGTGACGCGCGGTGGTACCAGGCTATTTTCATATGCAAATGAGGCATGATATTTTTTAATTATTTATACTAATTAAATGCATCGCCTTAAAAAATAATATTTTGGACATATTAAATACAGAGAATAAATAGTAATGTCCGTTAACATTTTAAGGAAACACGGTTATCGTCCCTGATATCAGTGTGAAAATTTACGTCTGATATAAAATGTATACTGATGCCAATCAATATGTGGGGTAATGCTGAATTAATGTTTATTTTGCCAGAAAATGTCTCAGATGCTGTCTCTGATATAAAGAACATTTTGTGTTTACTGAGTGGGCATGTACCTTTAACATGAGGGCTAAAAATATATTTTTTTAAATAATTGTTCATTTGTGGACCGATTTTCAAAATCTAACTTTTGTTTTCTTAGTTACATCATTTCCAAGCTATCTAGCCCGGTTTCGGAGTCAATTTCCAAATGTTTTTTTGTTTTTTTTTACTCATCCCCCACCTCTTCCACCTCTTTTTCCCCCATGTTAAATTCCCATAGGAAAATCGTCTTTTCGCTGTTAAATCAATTTTTGATGGAATTTCATCAAACAAACAATTTAGGGAGGGTGACTTTTGTTATTGGTGCAAAAGTACTTACTTTTAAATATTTTTTAGATTTAATGTGTTTAATAGCCAAAAGTTCGCCGGCAGGAAAACGTGGAACAGTCAGTAGGTTTGGGTTTGACCTCACGACCTCCGGTATTGAAGTACAATGCTCTACCAATAGGCTATAAATCCATTCCGATTTAGAAAGGAATTTTTCTTCTGATTTTCCCAAATTTATTTCTCAGCGAAATCATGTTTAGCCTGCACATGTGAATCTTCTCCATCTCGTGTGCTGACAAAGCCTGTTAATTTAAATTAACAGCAGCCGATAATACATTGTATTTACAATGCAGCAGCGTAATGGAAATACCCCTTTACAGATACAAAAGTGCAGAATAATTTGCATAAAATATTAGTTTCAATAACAGTATGAAAACACTATCACTTTTTATGTCCCTGGACTTAGTACAGCCATTGTAAACAAATATCCTCCCCCCTCCCCTAATAGTCCTCCCCACCACTCGGGACAGAATATTATCTCACCCCTCCACCCCAACATACCATCCCCAACAAATATTTTCCCGTATGCATGTTGTGTTTGGACTGTGTCTATCCATGTCTGTCCGTGGATCCAATTAACCCTTAGACTGCTGCTACTCACAACAATTGTTGTCTGCTGTTGCTTTATAGCTTGCCTTATTTCTCAATAAAAACATGGTTTGACAGTACTTCAGAATCATTTCCAATGGAAATGATTCTGAAGTGCTGTCAAAGCATGTTTTTGATGATAAACATGGAAAATAGAAAGTAAACAGCAGACGACAAAAATAATAAGATAGCGGTGTAAGGGTTAAGTAGTTTGCCTCAGTTTCTCCAATTTACCACCGGGAGCATTTGTGTGCGGACAGGCCACATTTTCTTGTTGTTTCATCAAACCGAACAAAAGAGGACTTCAAGAATGTGCAACAACCACAGACAACTGTTGCCAAACCACTTATAACCCTCACTACGCTAGAGACGTAAATTGTTGTCTGCTGTTTTTCATTTTTGCCTTAATTCTTAACAAAAAACTGTTTTGACAGCACATGGGAATCGTCTCCACTGGAGACGATTCTCATGCGCTGTCAAAACAGGGTTTTGTTGAGAAATATTGAAAACAAAACATTTCCGGCCGACGACAAAAATTTAATTCAGCATAGTTAGGACTAAGGTAGATTCAGTTTCCTAAAAATGATTTGACTCACTTTACTGTCAAAAGGCATTTTATTCTGCGGAGTGAAAAATGTTTGGCTATCTGTGGCGCACATGAAACTGTGATTATACTCGTGATAGCACCGAGACTTTACGACTTCAAGATGGTAGATTTACAGAAGAATTGAATAATTTTGAAAATGAGCCCCCCATGTTTGAATTCTGCACCTGCTCTGTAACGTAGATGCACTACACTCAGGGATCATGTAACTCCTGCATGTGTTGCTCAGCAGGACAATACGTGGCTTAACCCTTAAAACGCTATCTTAATTTTTTTGTAGTCTGCTGTTTATTTTCTATTTTCCATTTTTATCATCAAAAACGTGCTTTTACAGCACTTTAGAATAATTTACAACATTCTTTGACAGCATCCATTGGAAATGATTCTGAGGTGCTGTCAACCCATGTTTTTATTGAGAAATAAGGCAAGATATAAAAGCAACAGCAGACGACAATTGTTGTGTGTAGCGGTCTAAGGGTTAACTCTGAGAATCCTGAATTAAATTTTGTCGTCTGCTGTTTATTATTTATTTCATTTTTTTTCTCGTCCAAAACATGGTTTGAAAGCATTTTAAAATCATTTCCAATGAAAATGATTCTCAAGTGTTGTCAAACCGTGTTATTATTAAGAAAGAAGACAAAATGTAACAAACAGCAGACGACAATTTTTGTTTCCCGCATTATATGGGTTGAAGGTTGCCCAGTGTAGCCCCAGATCAGCCTATGTGTGACTCAATTTGACAACACGTGGCTGACAGATTTGTGCCCAGTTTAGTCCCAGATCAGCTTGTTGTCTATATTAAAAAAATAGGTATAATAAAACTAGATGCTGTTTGTAAAACATAGGTATGCCTCGTGGCATACTGGACAAAAAAATAAGAAAAGAAACTGTTACAACAATTTTGACGTTACCATATGCTAAAAATCTGCAGCCTTGTCAAGGTCAGAATGCTCAAGGTCGTGTTAATGCCATATGGTTGTGTGAGTCCACATATGTCCACATGTATCCGGTGCACAAATCTATCCAGTAATATTGAAGTTATGGCACGATGGAGAAACTATTACATTTTTAACGCGATAACCACTGACGGACGGATGGATGGAACCTCAAGAGCAAAGCAGTATGCTCATCGAGACAGTTCAGCTGAGTGGTAACGATTACATAGTAAAATAGACAAAAAATAACATTAACCCTTAGAATGCGGGAACCGAAAAAAGTTGTCTGCTGTTAATTCATATTTTGTCTTTTCTCTCAGCAAAAACATGGTTTGGCAGCATTTTAGAATCATTTCCATTGGAAATGATTCTAAAGTGCTGCCAAACCAAGTTTTTGATGAGAAAAATGGAAAATAAAAAATATTCAGCAGACGACACAAATTAATTCAGCATTGTAAGGGTTAATACATTAATACACAAATGCATGTGCTTCTTTGTCGTTACATCATAAAGTCGAATGTGGTTCTATCATACATGTCTTTTAACAATTAAAATTTGTCGTCTGCTGTTTATTTTTTATTTTCCATTTTTCTCATGAAAACCATGTTTTGAGAATACTTTAGAATCATTTCCATTGGAAATGATTCTAAAGTGTTGCCAAACCATGTTTTTATTGAGAAAGAAGACAAAACATAAATCAACAGCAGACGACAATTTACGTTTCCCGCATTCTAAGGGCTAATTAATGCAATAACTGTTTTGTGTGCTCATGCTTAACCAGGAGCTTTAGTCAACTCTTTGTATACTAGCTGCGAAATAACAGCCGACAAATTGGTATTTTTCTTTATCTCTTTAAATATGTTTAACTCATTTCTAACGCAATTCCAAAACATATTCATAATATTTACTGGGAGAAATAAAGAAAACATCAAGAATTGTCTTCCGGTATTTTTGAACTATTTATAGCTCAGAAATTTCCCAGCATGCAAAGAGTCAATAAACTCCCTTGTACACCCCTGACATTGTGTTGATTATTCATTTAAACTTGGCTGTTACAGATTTTCTTTTGTAAACAGCTGAAATAATTAAAATTCCTGTTGCGGATGTAGGAAACAGTAGATACAATGAAGATTAGTCGGGTACACATGTTTCCTACGCGCACATGTGGAGTCGTCTCCCAGAACGAGATCGCGATAAGACAAGAGCCTCGCACTCCACTGATTCATAATAGATATTGTTTTTATTGCATAACATACCTGAGGTCGTGGGTTCAGTTCCCACCTTTGGCATGAAAAATACTTTCGTAATAGTTCCATCGCTTTAGTCTTTTAAATTGAGGCTCCGTCTCTTAGATGTTGGCTGAGACGCTAAAACACATTCAGAGCTCCAGATAAGGGGCATATTGGCGTATTTTATGCACTTATTTTAGCAGAATGCGCATTGATTATCAAAAGTTGGGAGTACAATATACTCACAGCAATGCAAAAGTATGCATGGATTTTCAAGTGAAAATAATGTAATAAAGTTGAAAATTTACTTAGTTGAGCTGCAAAAAGCAAACAGTTTGCTTTTTGCAGCTCAAATAAGTGAATTTTTAAATTTGTTTTATTTTTTATCGTTTGTTCCTATCTATTAAGGAAGAAAATCAATACTACATTTGTAAAAGTAAAATATGCAGTGAATTTGAAATATGGGGGCATAATACTCTTTAGATACAAAACTTATCTGGAGCTCTGCACCTTTATTTAGTCTATTGTTTTAAATGGTTTTTCACAGTGTAAACATGCAGTACCAGTGTAATGATCATGCTCCTACATGAGGCTGCTACAGAAATAATAGTAGATATCTAGTACTGTTTCACTCCATGATGCTGTGCTTATGCAATAAATAAAATGTACTTGGACAGTGCCTTGTTTCTTATGAAATCAGTTAACTTGTTTAAAATAAATATCTTGCGTGTCTGTCACTGGAGAAATGGGGCTTTGCGACAGTGTAGATCCAGATCAGCCTGTGCATCCGCACAGTCTGATCAGGATCTGCACTGTTCACCATTCCATCAATGAAACACCTGGCATACTTCTAACAGGCAATATAGATCATTGGCAGGCTACAGGAGTGTACTGCCATTTGATCAGGAGCTACACTGGTCACAAATGCCATAAGCCCCATTTCTCCATTCACTCGCCAATATGAGTGGATGAGTGGATTTGTCGAGGCCTGCCCCTTCCACTATCCTGTTCCATTGTGCCCCGTTTCCGCAATATAGCAGCATCCATTGTGCCCCGTTTACGCAATATAGCAGCATGATTCGTGAATACATCTCTGTGCCTATCATGCCGTTAATCGCGATGGTAGGCAAGTGGCAGCTGTGTGTATCCCCAAAGCTTTGAAGACAGTAAGTATAATTATAATGGCGATATCATGTGATCGCCAACAGAAATAATTATGTACTTTTCACCATTTTATACCAAGCAATCAGCTTTTTTTTTCTGACAGTAAATAAGCCACTAGTGAAAAACTATTATGCACAGTATAGAACCGTCATAAATTGCACGATGCTTAAAACACTACAGACCTCTATAGTGGTATTGGCAAAAAGTGTAGATCCAGATGAGCTGGCTCGTGACGAGCCGTCTCATCAGGTTCTGCACTTTCTGCAACTAATTTTCATATTTTTGAGAAGAATGACACCCCCTTTTCATAAATGGACTAGCTATAGTCTAAATCATTTTGTGACGGACGATTGAATTTGTTGCAAAATTAACATCAAAACCCATTCCAGTTACTTAGGGGTGAAAGGGTTAATAATATTCATCGCACTGTCATTCATCTTGAATGATAATAAAATGAGTGTTCATGATTACAAAGCACAGACATATGCATATTGTTCTGACATTCAAGCATATCACATCTTGCCAAGATGTAGATGAGCATGATAATTACAGAGCTCCAGTTAAGGTGCGTAATTTGACCAACTTGGGGTGAAATTTTGTTAATTCTTCATAAAAAATGGCAAGTTGGGAGTCCTTTAGAATCGTCTCATTGAGACGATTCTAAAGCACTCCCAACTTGCCATTTTTGATGGAGAAATACAAAATTTACCTCCAAATTGCGCACCTTAACTGGAGCTCTGTAATTAGTCTATTACACAGCTGATGCTGGATATTTTATCCCTTGATAAGAATTCCAGCTAACAAAGGTGTCAAAATTTGGTTACACTAAATCATGTCTCTTGGATTCTGGGAATTAACCTTGGTGAAATAGGCAATTTATAGTAATTGGGCTATAACTGGCAGAAAGGGGAAAGTTTTGGCAATTCTGCTTGACAGATACCCCATAAAGTTTAGTGGGTGGCACTAGAAGTAATTATGGTCACCATGACCACTAGCACCACTTGAGCCATTCCCACGATTGGCTCTGTATTGTCCTACATGTGGCCAACACCTTGTTGCCTCTTGTTACCCGAGGCACAATTGACTTTCAACATGGCCGACCTCTCAATACTGATGGCGACACACAGTGTAGATACAGATGAGCTGCTTCTTGTTGTGTGAAACACAATTAACTTAATAAGATGATCAACCTCAATCGTAATGTAAACTGAATGAAGATCCAGATGAGACAGCTCATAACAAGCTTACCCATTTTCTAATTTGAAAATCAACACAGAACGTTGCATGACCATGACCGTTACGATGGTTAAATAAATGGTTAACAGTGATTTTTACAATGCATGAACATAATAACTTTTGCAAATTCCAATTCCGGATTTCCTTCACTGTGTGTTGGTGGCATGCACGATTTCGCGGTATCGAAAACATGTGGAACTTGTTCATCACTGTCTCTTATAGAGGCTGAATTGTGTATTTATCACGAAACGCACCGTAATCGTATAATATTCATTCTTATGATATCAGATGTCAAAACACAGCAACTTCCCACAAGCCCATGAATGAGACCGTATCTCTAGGAATTGCACCAAGATTCCTAAAGTGATTATTTCCACATTGCATTCTCAATTTAATTTTGAATTTCAATCTGTGTGTGTGTTTTTTTATGAAAGAAGCGCCTGTAGTTTATTGGCTTGTGTCATGTCTAAATGAATCAAAATAACTTGACCAGCGTCAATCACTTGCATTACATCAGCCTGATTCAAATCATTGTCGCCGCTGTCGTCACTGCCGCCACCATCGTCAATATCACCACTACCACCACCATGTGACATTATCAACATCATCATCATCATCATCATCATCGTCACAATCATCGACCTTCATCATCGTCATCATCATCATCAACACCATCAACATAATCATCATCATCATCAACACCATCATCATCATCAACACCATCATCACCATCATCACCATCATCACCATCATCACCATCATCACCATCTTCATCATCATCATCTAGTGAGAATCACTGGTGATGGTTTGTTCCAGTGAGAGGCACTTTTATTGTATGAATCGTGAAACAATTTATGTACTATCATTTCCACAAAATATGAATTATGGCATTGATATATAACACATTGTCTGGGCTGCATACATTCAGTTATCAATGTTATCTTATGACATGAGCGAACAGCGTGGCCCAGGTCAGCCTGCATCCTGATCAGGGTCTACACTGTTCACCATGCTGTCCTGAAGTAATAACTATCTGCCGATACCAATATGATTACAATCCTATTCCAATTGTGGCAATGAGCATAATACTCAGAAATAATACTCAGAAATAATACTCAGAAATATCAGAAATAATACTCAGAAATAATACCCAGAATCGGCAATTATTGCGGATGTGACTGATATCATCAGCAGCTGATTTCACCAATCTTGCGAAGTATGCTTATCTTGCTAAGTACACTTTGAGGGAGAAATTTTCAAATTTTATTACACTGAATTTATTGGCTGTGATAATGTAATAAATTCAGTATAATAATTCTGCATACTTTTAATCGTCAATTGTATGCAGTCGTTAGTTCTATATGAAATAATCCATTTCAGGCTAAAAATAAATGATTACTCCCTCAAAGTACAATTTGCTAGATAAGTATGCTTAGCAATTTTGCTGGTCTGTTTCTCAGCATGCGGCCCATCTACTGCTAACTCTTACAATGCTGAATTAACCGTTACAATGCTGAATTAACCATGCTGAATTAACCCTTACAATGCTTGCTGAATTAACTCTTACAATGCTGAATTAACCGTTACAATGCTGAATTAACCATGCTGAATTAACCCTTACAATGCTGAATTAACCCTTAGAATGAGGAAATGAAAATTCTCATCTGCTGTTGTTTCATATTTTGTCTTTTTCGCAATAAAAACATGGTTTGGCAGCACTTTAGAATCATTTCCATTGGAAATGATTCTAATGTGCTGCCAGAACACATTTTTGTTGAGAAAATTGGAAATATCAAAACATAAACAGCAGACGACACAAGTTAATTCAGCTTCGTAAGGGTTAACTTTTCTCATCTGTTGTTGTTGTTTTTTCTGAACAATAACACGCTTTAGAAACTCTTTAGAGTCATTTCCAATTTAAATGATTATAATGTGCTGTCATACCATGTTTTTATTGAGAGAAAACAGACACAATATAAAACAACAGCAGACAACAATTTATGTTTCCTGACAATTTATCCTGAGTAGATCTTACCTTAACAACTTTTGCTATACATTACTTTATTTTGTTTCTTCTGATGGACTGGAGTGAAGTGTTTTGGCAAGTTTGATACTGTTTGAACACATTTAATATGAATTCCATTTTGAATGGTAATGATACCAGAACTTGGAACAATATCATCCCAAGGAAAACACATAGAACATTCCATCAGTGTATATATTGCTTTAACCCTTAGGCCGCTATCTTATTTTTTTTGTTGTTTGCTGTTTATTTTCTATATTCCATTTTTATCATCAAAAACATGCTTTGACAGCACTTTAGAATCATTTACAACATGCTTTGACAGCACTTCAGAATCATTTCCATTGGAAATGATTCTGAAGTGCTGTCTAACCATGTTTTTATTGAGAAATAAGACTAAATATAAAACAACAGCAGACGGCAATTGATGTGAGTAGCGGTCTAAGGGTTAAAATAATGATCCTTATCACTAAACAGTCCTACTTAAATTTTCTCGCCTGCTCTTTATTTTCTATTTTCAATTTTTTTTCATCAACAACATGGTTTGACAACATTTTAGAATCCTTTCCAATGATTATGGAAATGATTCTAAAGTAATGTCGAACCATGTATTTATTAAGAAAGAAGACAAAATATAAAACAACAGCAGACGACAAAATTAATTTCCCGCATTCTAAGGGTTAAATGGTGCATGCATATCATGCAAGCTTTGGGAACACACTTGTCTATAAGCGTCGGGGACGGGTTGTGGCCTAGGGTTGGAAGTCAGGAGGTTGTGGGTACAAACCTCGCCTTTGGCATAAAAAAAATGCTTTCATAGTATTTCCATCCAACTGGCCGTTTAACTAACCTTACGTACGACTAAAATGTTTGTAAGAGCAAAATTATGATAGCCTGTAAATTTCACATTAACAATGTTTTCTTGTAAACAATTATTGGATTTACATTTATTGAGCATAGGCTGCATATGCAGCCTATGTTCAATAAATGTAAATCCATCAATTGAAATATTAAGACGATCCTAAAGTTGCACTTACGAACATTTTAGTCATACAAAGTTTAGTGAAACGGCCCCCTGGTGCATAATCTACACACTTGTATACCTTGTCCATTGTTTCGCTTGGTTTGTTCCGACTATTATATACATCAAGGAAAGATTTGTTTTCCTCATTTTCATCGTGTCGGTCTATTCAATTATCTGATAACCTAATGGAAAACTTAAGTACCTATTATAAACAGCAATCAAAATTCCAACTACTAAATCGTGAATTACATATTGTTTTTAAAGTTTGGCTTCGTATCATAAAAGTATCATACAAATGACTGTCTGTCTGTTACCGTACTGACCGTATATATGTGGTCCCCGGAATTGTTTGCGTTGCTTCATTACATTTCCGTCATTCGGTGATTGATGTCATTTGACCAATGGGAAGACAGCAAAAGTGGTTGTGTCCTGGATATGCATATCTAGTCCATGCAGGATAATACAATTTGTTGTCAGTCAGTTTGTATATGGACAATAAAATTGTTTTCACTAAAACAACAGATTATTTTCTCCCGACTCGTACAGGATCCAAAGTAACTCTGCAACTTATTGAGCGGTTAGCGTATTATTTAACCCATTATAGGCTGGATACAATTACAGTAGTATGAAAATTTGGATAATTAATTTCGCTATTTTCTCTATTTCTGTTTGAAAGTATATGTTGTTACCACTCATATGAACCGTCTCAACGAGACGGTTCAGATGAGTGGTAACAACATATACTTTTATAGAGAAATAAAAAAAATAATCCAGATTTTTCACTAAAAATGAGTATATCCATAGACTTCAATGGGTTAACCCTTTCAACTTTCAACTATAAATAACTATAATAATTAGATTTTGACACGTTAATTTTTCAACAAATGCAATTGTCACAAAATTATTTTCAAGTTAGTCCATTAATTTATAAAAAGGGATATATTTTTTCTCTAAAAAAATTACTTGCAAAAAGTGCAGATCCTGATGAGATGGCTTTTTTCACGAGCCAGCTCATCTGGATCTACATTGCAAATACCGCTATAGAGATCGGTAGGATTGAAAGTGTTAAACGATCCATTTTCAGAATGTAATAACATGCATAAAAAAGAAAAAGTATCCTCTGTAATCCCTGTCTGTAAGATAATGCTATTATGTTATTATATACAAAAAGTGATTCAAAACTCATTAAATAAGCCTGTTATAATCTTGAATGCATCAAGAATATGCACAAGATTGTGTTGCTAATGATCTAATGTCTTCCCGCTCAACTTCATAATAGGCTGCAATGTGTAGAAATTATTGTTACGTTATTGCATGTGCTGGGAGGTTGCTTTATAAAATGTAGCTTGCTATTGAACCAGAGCTCCAGTTAAATCCTAAATATTTTCCTTCTTTGCGCTCAGAAGTATATGTCGCGACCACCATTTGAACCGTCTCGTCGAGACGGTTCAAATGAGTGGTCACAACATATACTTTCATTGAGAAATAACAAAAAATTGAAACAAAATATTTTAATGTGTAGAAATTATTGTTACGTTATTGCATGTGCCGAGAGGTTGCTTTATGAAAAGTAGCATGCTATGAACAATATTGAAAAAGTATACCATGATAAAATAAATGTAACCAACCATTTAAAGCCAGTTACATATTTTACCACAGCCATTTCCATTCTTCATGTTGAAAATTACATGTACTTGTACAGGTAATATATGGGATTTAGTACTGTCACATATATTATACATTCATTGAGAAATGAAGAAAAGGAAAAAAATTGTTTGTAAATCTAGATACCTGTGAATGGGTATCCTACAGTGGGCAAAAGGTATCAATGATGTTTTCCCTGGACTTGTCAGTCTCTTGGCTATGATCCTTGTATGTTTATATATGTCTAAGATCTGGAAAATAATTATTTCTCATGTTGTTACCACTCAGTTGAACCGTCTCGTCGAGACGGTTCAACTGGTGGTAACAACATATACTTTCATTGCGAAATGCAGAAAATATAAAAAAATGTTTGTAAATCTAAATACCTGTGAATGGCCGGGTATCCCACAGTGGGTGAAAGGTTGTATCATGTTTTCCCTGGACTTGTCAGTCTCTTGGCTCAAAAGTATATGAACTGTCTCATTGAGGCGGTTCAACTGAGTGGTAACAACATATACTTTCATTGAGAAATGAAGAAAATAGAACAAAATGTTTGTAAATGTTTCCCTGGACTCGTCAGTCTCTTGGCTATATTTCCTTCCATGTTTATGTCATAGATCTGGAAAAGAATGCAGATGTCATTTGCTGCACTGAAAAGGGTGTAATTATAAGATGAATTCCATCCAGCCCACACACGCGGCTCATTATGACACAGCTATGCTAAAGTTATACTATTAGGGGCTAATGTCATGTTTCTGATAGCGAATATGATTATTACATGTTCAAGGTGCATGATCACGTGGTTACAACAACAACAACATCACCCACTCCAAAGCAAGTATTATTTGATATTTTCCTTAACATGCAACGGATTTTGATGAAATATGGCGCAGCAAATGCATCTTCATGAGCTGGATTTGGTGGTCTAGGGAGTTTGGAACAGACTTATGTCATTTTTGTGAAGAATCGATTTCCGTGTCGGAGACCACCAAATGCAGCTTAACAAGACGTGTTTGATGCGCCATATTTCATCAAAATCCGTTACGTAATAAGGACATTATAAAAGAATACGTACTTTGAATCGGTACTTGTTGTTGTTGTTAGTACCACGTGATCATACACCTTGATGTTGCAATAGAACATGATTATTAATAAAAACACTATGTACAATTGCAGTTGACTTGTAGTTTTGTTGTCGCGCCCGCTTGTGGACAGCGTGATATAGTTGGCACATTGGCGTACGTACGTACGTGCGTCCGGGTTAAAATTCTTTGGTACACTATCAAAGCCTTGGCGGGCACGACATGCGGTCCACAGCCATCTACTGCCTGTTCGTTTTTTTCGCAATAAAATCAATATTTGATGGAATTTCATCAAACAAAATTTTTTGGGGAAGGTGTACTTACATTTAAATATTTTTTAGATTTAATGTGTTTAACAGCCAAAATTTGTCGGCAGAAAAACGTGGAACAGACAGTAGTTACCTTACTCGCTGGTGGGTTTCAAACTACAACTGATCCGCACAGTCTGACCAGGTTCGCTATTGTATGAAATACCAGTCATGCTTCTTCTAACAAGCAAATTAGATGTTTATCAGAACAGAACAGAACAGGCTACAGGAGTGTGCTATTTGACCACTAGCTACACTGGGCGCAGATCTCCTAAGCCCCATTTCTCCAGTCACAGCCATGCACATATTATAAATTTTATAATGAACATGTACAAACAATTTATTCAGAACTTGTATTATGCTGCCATGTGTAAGCCACTATTGTTATGCTGTTTACCAGTAGCCTATTTCACCAACATTGCAAAGTATACTTTTCTAGCAAAGTTTACTTTGAGGGAGAAATTTTCAATTTTAGGATAAATTTATTAATTTTTATTATACTGAATTTGGCTGTGATAATGTAATAAATTCAGTATAATAATTCTGCATACTTTTAATCATCAAATATATGCAGTCGTTAGTTCTATATGAAAAAATGCATTTCGGGAAAAATAAATGATTACTCCCTCAAAGTATACTTTGCTAGATAAGTATGCTTTGAAATGTTGGTGAAATCGGCTAAATTTGTGGCCCAATTCTTGAGCTGACAATGTTCCATTACGGCAGCCGGTGGATTTGTTGTGTCGGCGTCATGCTAAGTCTGTTTTGGCTCACTTGATGCGTTATAAATTTATGCAAGAATTAGTGGCCGCTTAGGTTTGCTGTGGTTCCCACAGTCTTGGAGATGAGATTTCCATTATGTTGCCGGCTTTTGTTTGGAAATACAAATCCATGTGAGCCTTAGGTTATTTTCCAATTCACATGTTAGAAAACGCATTGTATGTAGCGTATGTAACTGACAATGGTAACCAACCAGTCTGGTTTTTTGTCGATCCCGCTGGCGGAAAATGAGACATACGGTAGTTGTCACGACATGCAGGTGTCTGTGTGTGTGCTCTTTATAGGTTTATACATGCCTTATGTCTCCAGAACCTTTATTCCTATTTTTGTCTCCAGAACCGTTATTCCAATTTACTTCATCAATATTTTCATTCAAAAGTTGTCCTGGCTTTAACTCATTCTATAGCCCAGCCATGCGGTAAAGGTCAAATTTGCGTCAAAGTTTTACAAAATCTGTGTCAAAGTGTTTACATACCCTATATAATATCTCCACAACCCTTACTCAGATTTACTTCAAACGTCAACTATATACATGTACACTCCGAGACCATCAAATGCCTCGGCGGGCTCGACATGCAGGCCGCGACCATCTGGTAATAGGAAAGTTTTTAACCAATCCAGAATGTAGATTCAAATGCAGTACTGAATATCTGCAACACACGTGGCTCTGTGAACCTAATGTATACACTCTTATTCTGCAATTGTTATTATAGGAATGAATGGCCTTTTTGTGAAATTTATCGGGGTATAAACTTGGAAAAGTCGCGGGAATACTGGACGAAGGCCTTCCGGCCTCGTCCAGTATTCCCACGACTTTTCCAAGTTTATATCCCCGATAAATTCCACAATAATGACATTCATTCCCTATAATTCCAGCATTTGAAAATAATTATTTTAAGTGCGTCTCACGGTTACGGAAAGTAGTTTAGCGTGGGTGTTTACTGGGATATAAATTTTGGACAGAGACTTGCTACGGGCCAATCAAATGTTAGGGAATTGTGTAAATATTTTTGTGCTGGAATTATTGATTATAGGTTCCTAAATTGTGTTACAGAACTACGGAGCCCCGCAGGGGACATGGATTTTTTTATTAATTAATTCCCTCAAATTAACAATTTGTTCCCACGAATTAACAATTTGTTCCCGTGGGAACGAATTGTTATTTTGTGGTAACGAATTGTTAATTTGAGGGAACGAATTGTTATTTCGTGGGAACAAATTAATAAAAAAAGAAATCTACATACCCTGCTGTGCTCCGTACTGAACATCTGATGAACCCATTTCTGTGCATTATGAACATGCTATTTAAATTACCTTACAAAGTGTATCATACTCCCCAATCTATTTGTATAAACTGAATTTAAATGAATAACCAACACAAATTGAAAGGGGGGACATTATTAGGGAGCTTTATTAACTAACTACGCTCCAACTAAAATGCATGCGCGCACAAAACATGTAAATAACCGCAAGAATAATTAATTCGTGGTTATAAGTTATACCAATTATGACGTAATAATACATGAGCGCATTCAACCAATAAACCATTGCGTAAGATGACATAAGTTATGCATAGCTTAATATTGAGCAGTGTGTGCAGAAATACTTCTCTTGACACAGCAACAATAACAAAAACACATTAGTCAACAAAACTCCCGAGTATGCAATTCTTTAATGGGATGGGAGGGTGGGAAAGAAAACACCGCTAACAGACGCGCTTACGACATAGAAGTGCCAGACCCCGGCCGGGCGAGCGTGGCATCAGCGTTCCCGCCGAGGTCAAAAGTGCAGCCGTAAATACCAGCGCATTGGTCATTCCTTTAAATACAATTAAAAGTTAATTCAACTTAAATGAATAACCAACACAAATTGAAAGGGGGAACATTATTAGGGAGCTTTATTAACTAACTACGCTCCAACTAAAATGCATGCGCGCACAAAACATGTAAATAACCGCAAGAATAATTAATTCGTCATTATACGTTATACCAATTGTGACGTAATAATACATAAGCGCATTCAACCAATAAACCATTGTGTAAGATGACATAAGTTATGCATAGCTTAATATTGAGCAGTGTGTGCAGAAATACTTCTCCAAATGTACCAAAGTAAGTAGGTATGTAGGAGTAGTTGTATACCTGTATAATGTATACTTGTAATTAAACATATTTCTGCATATGCGTTACGTGTCTTAACATCGTCACTGGTGTACTGCTGGTAACAGTTTGATTTCCACCCACCAATGATTTTTATTCTGTCTGCGCTCAGTCCTATAGAGTAACACCAAGTGGCCCCTCCCCGCCGGAACGAGTGTGTGGCGTAATCATCATCAGGAAGCCCACTGGCTCGCAGACAAGCTTTGACACGCTTGACAAAGCAATCTTGTGTTAGCGGTTTGAAACTCCTGCCCTCTTTGTAGACGAACGCAGGTCCCTCCGGGTTTGCGCCACGTGTAAAGTGTCATGGAATTGAAAACGGCCTTGACCGGACACAGGTTGTTTCGATCCAATCGCGGCAGTGGTACGTCGAATGTTTGCTCTCGAAATTGCAGCACTTTACTCCAGCGAATACGCAATAAGATGCCCCATGGGAGGAGATACAACACATCCTGCTGGCGCAGTTGCCTTGTGCTATCAAACCGCGATAATGAATCCACGAGAACATTGCTTTTGCATAATAGGCCGTAGAACATGATTAGGCACACTGACCACACACTTGCATCTAGTGACACAGATACGCGAAGATTCCGCAGAATAGCTCGTAGTATATCCTGGGTAATAACACTTTTCCTTGTAACGGTGTCGCCTAGATGGTGGCGTATCCCCTTCAACACATTCTCAACTTGGAAATTTTTATCCAGTGGGTTTGGTAGCCCCCATTCTAGATGTAGCAACTGCACGATATTGATATATTGATTTATTGAACTGAATTTGAACTTCCGGGCCAAGAATGCTACGTAGCGACAAATCGTAGATGTGGACGCGGGAACTGGTGCATAACCCATTTCACGACAGAAAGACAGATAGCTTGATCTATGTGTCCATACGCCTTCTTGGTATTGTCAGAAAAAGCCTGACCTAAATACGCCCGGACTTCATTATCCAACTGCTGTTCGACCAGAATGGTTCCTGCAAATACAAATAACCAGTGTCACGCATGGCATCAGTCAGCCTTTCAAGCCCGTTTCTCTCATGTAGCCGTGAAACAGCGTCCTCCAGTACGTTGTATACTCCCGGGTAATAAACGGCTTTGATTGGGAAATTGTACACGGCAGACAACCAAAATACACGTCTTAGTGAGTCCATTACAACCATGTTTTTACTACACCCATTGTTAATTAGGTGGCATGCAGCCTTATTGTCCGTATGTACATAAACCTTCTTATTTGCCCATAGATGACCCCAACGCTGAGCTGCCGGCTCAAGCGCTAACACTTCTAGATAGTTGATCGGCAATGATGTGATGGTGTCGCCTATCCACGGAGTGTACGCTATATCACCATTGTAAAAGGCACCTCCAGCTGTCTTGCATGCATCAGTACTCACTGGGGATGCTGGTCTATTGTCTACCATAGGCATAGTGCCATTGAATATTTGCATAAATTGAATCCACCACCATGCGTCTTTCTTCATGTCCACGGTAACGATAGTTCGATGCCACTGTTTAATGTATTCGCTCTCTCGAGTAGTCTGCGCATGTGATATCTACCGCTATAAACACATTGGGTAACCCAGTTCAATTTACCTGCCAGGCTTTGTATCTGCTGTTTCATAACCTTTTTGCTTATCAGGAATTTCTTAAGTATTGTTTCTATTTCATTCATTTTGGAATTAGGTATACTGGTTGTCATGTGGCGGGAATCTAATAATATGCCCAAAAACGTAATATGTTGACACAGACCGCCCACTTTATTGTAATTTATTTGAAATCCAAGTTCTCTCACGAGAGATAAAAGTGCATTCAATGTGCGCAGACATTAGTCATATGTAGAACATATTACCAGAAAGTCATCCAAGTAGCACACCATTGTTTTGTAACACGCGCTGCCATGATGGCGCGGACAGCTTGAGTAAGATGATTGAATATAAACGGCGAGCGTGATGCACCAAACGGAAGACGTTCGTCTACGATGTATGTATCACTTGTATGTCCACTAAAACGCCATTTAAGTCCCGTTGCGGAATGATTTGATGGATGTATTTTCACGCTTCTGTATGCCTGTGATAAGTCAACCTTCGCGTAATAGCAATTAGTAGTAGTGAGGTCAACAGCATCCTGCACGCATTGATATTTAAAAGTTGTTTTTGGCGCATAGTCATTCAACGCCTTTCCTAACGGCCGACTAGCATCATGAATTATACGGACTGCATTAGAATCCTTCGACTTTGGAATAGCCCCCAATGCTGATACTATAGTTGGTCTGGAATGAACAATCTTATACCGTCCGTTGTTTATTTCTGTGCGGATTTGTAATTCTACACGCGCGCGCATATATTTATTTGTCGCCGACGTATAGTTGTCTACCTCCACGCTTTCAGTCACGGATTCTGGATCTACAATGTCGAAGCCATTTCTAATGCCAGATAGAATAAAATCAAGATGCTCGTAGTCTTCAGGAAGGTTTGTTTCCCATGAACTATAATCGAGGGATGATTTGTTGGTTCATTGGATGTGCTTAGGCTGCTCGCTGCCCACACTCTCCCGTGGGGTACCTCTCGCGTGTTTATATTTGCACGCTGCTCCAAAGGGACACGCTCCTTTTATGCCTTGTAATATTCGGCAATCCTCGGAGGACATCCGCGTTGGTGTCTCGCCTGGCTGAGTATGCTGCTGGCGTGGACGCTTGGGCACTAGGAGTTACAGTTCCATGTGTGGAGAAAATGTGCCCCACTTGAAACCGTGCTCCGCTTGCATCTCTCGGTAAGAGTGGTCGAAATTGAGCACGCTGCTCCACTCATATTTCTATGCAAATTCAAAAATCTTGGTGGTGTATGCCAGATAATATTGAATGTCCTGTGTTACTAATTGACCGTTAGCAAGTAGGTTGTTCAAGAGCCTCATGTTGGCCGCCCCCCCATTCCTCGATGTAAATGCCAAGGTATGGGTGCTCATCGTCCGTTTTCAGCACTATGGTTTCAGCGGATGTAGCTCCGGACGTGATCACGAAATCCTTACGACGAGTCTTGATGACGACGCTTGCACTTCTCTGTGATGAACTGGGTAATGTGTACCGCTTTAGAAGTGTACACCTTCATCGTTAGGATAGTACGAGGGTCCATGTATCCGCCGGCACCATAGTCGGTAGCATGAGATCCAGTATGTTGTGATGTACATAGTACGTGGTATTGTATGACGCTAGGAGAGAGTCTAATGTCTTACATGGACGGTACTGGTAGTGGCGTCAGGTCCACTCTTCCATTTCGCAATGTCTCGTGCCAGCAATTTTGAACTCCCCAGCGGGATCCCCAGTGCTCGTAAGTCCGACTCGCTGACCAGACTCAATGTTTCTTTACTGCATAATTCCTCATTTCTCAGGATGGCTGTCACTTTCCTAGGTAAGTTCAATCCCTGTGACCACGTATCAAGCACAAAATCCTCATTCGTCACTTCTTCTTCCTCCGAAGCCATAATCCTACATGTATATGTATACGCACAATAACAATCCGCTCTAGCAAAGAAAACACCACTAACAGACGCGCTTACGACATAGAAGTACCAGACCCCGGCCGGGCGAGCGTGGCATCAGCGTTCCCGCCGAGGTCAAAAGTGCAGCTGTAAATACCAGCGCATATGCAGCCTATGCTCAATAAATGTAAATCCAATAATTGTGTTGCATTGTTCTTGAGGTTCTGTATGTCTGTATGTCCGTCCGTGTACAGTTGTGTCGAAAACTCAAAATGTTTGTAAGAGTTTCTCCATAATGCAATATCTTCAATAGTGTTTGAAGGATTGCTTTAATATTTGGACAGTTCATCCACCTGAAGATGTGTGACACACTCACACCACCAATCACATGACATTGACCTTTGTGACCTTGTGAAATGGTGCTGAAACACTTCGCCATTTTCTTACGTAAAAAAGTTTGTAAGATTTTCTCAAATGACTTTGAAATTTGCGTAAATTTAAAGTTTTCTTTTTTACACACAATCTCTAGTTCGAATCCAGTATGTCATGGGGGCATGCATATCCATGGTTTACATAGTGTCTAGTTTCTTTGTGTGATGCCTTAGCTAATTATTATAAAGTTGTTGGTACCCATTGCTCCCCGAAGAATGTGAATATCTGCCGTTGGTTTCCATATAGAGGGTAGTTTATTGTCAAGTTGAATAGCTTCCATGTGGCTCATAATAAATATCTTCATTTCAGGGTCTTGTCTTTTTATTTAGTAGCGGTTTATGTGGTTTTGAATTATCTATGACATTTGCTATGCAATCAAAGTTCACGGGCACAAGGTGTAGCTAGATGCAGTTGCAGAATGTGTTCTTATTTCTTTTCATGCCGGATACCCATATACAAGTGTCTATATTTACAAAAATCAACTGAGTGGTAACAACATATATTTCTGTGCTGTAAAAGGAAAACATATTTAACCCTTTTCATGCTCAGGATACGCCATTATGTTTGCAGAAAATTCTAAATATTTTCCTTCTATGCGCTCAGAAATATATGTCGTGACCACCATTTGAACCGTCTTGTTGAGACGGTTCAAATGAGTGGTCACAACATATACTTTCATTGAGAAATAACAAAAATAAAATATTTAATAAATTTCATTCCCATAAAGGTGTATTCAGAAAGGAATGGGTTAAATCTGTCAACCAGAAAGTGTGTATCTTCAGCAAAATGTTCTCTTACAATAAATAAAGTTTGTTCAACTGCACAGTATGAAATAATTCCTTCCTTGTAGCAAGTGTTGAACATACTGCATTTTGTTACTCACATTAACCCTTTCAACACCACAGACCTCTATAGAGACAATGTTTGCAAACAGTGCAGATCCAGATGAGCCGGCTCGTAACGAGCCGTCTCATCAGGATCTCCACTGTTTGTTAATAGTTATCAAATTTGAAAAAATTACCCTTTCTGAAGAATGGAATAGCCTGAAAATTCGAATGGACCAATGAAATAGCATGAAACAGTGGCATGGAACAGCCTATTAAGTTACTTGGTGTTGAAAGGGTTAACTCCAATAGATGTGGCTATGGAGAAATGGGGCTTATGGGATTTGTGACACTCCTGTAGCCTGATAACGTTCTGTATTGGTAGATGACGGGTGTTTCATTAATGGAATGGTGAATAGTGCAGATCTTGTGCAGATGCTCAGGCTGATCTGGATCTACACTGGTCACAAAACCCACAAACCCCAATTCTCCAGCCACAGTCACATACTATGAGACACGCCATGTGATTTTGTACCTTCGGACATCTGCGTAATTTCATTAAATATGTTCAAAATTTAAAATATTTTCCGTAAATTGCATCAAAAGTTGACAAACTTTTCAGAGTATATGCAGAATTATGGAATAATATTCCGCATGTACTCCAAAAATTTTTTTATCCACTTTATTTATGAAAGATATTGTAAATTGTGTATGTCCGAAGGTACAAAATCACACGGCGTGTCTCATATATGGTGGCCACATGTATGCTATGAGCTACTAGATATTACGTGAATGTGCGATGCTGAACGGGGGTTAGGTTTCTGACATACCGGAGAAAAAATGTGAATAAAAATCTCCAGTTTCCTCTAATTGGTTCCATAGAGCAATAATGGAGGAGTTTTATTCCAAGAAAAAGTGATTTATTGTCGATTGTGGGGAATAGCTTTTGTTTTACTGGCTAATGATTTCAATAGGAGTAAAAACCACTATGATGGAGAGTAGTGTGCCAGTAATGGGAACATAGCTAATTATCTCCCTTAGCAGATCTATTTATAGATCTCCGGTCCTATGCTTTATTTCAGCGTTTATTTTTTACTGAAAGGTGTAATCCGAAAGGAATAGGTTAATAAATATTGTATTAACCCTTACAATGCTGAATTAATTTGTGTCGTCTGCTGAATGTTTTTTATTTTCCATTTTTCTCATCAAAAACTTGGTTTGGCAGCACTTTAGAATCATTTCCAATGGAAATGATTCTAAAATGCTGCCAAACCATGTTTTTATTGAGAGAAAAGACAAAATATGAATTAACAGCAGACGACTATTTTCGGTTCCCGCATTCTATGGGGTAAATCATCACTCATCAGGCCCGTAGCCAGACCTGTTTGAAGGGGGGGGTCGTTTCGAAGGCTCAAGGGGCCTGAGGTATCTAGGGGGACCTCGAGGCTGGGCGGGGTGGTTGTCCGACCGCTCCGACCCCTCCTGGCTACGGGCCTGCTCATGGCAGATCCTCTATAAGGCCCACCTAATGACTAGAACTACGAAGAGTGCCATAGCTTTATTACATATGTCTGCCCAGGCCTGTATTGGCGAGTGAAGTTTGGATCTGGACGAGTGTTAGTAAGAAGAAATAATGCAGCAATAACATTAACCATTACAATGCTGAATTAAAATTGTCGTCTGCTGATATTTTTTTTTCTTTCCATTTTTCTTATCAAAAACATGTTTTGACAACACTTTTGAATGATTTCCATCGGAAATGATTCTAAGGTGCTGTCAAACCATGCTGTTATTGAGAAAGACGATCAAATAACACACAACAGCAGACGACTATTTTCGTTTCCCGCATTCAAAGAGTTAAAAGTACATGTATATAGGATTGGATTAGTTGAATTCTAATCTGGACGAGTGGAAATTCAGAATTTGTCGAGGCCGGATATCAAATTGACATCTATTGTATTTGTTCTCAGTAGCCTATTTCACCAACATTGCAAAGTATACTTTGAGGGAGAAATTTTCAATTTAAGGATAAATTTATTAATTTTTATTATACTGAATTTATTACATTATCACAGCCGTGATAATGTAATAAATTCAGTATAATAATTTTGCATACTTTTAATCATCAAATCAAATGCATGCAGTCGTTAGTTCTGTATGAAATAATGCATTTCGGGAAAAATAAATTATTAGTCCCTCAAAGTATACTTTGCTAGAAAAAAAGTATACTTTGCTAGAAAAGTATACTTTGCAATGTTGGTGAAATAGGCTACTGGTTTGATATAATCATGCTAGGAATTGATAGTATACAAGACTAGTATTATCTTGTCATTTAATAATCTCAACTATAAGGTAATTGCCTTGTGAAATCCACAAATCGATATAAAAAGTAGGTTTTCTTTATGATAGCTATTTCTGTATCTTAATTTGCAATTTGTTCACAAATTGATGCGTATTCTGAACCAGCTGATTGCTAATCATTATGTAGCAGTTTCCAACTATTTCCCTCCAAATCCGTGTTATTATTTACCAGTGATGAGACTGTTCAAATGAGTGGTAGCTTTTTGTCGTGCCCGCTTGCTGTCCGCAAGCGAGTGTGACAGAACTCTACCAGTCATACCCAGCGTGAGTGCTAATAGGATGAAATAATGCAGCATTAACATTAACTCTTACAATGCTGAATTAAAATTGCGTCCGCTGATTATTTTTTATTTTTTCCATTTTTCTTATCAAAAACATGTTTTGACAACACATATGAAATGATTCTAAGGTGCTGTCAAACCATGCTATTATTGATAAAGACAATCAAATATAACACAACAGCAGATGACACACAACAGCAGTAGTCGTGCACAACACACAACAGCAGTAGTCGGCATGTACGTACATGCGTCCGGGGTAAGGTTTTTGGTTAAAGTTTCTTTGGTAAATTGCTATCAAAAAGCCTTGGCGGGCGCGACATGCGGGCCGCTGACATCTAGTTTATACTTTTGTGGGAACGTAAGAAAAATATTCAGTCTATCCTTCAAGAATGTAATGTTCGTTAGTGTCACCCCTAGTGTCTATCTCGTAAAGTAATGTTTGTTAGTGTCACCCCTATTGAAAGGACCAGTCGTTGCTTACTAATTATGTGACACTATCAAATAAGCAGTGCTTCCCAATTCCTATGCTTTATGCCAGGCACCAGACAAGAAGGCAATTGGTACCATTAACTAGCTGCTACCTCACCAACCGGCCATATTAGCCCAGGAGGAGGCTTGGACCTTTGACCTCGCTGTTGTGAGGTGGATGCTCTATATACTGGGCCACACCAACTGGGTGGGGTATGCTCAAACATTAGTGGACTATTATTAATCACAGTTGGTACGGCTCAACTGTGCTTCCAACATGGGAATTCAGGTTAACCTTTACACTGCTGAATTAGATTTTCTCGTCTGCTGTTTAATTTTTTTATTTTCCATTTTACTCCTAAAAAACATGCTTTGACAGCACATTAGAATCATTTCCATTCTAAAGTGCTGTCAAATCACTTTGTTATTGAGAAAGAAGGCAAAAATATTAAATACAGCAGACGACAATTTGCTGTTTAATGTTATATTTTCCATGCTATTCTTCAAAAACATGCTTTGACAAAGGAAATGATTCTAAAGTGCTGTCAAATCACGTTGTTATTGAAAAATAAGGCGAAACTATAAAACTACAGCAGACAACAATTGTTGTTTCCCAGCGTTCTATGGGGTTAATGTGACATAATACCGATGATAATCAGTTCTGTCTTTTTGTATTATCATTTACCTGTCTCCAGCTGGTAGCCATTGTCATCATTATCATGCTGCATGCTTCCTTATATCCCTGGATTCTCAGCTATTCCATTGCATTAACCCATGTCATGCTGAGGATATGCACTTATGTTTGCGGAAAATCCTAAATATTTTCCTTCTTTGCGCTCAGAAGTATATGTCGCGACCACCATTTGAACCGTCTTGTCGAGACGGTTCAAATGAGTGGTCGCAACATATACTTTCATTGAGAAATAACAAAAATTTGAAACAAAATATTTTAAAGAAGTCGTACTCACAAAGGTGTATTCTGCATGTAATGAGTTAACAAGCATTGTTACAACTCACAGAAAATCATGTTTATGCCCTTCCACCCCATTAAAATGATACTGAAGTGTAAAACTATGTTTTTCATGAGAAAAAGATGGAGAAAAAAACATAATCAGCAGCCAAGAAAACTTCATTCAACATTGTAAGTGTTGAAGGCATATAACCATTTACAAAACACTGCAACATGCAATAAAGTCCATCGGAGCCGTTTGGCTTTTGTTACCTTCACAAAAGAACAACATTGGTTTGCTCAGATATTCCTTGTTTTCAATTGTCTGGTATTCCAAACTTTCTGCCTGTCTAGCTGTTTTCAGAACTGTTTTCTTCCTGCCAATTAACCTGGATTCCACCTATCACTTGGTATTGTTTCTCTATTTATTTCTCTGTTCCCCTAATAGCAATAATGTCACCCATCGCATTCTGAGGATAACTACATCATATTTTGCTGATGGAAAATTCCAAATATCTTTCTCCAGTCTCCTTAAAAGTATATGTTGTGACCACCATTTGAACCATCTCGACGAGATGGTTCAAATGAGTGGTCACAACATATATTTTCTTTGAGAAATAACAATAATAGAAAATAAAGCATGTTCTGAATATAATCGGTTAATTTTCCCTGGAATGCTAGCTGCTATCTGCATGCTCTCTCAGTATACAATTGTTCTCCTAATTATGGTGTCAGTTTCAATAAAGTCAGGAGTTTGTCTATTGCATGTTCTTGTTATCTCGAAGTATGGGCTGCTATCTTATCTAAATTAATGTTAATTAGACTGATAGTGTCACTTAGTCTTCTGTCTTTGCCACTTAGCTTCTGTGTGTGCTTATTCAGATTTATTGGCTTGGTGAGTGTAGACATGTCAGCTGCTGTGTGGAATATATATAATACTTTGGTCAATCAATCAATTGATCGATTGATTTATCAATTAATAAATTGGTCGGTCAATCAATCAATAGCTAATTCCATCAATCAATGAGT
Organism: Conchocele bisecta; assembly: GCA_029237695.1. Taxonomy (NCBI): domain Eukaryota; kingdom Metazoa; phylum Mollusca; class Bivalvia; order Lucinida; family Thyasiridae; genus Conchocele; species Conchocele bisecta. The sequence continues at coordinate 91,051,804 of CM055273.1, forward strand.
AATTCAATCAATGAAACAAGCAATCAATCAATAGCTAAATACATCAATCAATGAGTAATTCAATCAATCAATAGCTAAATCCATCAATAAATGAGTAATTCAATCAATGAAACGAGCAATCAATCCATAAATGAACCAATCAGGAAATCAATCAATATACAAACCAATCAATTTAATCCACTGTTTGGACCCAGTTCAGTGTTTGGGAATGAATTCCTGATCCCAGTACTTGCAGACCTTTTGGTTTGTGAGAGCAATTGTGACTCCACTTTGGCATTTCTTGGCCAAAGACTGGTATGAGGTGGTGATTTATCTTCAGATTTTTACAGCCTACCAAAGTGAAAGAAGTGATTTGCGACAGCAGCGAATGTTAAAACAATTGCCACAAGTGACAAATCATGTGTCTAATTAGAGAGGGCAGAAACGTAAAAACCCTGTGTTAACAATAAAACACTTCTGTTTAACAATGTAATTGCAACTACAAGAAAAGGTTCTACCTATTAGATGTATTTGACAGTACTTTGGTTCTGAGAGTAGACAAGAAAGCAAGTATTACAAAAGCAACTGCGACAGTATTGTAAAGGGTTTTCACATGCTTTGAAAGCATGTGAAAACCCATTACAATACAGTCTCAGTGTGAATTGCTATGCTTAGATAGCAAATGGGTTATCAGTTGCTCTCAATGGGCATTTCTGTAGATACAAGCGTGGAGTCTGAGGTTCAGGCAACTGGTGTAAATGATTGTTTCTAACAGCATACCACACACACCATAGATAAGCTAAGTGACAGCATCAGGAGTAGAGTAGATGCTGATAAAGCAACAAAGCTTCCAACAATGATGCTATTGAGTGTGATGTAGAGAAAGGTACTTACGAGGAATGTGTGGCCAGTATAGGTCTTGATCATCTGTAAATTGGCCGCTTGTTGAGAAAATGTGACTTAGTGGCATTGTCAATAATTGTAGATTATCATAGTTTTGCTGATCACATGTAAACCTTGTTATGACGTGCTTTAATCCATTTCATACAAATGATATGACACATGTGTAATAACACACAGAGAAAATTTGATTGGCTTGGTGGACTAAACTTGGTGGACATGTGTGGTTTTGAATTCCAAATGTTCTGTTAATACAACAGTGGAGCTCCTTCACAGTTTATTAATACCCAGTTTGATTTGTGTCTATACTGGTTACAAAATCCAAATTTGTATTCTGTTATTCACATGCTCAAGCACAATGGCGTGCATAAGCTAATAGTTCTGTTTTTGAATAGTGATACTGGCAATTTAATTGACACAGATTACAGAGACAATGAGTGTTGACCATATAACTAAACATTTGAAGAGTATTCAGTTATCCTTACTTCATTTGCCTAGTCGTTACTTATAGTTCATTATCATATTTAGACTACTACGATGCCTTTATTAGAATAGGAATAGTGTACCCAATGGCAACAGAAGACATAGGTAAATCAAAGTAACATCTTCTACTCCACTATAATGGAAGCTGGCTGTGAATTGTTTTGTAAACTTCATTTAGGAATGTTGCACATTGGCTGAGACACTAACAGTCAACTGGGAACTGCCATTACAAAGTTTGATTGGAATCTGACGAGCTCGCTGATAGATAAGGCGGGCTGACATGTATTAAATTCTGATCTGTAGGACTGATGATGTGATGCATTGAGACATTGATGGAGAACAACTGAATGGTTCTGCACGAAGTGATTGCCTCTTACACAGATACTAACCAGGGCCCCGTTTCACTAAACTCTGTAGGACTAAAATGTTCGTAAGTGTAAAATTATGATAGTTTGTAAATTTCATATTAGCAATATTTAATTGTAAACAAGCATTGGATTTACATTTATTGAGCATAGGCTGCATTTGCAGCCTATGCTCAATAAATGTAAATCCATCAATTGAAATTTCCAGACGATCCTAAATTTGCACTTACGAACATTTTAGTCGTACAAAGTTTAGTGAAACGGTCCCCAGTATATGTATAGGCTTTGCCACCAGTTTGCAGGCATGAGACTTTTCCACATTTTGGAGGATTTCAGATATTTTTTTCATAATTTGAAATTTCTAAATGTTCCTCAAATTTGAAATGATTGCAAGTGGAGTCGGGGTGCCTGAGTGGAGATCCAGATCAGCCTGCCTGTGCATCGACAGTCTGATCAGGATCTGTACTGTTCGCCATCACATCAATGAAACACCCGCCATGTTTCTAACAAGAAATATATATCGTTATCAGGCAACAGGAGTGTTGGGACGGGCTGCAACTTTGGGACAGGCTGTAACTTTGGGACGAGCTAAAATTTGTAGCCCAACCCGTTTGCTCTTCTAAATTAACCTGTATTTATTAACTGTAAAGTTACATTGTAAATTTAGAGCAATAAAATATGTTTAAACTAAAACAGGAGTGTGCTATTTGATCAGGAGCTACACTGGCCACAAATCCCATAAGCCCCATTTCTCCAGTCACTGTCACATATCGATCAAGTGATTCTCTGTAGTTGATTGGCTGAATGTGGTTTCAACAGTGCAGCTAGGAGTCAGAAGAGTGGAATTGTAGCCGAGAGGTTACAACCGCCGACTGTCATTCTGGCGACTCAGGTTCGATGTGCGATCCCCACTCTGCGGTTTGTCATTTACAACTCTACAAGCTGTAGCCTATTTCACCAACATTGCAAAGTATACTTTTCTAGCAAAGTATACTTTGAGGGAGTAATCATTTCTTTTTCATGAAATGCATTATTTCATATAGAACTAACCACTGCATATATTTCATGCTTAAAAGTATGCAGAATTATGCCAAATTGGCTGTGATAATGTAATAAATTCAGTATAATAAAAATTAATAAATTTATCATAAAATTGAAAATTTCTCCCTCAAAGTATACTTTGCTAGATAAGTATATTTTGCAATGTTGATGAAATCGGCTACTGGTTCTACAGTGTTTGAAAATGTCTTTACAGTCTGTAAATATTTGCTTTGCAGTTCATTTAAATGAACGGTCACAATTTTAATGTGAAATAAAAAACAATAGAACAAGTATGCTTTGAAATTTCAACATATACATGTCCTTTGAATGAGATATAAGAAAAAATAATATGCTTAAAAATCAATGTAAACTTTCATTTGGAGAAGTATTTCGCACACACTGCTCAATATTAAGCTATGCTTACTTATGTCATCTTACACAATGGTTTATTGGTTGAATGCACTTATGTATTATTACGTCATAATTGGTATAACTTATAACGACGAATTAATTATTCTTGCAGTTATTTACATGTTTTGTGCGCGCATGCATTATTTTAGTTGGAGCGTAGTTAATAAAGCTCCCTAATAATGTTCCCCCTTTCAATTTGTGTTGGTTATTCATTTAAGTTGAATTAACTTTTAATTGTATTTGAGAAATGAAAAAAAATATTATCAACATATTCTTCAAAATTATCAACATATTCCTTCAATGAGAAGTAAGAAAAAAAATTCAACATGATTTTCAGAATTTTTCAACATGTACTTATGAGAAACAAGAAAAAATAGAAAAAAATATTCTTCAATTTTTTTCCACCAATAGCCCATTTCAACAAAATTGCAAAGTATAATTATCTTGCTATTAGAAAGTACACTTTGAGGGAGATATTTTCAATTTAACGATAAATTTATTAATTTTTATTATACTGAATTTAGTACATTATCACAGCCATTAAATTCATAAAAATAATTCTGCATACTTTTAATCATCAAATATATGCAGTCGTTAGTTCTATATGAAATAATGCATTTCGGGAAAAATGAATGATTACTCCCTCAAAGTACACTTTTGCTAGATAAGTATGCTTAGCAATTTTGGTGAAATCGGCTACAGGAAGCGTATTCTGCATATGACGGGCTAAGCTACCTTTCTGAAGGTGGTGAAATGACCAGGGAACTGGGGCTTGTTGAGATGTTACCAGAGGATGACCCATGATTTCATTACTTAATTAATTATACTGACACCCAGCAAATACAAAGCAGATCAGTTGACCCCAGGGTCACAGCTGACAGATCATGTTAGACAGCGGAACCAAGCTCATAAATTCCCAGATTTTTGTTCAATGGCGTCCATACTACTGTATCTATAGGGTGTGTATTTTATTGCGTTTTAGCAAAATTTGATGAAATTTACTGAAAGTTTTACAAATTTTAAAATTGTTTTAACCCTGAGATCTTATTATAAAAAAAATGTTTTGACTTTAGAATAATTTACAACATGCTTTGACAGCACTTCAGAATCAACATGTTTTTATTGAGAAATAATGCAAGATATAAAAGCAACAGCAGACGACAATTGTTGTGAGTAGCGATCTAAGGGTTAATGAAATACTTATATATGTACATGTATGTTCAATAATATATTGTCTCATAGCTGGGAGTATTATGGTTACCACTACATTTTAGATGGCATTATTATTATTGTTCCATCAGCTAACAAAATCCCTGAGTTAAACAGTGGAACCTCTCTAAACCGGACACCCTGGGAGGTCCCCAGGGTGTCCGGTTCATAGATGGTCCACTGTAATTCATGTCCATGAGCGTGCCGAGACATACTTGTGTTAATTTATAACATGAAGAGTCTTTAGCAGTCCATATATTACAATGAAACCCATCGAAATATAACAATATAATTTTTCCTGGTGTCCGGTTTCGAGAGGTTCCACCGTACCTTGTAGTGCCTGAACGTGGCTCAGTAGATGTTGCTGAAAACATAAGATTCCTATTGTTATATGACAGGCAGCTCTCACATTCTATACTGGTTAACCCTTACAATGCTGAATTAATTTGTGTCGTCTGCTGAATATTTTTTATTTTCATTTTTCTCATCAAAAACTTGGTTTGGCAGCACTTTAGAATCATTTCCAATGGAAATGATTCTAAAATGCTGCCAAACCATGTTTTTCCTGAGAGAAAAGACAAAATATGAATTAAAAGCAGACGACTATTTTCGGTTCCCGCATTGTAAGGGTTAACCTGACCTATATGTTGCCAAATGCTTCACAAAGCATCATTGTCGAGGCTCCTGTTTTAATTCCCATAACCTGGAGTAAAACAAGAACCATGTGTCATTTCTCTACGTGATTCCAGGCGATTTGGAATGGTTCTCCAACATACTTGGTTACAATACAGCGCGACCTCTCTAAATTGGACACCCTGGTAGGTCACTGCGCTACAGGGTGTCCAGTTTGGAGGAGTTTGGATACAATTTTTATATTTCATCACTCAATGAATTTTTGTGCGATTTTGATATTTCAGCACTGTATGAATTTTTGTGCTGAGCATATGTAATTATGAATGTACATTATCCTTTCTGTAAATGACAGTAAAACTCCCATCTATTGTTCACCCGTCTGTATATGCCCTTGCTGTTGAGTGGACTTAAAACCCCAAAAAAGCCGGCTCTTCTGGACCTACAGTATTTGCCAATACCACTATACAGGCCTGTGGTGTTGAAAAGGTTAAACTACGATTACCCCTTTCACTAACCCAAGTATTCTGTATATGTTTGCCTGGGAATTCAGCGATGTCGGGTCCCGCTGACATCCGAAAGTAAGTGCTCGAAGTGGCAGCTTAGATTCATCTCTTCTCACCCAGTTAGCAGAAATTTACAAATATGATCAATCAGTGCAGGTCGTTTGTCAGTACAATAATTAGACAGGAACTCAGAAAAGCAACAGTTCTCCAAGAAAACATGAATAGCTCGGTTCCCAGAGTGTCACACATGTCTAGCGGCAGCATCAATTCATGTTTACGAACAATGGGGGGAACAAAAAAAACAAATTAAGTCTGTTACAATCTTTTTTTGTATGCCAGTATGACAGCATGCTAGGCGTTTACATTTTCAGTTGTCTGTATTTCTGCTTTGTTGATCTGGCTTGGTTTTGTGGGGAGGGAGGTGTTGTTTCATTTTTTTTTCAACTTGATGATCGTGATTAATTTATTTCCTGAATCGTTTAGTTTTGTGCATTGAATTGTTATTCTTTTATTAGTTATTTCAACCCTTTCAACACTAAGGCCTGTATAGTGATATTGGTGAAAAGTGTAGATCCTGATGAGACGGCTCTGCACCTTTTGTAAGTAATTTTCATATTCTTGAGAACAAAAACACACCCTTTTCATAAATGGACTACCGGTCGTCTGCTGTTTTTCATTTTTGCCTTAATTCGTAAAAAAAAACAACAGTTTTGACAGCACATGAGAATCGTCTCCAGTGGAGACGATTCTCATGCGCTGTCAAAACAGGTTTTTGTCAAGATTTATTGAAAATAAAACATTTCCAGCAGACGACAACATTTAATTCAGCGTAGTAAGGGTTAAGACAATACAGATACACGCCTCACAAATGGTTGAACAGTCCCTTTAATGTCTTAACCCATTTCAGTCTAAGGATATTATGATTTTTGTTGAAAAAATCTCATTATTTTGTTCATTCATCAATAAAGGTATATGTTGTTACCACTCATTTGAACCGTCTCGTTGAGACGGTTCAAATGAGTGGTAACAACATATACTTTCGAAAGGATATAAAGAAAATAGGCATATTTTTCTCTCAAAAGGTTCATACTACTAAAAGTGTATCCCGTCTGTAATGGGTTAATCCAGGATTTCTTATCTGATGCCTGTGGGTATGCCTGTTGTAATAACAGAGAAAGTTTCCCTGTGACATATACATAAAGTTGCTGATGTAGATGTTTGCCTGGCAGCCACAGATACCAGTGTTTATTTTCAAAGTTGTTAAACTGACTATAAATGTGACATATTATTTTGCCCCTGCGATACCTTTGGCAATAATCAGGTAATATATAATACTGGGAAAATATATCTGTGTCATGATAATCGCGGACAATTTGCACGTAGGCGGTGTCAAAGTTTCATTTTTTTGTTTAAATATTTATAGGTAATGATAATCTCACATTTTGCAAAATAACAGTGGGCTGCGATCTGATAGAACCGGGCTTATTGTGTGTGCAACCAGTGAAGACCCAGATCAGCCTGCGCATCCGTGCAGTCTGATCTGGGTCTTCACTGTTTGTCATTCGGTCAGAATGAACTATGCATTATGAATCCATCAAACTATTCCACCATTGGAATTCATTAGTTGGTATGCATGTGCCAAATATTCTACAATCACCTTTTTCAGCCTAAGCGGAATAAGGGCCGACATTCCATGGTCGAGCTTCTAATGATGAGGATCTAAAGCTGTCACAAATGTAGTAAGCTCCCTTTTGTGAGTTGATGGCCCATTTGTAATAATTGTTTAATTTACCGTTCTGGGAATGTATACTTGATACAACGTTCAGACGAGATTGTGCGATGTGAATGGGAAATTTTAAATTTTATTTAAATATTTATTCCTATCATTATTATAGTTTGTGAAATCAGAAGTTGATAAATATAGTGTAAGCAAAGCTAGAAATATTGTTGAAATTGTAATCAATCCGAGTGAAGCAATATATGCCATGCTCAGTTACACAACCGCCTGTTTTAATCTTGCCCAGATGCCAACATTTCCGAACATCTATTGGCCAGTTACCAATTCAAAATCGAGCAGTTTTTTAACATCTATTGACAATACCAACTCGCAATCAAGCAGTTTCTCAACATCTATTGGCAATACTAACTAGCAATCAAGCAGTTTCTCAACATCTATTGGCAATACTAACTAGCAATCAAGCAGTTTCTCAACATCTATTGGCAATACTAACTCGCAATCAAGCAGTTTCTCAACATCTATTGGCAATACCAACTCGCAATCAAGCAGTTTCTCAACATCTATTGGCAATACTAACTAGCAATCAAGCAGTTTCTCAACATCTATTGGCAATACTAACTCGCAATCAAGCAGTTTCTCAACATCTATTGGCAATACCAATTCGCAATCAAGCAGTTTCTCAACATCTATTGGCAATACCAACTCGCAATCAAGCAGTTTTTGAACATCTATTGGCAATACCAACTAGCAATCAAGCAGTTTCTCAACATCTATTGGCAATACCAACTAGCAATCAAGCAGTTTCTCAACATCTATTGGCAATACTAACTCGCAATCAAGCAGTTTCTGAACATCTATTGGCAATACCAACTCGCAATCAAGCAGTTTTTGAACATCTATTGGCAGTACCAACTAACAATCAAGCAGTTTCTGAACATCTATTGGCAATACTAACTCGCAATCAAGCAGTTTTTGAACATCTATTGGCAATACTAACTAGCAATCAAGCAGTTTCTGAACATCTATTGGCAATACTAACTCGCAATCAAGCAGTTTTTGAACATCTATTGGCAATACCAACTCGCAATCAAGCAGTTTTTGAACATCTATTGGCAATACCAACTAGCAATCAAGCAGTTTTTGAACATCTATTGGCAATACTAACTAGCAATCAAGCAGTTTTTGAACATCTATTGGCAATACTAACTAGCAATCAAGCAGTTTCTGAACATCTATTGGCAATACTAACTCGCAATCAAGCAGTTTTTTAACATCTATTGGCAATACCAACTAGCAATCAAGCAGTTTCTGAACATCTATTGGCAATACTAACTCGCAATCAAGCAGTTTTTGAACATCTATTGGCAATACTAACTCGCAATCAAGCAGTTTCTGAACATCTATTGGCAATACCAACTAGCAATCAAGCAGTTTGATTGGCTGTGCCTGAGCTGTAGCACAGCTCAGGCTCAGCCAATCAAGCTGTTTATTCAAGTATTTTGTAATAACGAAATTGACAAATATTGGCAACATAAGCGCAAGTGGTAGTGTACTAGTATAGATGGACAACAATCGGTGAGGTGTGACCAATGTGTAATGTTGGACGGTTCCGAAAAAGAGGTGTGCAGATAGAAAATAAATGGTAAACACTGGCTCTAAAATCATTTTCTTTTTACGTACTGAATTGATTTGAAGTTTGAATAATAAAAAGAAATATTTTATTTTGAACAACTGGCCAAATTAACGGTGTCATTGTATGGTATCTCCTCCTAAACTTGGACTCGCCCGTCCCGTGGCGATCTTTGAACATTCAGGCTTTGTTGTCCATCTATATATTGCAGCACAGTAATTTCTATTTTCCTGTACACATTTACAGTGGAGGTCCCCAGTGTGTGCGGTTTAGAGAGGTTTCACTGTAAATCAGGCCTTTGATCATTCTGAGCCATAGCTGTATGCTATGCGATCATGAACAGACATTATCACCTCAGATAAATTACCAAGAAACTCACCAAAAATATGATCACAGATATTGTCTGGGTGTCTGGTTTACAGAGGTTCCAATGTAGTTCTGTCCATAGTGTCTACATCATGTATGGTAAGGTGATTGATTCAATGGGGTTTTACGTCCCTTCAATAGCAAGGTTACTTGCGGTTGTGACTGGAGAAATGGGGCTTATGGGATTTGTGACCAGTGTTACTCCTGTAGCCGATTTCATCAACATTGCAAAGTATACTTTACTAGCAAAGTATACTTTGAGGGAGTAATCATTTATTTTTCCTGAAATGCATTATTTCATATAGAACTAACAAATGCATATATTTCATGATTAAAAGTATGCAGAATTATGCCAAATTGGCTGTGATAATGTAATAAATTCAGTATAATAAAAATTAATAAATTTATCATAAAATTGAAAATTTCTCCCTCAAAGTATACTTTGCTACTAAAGTATACTTTGCAATGTTGATGAAATAGGCTACAGATCAAATAGCGCACTCCTGTAGCCTGATAGTGATCTATATTGCTTGTTAGTGGCATGACAAGTGTTTTATTGATGAAATGGTGAATAGTGCAGATCCTGATCAGACTGGCTGCACAGGCTGATCTGGATCTACATTGGTCGCAAAACCCATAAGCCCAATTCTCCAGTCACGGTCATAAATGAGTGGTCACAGCATTACTTTTTGGCTGAACAAAAGACAAAATAACAACAAAAAACATATTCTGTATATAAGATACCAGTACACCACATTGGACATTGCCACAGATGAATATTTTATTTGTCCCATCTGAATTGTCTCATCATTACATGTTGCTTGGCTGTAAAACTCTACTTCATCTCATCAGGTTTGGCCCTCAGGTACGTTTTATCTTTGGCTCTTTTGTTACCTGGGAGTTGAATTGGGTTATTGCCCATTATAAAAGTAGTAAGATTATTACTGAACCTACTGCTTTTTGGAGGGGGCCAAGTGATTCTGGTGTGTCGTTGACTTTGCATCGGAATAGGATTATTCTGATTTCAGGGCTGAAAATACTATTTTATTTTATTGTAAATATTCAGTTCTGATTTTGGGACCCCCCCCCCCCCCACAAATTTGTACATGTACTTGAACAAGGTAATATATGGGATTTACTAAACTGACTTTAGCTGTTGATAGGCTGTTAAACCCCACAAACAAACAAACAAATCTACTTCATTACTTCATCTCATTGAGAATCCCCAGTGTAGTCAGGATACTGGAGCCAATTTGGCCTCCAGGTCCCACACCATGTCCAGTGGGGGCCAGTATAAACACTGGTTAGTCAGACCTTCAGCTCATTAGGATAACATAAACAATTCTTTAACAATCACCCCTGGATTCATCTTCCAATTTAAACAGGAAGAAATTAGCATTTCATTCATTACTGAGAAACCAATTGAATTAATGAGAGACATTCTCTGCCATTCAACTATTGTTTATGCTTTGTCTGTAAGTAGCAACTGTGAAAGACTTGTGTTATGCTGCTTCCCTGTGAATGCTTCTCCTTTACAATTTTGTTGGGAAATGTACAAGATCCAGTTATTTTATTGGCTGATCTCTCAGCGTAGCAAATTGTCTTTAGAATTGAAAATGTTTGCTTTTGTTCTACATGCTGCAACAATGTATAATAATGCTGCTATGTGCCAGAGCCATGTCTGAAATAAAACAGGATTGATTTTGAAAATATTGTTCAACATATTTTTCTCCTTTTTAAAATAAAACTGTTATGAACCCTTATTGGCACTGGCGCAATTTTGGTACAGTTTGACTGTAGTGGGTGGGCATACATTCATATTTATTTGATAAATAATAGTCTTGTATAAAATTTCAGATGTTATCTGAAATATGCTTGGATATACCTGGTTTATCTTTGTTGCTTCCTGTTTGAAGTTAATTAACTCATTGCTGCTAATTTATCTGTTAATCTGTTGATTGCCTGAATTCCCCCACATACGTTGTTGTTCGGCAGAGATATTGTTGTTTGCCATTTCATGCCTGTACATCTGAAAATGTTCCCACTTCTGTTATCTACCAGAGAAGAAAACTTGTTCAGACATCTGCAATACTGGTCTGCGATTATAAACTTACCGAGTATACTGACACAGCTCTGCCTCAACCAATTAAGCTAAATCCTAGTTTTGAGGATGGGATCCAAGAATGTGCTTCAAATGTTTTAGTATCACAGACCCAAGTTCCAGGTTGTTGTTGTTGACTTTGTTCGATCTGGGAAGGACAACCTTGATTGTATAGTACTTCGAGGTCAATGATTATACATGTAAATATTACTCAACATGTACTAAGTCCTGATTCGTGAAATCAGGAAGTTTGATTGGTGGAGCCTCGACCAATCAACCTTTCTGATTTTCAGGAAGAGATTTGAAAACATAGTTGATATTCTTTGATCCAAGGTTCCTGTAGGCTATTTCACCAACATTGCAAAGTATAATTATAGAGAATAGTAGTTTAGTGCCGTGAATGGGAAAAAATATCCGGCAACGCTCAGGAATTTCTTTATTTCTCATCAGAAGTATATGTTGTGACCACTCATTTGAACCGTCTCGCCGAGACGGTTCAAATGAGTGGTCACAACATATACTTTGGTTCAGAAATAAGGAAAATAGATAGAGAATAGTAGGTTAGTGCCGTGAATGGGAAAAAATATCTGGCAAGACTCTCCGTGCCGCGCCAGATATTTTTTCCCATTCACGGCACTAACCTACTATTCTATTTATCCCGTCAACACCTTCAAATGGCTGTAAAATGCAAAAATTGTATTGACTGGATATCAAAAATGTTTCATGGCACCATGTTTCACGGCACATACGCACTGTGTTGATGGGATAAATCTTGCTATGTACACTTTGAGGGAGAAATGTTCAATGTAAGGGTAAATTTATTAATTGTATTATACTGAATTTATTACATTATCACAGCCATTTTGGCTGTGATAATGTAATAAATTCGGTATAATAATTCTGCATACTTGCAATCATCAAATATATGCAGCCATTAGTTCTATATGAAATAATGCATTTCGGGAAAAATAAATGATTATTCCCTCAAAGTATACTTAGCTAGTTAAAGTATTGCTCAGCAATTTTGGTGAAATCGGCTACAGTTTGTTTTTGTTACATTTTTCTTCCTCCTGGAGAGGACAACCTTACACCCATTAGGGCCACTTCACTTTTTTTTAAGTTCCATTTATTCAAGATGTTTTCTTGAATTTTCAAGTTCTTTTCTTGAATTTTCAAGATACTTTTCTTGAAAATTCAGAAAAGAACTTGAAAATTCAAGAAAAGATCTCGAAAATTCAAGAAAGTATCTTGAAAATTCAAGAAAAGATCTCGAAAATTCAAGAAAAGATAAAAAAAAAAGTGAAGTGGCCCTAATGGGCTTCTGGACAACCTTGATTGTACAGTGTTTTACTAACATCAATTTAAATCTTTAATCAAATTGGAGAAATGTTCAATGTAAGGGTAAATTTATTAATTGTATTATACTGAATTTATTACATTATCACAGCCATTTTGGCTGTGATAATGTAATAAATTCGGTATAATAATTCTGCATACTTGCAATCATCAAATATATGCAGCCATTAGTTCTATATGAAATAATGCATTTCGGGAAAAATAAATGATTATTCCCTCAAAGTATACTTAGCTAGTTAAGTATGCTCAGCAATTTTGGTGAAATCGGCTACAGTTTGTTGTTACATTTCTTCCATCCTGGAGAGGACAACCTTACGGGCCCATTAGGGCCACTTCACTTTTTTTTAAGTTCCATTTATTCAAGATGTTTTCTTGAATTTTCAAGTTCTTTTCTTGAATTTTCAAGATCTTTTCTTGAAAATTCAAGAAAAGAACTTGAAAATTCAAGAAAAGATCTCGAAAATTCAAGAAAGTATCTTGAAAATTCAAGAAAAGATCTCGAAAATTCAAGAAAAGATAAAAAAAAAAGTGAAGTGGCCCTAATGGGCTTCTGGACAACCTTGATTGTACAGTGTTTTACTAACATCAATTTAAATCTTTAATCAAATTGGGTAAATGTAAAAATAAGGACTGGAACCGGAAGAATCCATGGCAATTACTTTGGACTATTGCGATTTCATCATGAGCAGCTAAACAAATAAACTACAGGTGATTTGGTCATTATTTCCAACCTGTTGTTGGAGGTCAACTTGACCATTGACCAAACAAACCTTGTAGGATGTTGAAGGCTCCAAGGGTATACTGTAAACAAAAACTGGTGGCTGGTTTATACTCATGTGCATGTCAGCTGGAATTTATTTCCAAGTAATAGAAATCTTCTGAATAGATTTCAGCATGGTTGACACTAACCCCCCCTCCCCCCCCCCCTCCCTCGGCCCGACAGTGGTGTAGCCAGGGTTTTGCAAAAGTGGATGTGGGCGTGTATAGTCGAGGGAGTTTGGTAGGGAGGTCCTGGAGTGTTTGCATGCTTCCCCTCTCTGGCTATATGCCACTGCCCAAAACATTGCATACATCAGTAGACCGATTACCTCTGTGCATGCTGGGAAATTTGTGGGCTGTAAATAGTTCAAAAATATCAGATGACAATTCATTATATTCTTTTATTTCTCCCTATAAATGTCATGAATATGTCTTGGAATTTCATTAGAGAGGAGAGAAATAAGAAAATGCTCGTAATTTGTTGGATGTTAATTTCACACATAACATGCAAAGTTACACTTTGTATCTGATGAGGCTGCTCTACATTCTAAATGCTGAGTTTTAACTTTTTACAGTGGTTTGGTATTCTTCATTCCAGTGGCTGATCATAGGACGGAGCTGTAATCAATGTGACAAGTGACCACCAAAATGTTTAAACAAATGGGTGTGTTCTGTAATTTCCACCAAGCTCTCGACATTCAATAGCGATACTCTCTTCCCTTTCGACACTACAGACCTCTATAGCAGTGTTTGCAAACAGTGTCCATCCAGATGAGCTGGCTCGTAACGAGCCGTCTTCTGAATCTGCAGCTTTGGACAGTATTATTCAATTTTACCTTACAATTACTGGATTAGCGGTCCCAGGCCCAAAGTACACTAGTACCACTTACGTTGGTTGAAAAGATGACAAATGTCCTAACTTGTAGATATTTAATATCGGAGTAAATTTGGGTACGATTTAACCCTTAGACCACTACACACAACAATTATCGTCTGCTGTTGCTTTTATATCTTGCCTTATTTCTCAATAAAAACATGGTTTGACAGCACTTCAGAATCATTTCCAATGGAAATGATTTTAAAGTGCTGTCAAATCATGTTGTAAATTATTCTAAAGTGCTGTCAAAGCATGTTTTTTATGATAAAAATGGAAAATAGAAAATAAACAACAGACGACAATAAATTAAGATATCGGTGTAAGTAAGGGTTAAAGCGTGTTTTGTCATTCATACCGCAAAGTGCCTGTGCTTCTGCGAGACATGCAACACCATTGCAACCCCCTACACTGGTATACCTTTACTTTGCACATACTGAGATACAAATCATAATAATTGCATACCGCTGTCAGGTGTAAATATTACTGGCTTGTTAGCGCCGCAATTAGTGCACATGTTACACCAGTTCAGCTGTGCAGACACAACAACAACAACAGCAGGAAGGGAGATAACTGGAGATAACTCTGTACCTACACTGGCCTATCTGTGTGGGAGATTTGTTATCACTGCCATAACAGCCAATCTGACAGGCTGCTGATTATCTGATTGATTAGGCTTTGTTAGCTTAAAGGGGCCATATCAGGGCTGACTTCCTGAGATGTGACAGAGATGTAGAATTGGGTAGTAATTATAAGTCTATACAAAATGGCATCAAGAAGTACTCTTGAACATTTAAAAGCACACGTGTCACAATAATGTCCATCGCTTGAATGACAGACTAGCCAAATGCTTGTTTATCTGTATATATAGCTGTACCATTATTAATTGTCTAACTCTTTGCATGCTGGGAAATGTGTGGGCTATAAATAGTTGAAAAGTAACAGACAACAATTCAGTATATTTTGTTTTATTTCTCCCTGTAAATATCATGAATATGTCTTGGAATTTCATTAGAATGGAGTCCTGAGGACTCAATTCTAATGAAATTTCAAGACATATTTACAGAGAAATAAAACATATACTCCTAATTTGTTTGGTGGATATTGTCACCGCTAGCATGCAAAGAGTTAATTCACTGAAAGAGGTTTGATATTGGGGCTAAAAGAGGATTGATATTGGGTATTTGATAATGCTGAAATATATATATCAAAAAGGGTCAGTACCTCTTAAGTTTGAGATGCTGTCAACATGTCTGAAATTACAAACTTCATTACCAGTGGTCACCACATAATACCTTTGTACACAATTTCATAAATAAATAGTATGAAATTTTGTACAAGAAATCCAGTGGCATTGCCAGGTTGGAGGAGCCCAGATTGCAGTGATGGCCCGTAAGATATGGATGGTGATGTGCATACTTCACACATCTGGGCGAATTACTGCATCTGTCAGCCAGCTTATTAGCCAATTATCCACGGTAATTAGCAGATTAGGGACAGCCTCGTTATGAGGTATATCATAGTGGCATTTTGCTGGCTGACAACTGGATTTCATACAGCTTCTGTATTATTATACCAAGAGTGAAATATATGGAAATTTAACCGTTTCACCCCTAAGTAACTGGAGTGGAATTTGATATGTTAATTTTGCAACCGATCTAACCGTCACAAATTGATTTTCAGACTAGTCCATTTATGAAAATGTGTTGTTTTTTTGTTCCCAAAAATATGAAAATTACTTGCAAAAAGTGCAGATCCTGATCTGGATCTACACTCTTTGCCAATACCACTCACTATACAGCCCTGTGGTGTCAGACTTCCATATATAGCTGTACCTTCAATACCAAACCGTCATCATTTACCCTTTCACCCCCAAGTAACTGGAATGGATTTTGATATGTTAATTTTGCAACCATTCCAATCCTCACAAAATGATTTTCAGAATATTCCATTCAAGAAAAGGGGGAGTTTTTGTTCTCAAAAATATGAAAATTATTTACAACTAGTGCAGATCTTGATGAGACGGCACGTTACGAGCCGGCTCATCTGGATCTGCATTGTTTGCATAAACCGCTGTAGCGGGCTTTCAGGTTCAAAGGGTTTTAAGCCAAAATAAATGTATTTGAAGATTCTCTTGAAATTGAAATTGTTATATTTTTTATACTGACCATACACCAACATTTTTTTATGGTTCCGGGATTATGGTTCTTGAAAGTGTTGATGGAGATACCATTATTCTTGTCATTTCTTTATAAAACGCCATTTCCGGTGGTGTAACAACAACAACAACATAATGAACATTGTGTTTTAACACCATGTCAACAGAAATATGAAAAAGCTGACCGACCCTATTATTTTTTCAGCCCATAATCATTAACAGGAAACACACCTATTTTACACTGAGGTCCTATTTAGATCGTCTAACTGTAAAATGACATTTTCTGCCTACATAGATACCACTGTATGCTGCAGGCTTGTGATTGATCCATAATCAGATAATCCAGTAACACCCTGCATCCAGCAGAGTTGTCTGACATGACGGGCTTGGACAGTTCGGTCAATAAGATTGTGTCAGATAATCTAATCCCTCGCCATCTCCGGCCACATATCCAGCTACAGTTAGATACAGTTGAACGCCTCTGAACCGGACACTCGGGGAGACAATGGATGTTTAACCCTTTGAACCCGAAAGCCCGCTATAGTGGTTTATGCAAACAGTGTACATCCAGATGAGACGGCTCGTAACGAGCCGTCTCATCAGGATCTGCACTTTTTGAAAGTAATTTTAATATTATTGAGAACAAATTAAATACCGTACCCCCTTTTCATAAATGGACTAGTCTGAAAACCATTTTGTGATGGTTGGATTGGTTGCAAAATTAACATATCAAGATTCATTCCAGTTACTTAGGGGTGAAAGGGTTAACTCAGATATGTTTCTCTGTTGTGTATCTATGATTACAATGACTTTTCACGATACCAAATCACTAGAATGTGCCATGAAGCGCTAACATGTCCGATTTACACTGGAACATCTCCAAACCGGACACCCTGGGGACCGACCTCCCAGGGTGTCCGGTTTGGAGAGGTTCCACTGTGCTATTAATATCTGACCAATTGTATATGGTGTCAACAATTATAGATAGATCTGGTTTGGCCATCAGGTACATTTTTAGCTTTTTGGTACGTGATAGGTGAATTTGGTTATGCCCATTATGTAAGTAGTAAGATTTGTACTAATTCTATTACCTTTAGGGAGTGGGGCTCGGTAGCTATGGTCTAACTGACTTTGGTGTAGTGAGGACCTGGCACCAGATCAGAATACTTTAATTTCAGGGCTGAATGTATATTTTTATATTCAGTTCTGATTATGGGATTTCCCCCTATCCATACAGATGAAATACGGGATTAAACCCTTTAACCTGGCCTAAAATTACCTTGCCTGTTGACAGATCATTAAACAACATTGAAGAAATAAAGAAACAAAGATCTTGGTTCATTTTTGATTGACTGTATATATTGTCAACATCTCTACAATTACATATCATTCATTTCTGATCGAAAGTATATGTTGTCACCACTCATTTGAACCGTCTTAACAAGACGGTTCAAATGAGTGGTGACAACATATACTTCTAAGAAGAAATAAAGAAAATAAAATTATTTAACATTTTGCCAAATTGATTAGATTGTGTCAGATACCATCCATCCCCCAGCATCTTATAATGTCTAAGATCTGATGGACATCTTCTACAAGTGGCTAAGCTGTTTGTTTTCCTGCCATGGTCAAGTGGTCAGCAGTTTGATGGACATCACCATCCTATCTGTCTTCATCTTCATTAGTTCTTACAGGCACGTGTTGAAGTTGAATTGTGGCAGTTGGAGTAGTTTGTATATTGGCATTTTTTTTTTTGGAATTTTTCATCCACCCATTGTGAATATATTTTTCATTCTTTTTTCTTCATTGAACATACTTTGAACGAAGTTTTAAAAGCCAGATAAAATTCCAAATGTTTTTGACTTGTCATTTGAATAGACATTTTTTTTTCTCAGTGATGAATCCCTGAAGAGCACAGGTGAACTTAGTGTACTATAATTACCCTGATTTATTGCCAGAATGAAGAGTTAGGGTTAGCATTATTGTACTGCTTTATCTCAATAAAACTTTGGGTTGCTACAGGTAACCATTTAAGACCATATAAAACAGGAAAGCATACAGTGGTAATGAAAGTCTTCAATAGGGACTGATGTGCACTCTAAGACTATCGATGGCAGCATAAATTCTGGTCTAAAGTCTGATACAAATTGATGGATCAGTTGTATCTACACTCTTTGTAAACATTGCCATTATAACCTGTCCTGTAGAAAGGGCCATCTCAAATGTTTCATTGACTTATTGACCAATGCAAACATTAAGTACAGTCGACACTCGTTTACTCAACGTCCAGGGTACTGAGGAAAATACTTCAAAGTTAACAAAAATTGAGTTAACGTCAGTTATTATATATGAAAACATGTACTTGGGACCTAGAATTTTACTTTGAGTTATCAGTAGTCAGACATAAGAGAATTTGAGATAACGAGTGTAGACTGTATATAACTAGGAGTTTTATCATGGATCCAGGTGGCACTTGGTCATCATTATGGAACGATACATAGCATTCTGGCTGTACTTATTGTTTACCCTAATTTCTCGACCAATGAAAGAACGGCATTTCATCTCAATTAATCGCATATTGCGATGTTTTCGCCAATATGTATTAACTTAATCATTAAATGTTCAGTGCTATATTTAGAACTGATTTTATGCCTTGTTGTCATCAGTTCACGAGAGGCAAAGCATATTACCGCCCACACACGCGCTCATTTCGTGTCGCACCGCCAATCACATACTAGTATAGCGATTCAAAATCACTGTTAGGGGTGGAGCTTCGCAACTGGGCTGGTAAACAATAAGTACGTTATAGTTCACATATTGGATTTTTAATAAATTAATTTCTCGAAATTAATTTATTAAAAATCCAATATATGAACTATATAACTATTACTTATTTAAATGACTCATGGCTGGAATATGGGCAATGATAGGTGTACCATACACAGCACACATTTGCACCTCGGACATAGATATGTTTGTTCGCTTTGTAGATGAAATGTGCACTTGCCTCGTTGTTATGGCTGACAGACAAGCATCTAGATGCGATCTGAGCTGATTACTCACCTATCAGTGCCAATCTGCAGATCACAATTTAGATGGACACCACTCAGCCACTTAGCCCCTCATAATGCTTGACCACATCAGTTTAGAGTTGACCAGCAAGTGTATGAAAAGCCACATCTTGGTGCGGTGGTTCAAGATGTGTATGTGAGATGGTATGGTGCGCGCAATACAAAAGCATTTGTCTAGGAGCTCTGGAACTTATTTGTAATTGTTGTAAAATAAATAAAGTTTAAAGTTCAAAATGTGTATGTACATGATTGGTCATTTAATATAATTATGCATTAACTGAGTTACTGATTTCACACGAAACGAGGCTATGCTGAGTTTTCTTTTTAGAAAATCAGTCAACATGTTTTAGCATTATGTTATTACACTGTGAAAGCCCATTTTATGGAATAAACTAATATTACATGCGTTTATGGATCATTGATCCACTTAACCCTTAGACCACTACTCACAACAATTGTTGTCTGCTGTTGCTTTTATATCTTGCCTTATTTCTCAATAAAAACATGGGTTGACGGCACTTCAGAATCATTTCCAATGGAAATTATTCTGAAATGCTGTCGAACCATGTTGTAAATTATTCTAAAGTGCTGTCAAAGCATGTTTTGATGATAAAAATGGAAAATAGAAAATAAACAGCAGACGACAAAAAAAATAAGATAGCGGTCTAAGGGTTATTTATCCACACATAACGTGGCAGTGTGGCAATCTGTGTATACCCAGTTTATACCCAGGGTATAAACAGTTTACATTGCTTATAAATGTGCTTATATCCAGTTATGGTATTTTCTGCATGATGTATATACACGATCTGACATCATCACAAGCTTGTGACTGGATAAATGGGGCTTATGGGTTTTGCGGTCAGTCTGTAGTGACACTTGACCACTTTACTTGACCACTCTGCTACTGGACATACTCAGGTGTCAGGAACCATTGATTGATTGATTGGGGTTTTATGTCCATTTAACAGCAAATACAGAGATAAATACCTCCAGTCTTAGAATGATGGAATCAGTGGTGTCTGTTTATTGTATGGTACCACAATTAAGTGATACTCAAGAACTCTCCTATGATGCCCTGGGGGCCGTTTCACTAAATGTTCGTAAGTGCAAATTTAGGATCGTCTGGAAATTTCTATTGAAGTGTTTACATTTATTGAGCATAGGCTGCATATGCAGCCTATGCTCAATAAATGTAAATCCAATAATTTTTTACAAGAAAACATTGTTAATTGCGAAATTTACAGACTACATGTATCATAATTTTGTATTTTTAGCCCCCATGTTAAATTCTTTTTTTCGCAATTTAATCATTATTTGATGGAATTTTGTTTAAATATTTTTTTTGGGGAGGGTAACTTTTTTTGTTATTTATGAAAAAGTACTTACATTTAAATATTTTTTAGTTGTAATGTATTCAATAGCCAAAAGTTTGTCGGCAGCAAAACATGGAACAGACGGTAGTATGTTCGAACATATCTATGTATCTATAGGTTATCCAGATACACTATGTTCCCTGAACTGGTCAGTATTCAAATAATTAACTTGTAGCCCAAAGCACAACAGCTGCGTAATGTCGATTTGATTACCACTTTAGTGTGTGCTACAAGTGGCACAAAAAATTCTCAGAACTTCCACACAAGGTAATCGCCAAATCTTATCATTATACAGAAGATTCATATTTGAGGCTTGGTCAGACTAAAGTGGTGCTTTTGTCTTTGTGACCAGTGTAAACCCTGATCAGACTGTGCAAATGCACAGTCTGATCAGGGTTTACTCTGTTCACAATTCAACAAATTCATTATATTTCTTTTCTCAAACAGTGCAGCTTGTGATTAGACAATCTGGTGGATAATCGGGATGTATGCTCGTCACAAATTCATTACGTGCTCATCCACCGGAACACATCTTGTTTCCTACAAGACAGGTGCAGGCAAATTAACTTCATTTTCCTGGTAATTTCTGATTCAAACAAATAACCGGTATGGTTTGAGAAACCATCTATAGGATGAGTTTGTTTATCAAGCAGGATGAGTCTCGCAGTTTCTTTACTTCCACATCTGCGGATGAAATTGATAAATATTTTATGATCCCAATTTTTTTTTTTTTAAATGACTATATTAATGTTATAATTTACCTTAGTTCTTTTAATCTGATTGTCTCTTATTCTTAAATAGGCAAGAGTATCGATCCTGGGATGGTGTATGTATTGTTGCATAGGTCAATAGTTGCTGTTTCTCGTGTCGAGGGGGCGTATATGAAGAATGGCTGAACCTGTCTCTACCACGATTTATCATAGGTATCGGCAAACTGGATACGAAAATGACTAATCATAACTCCACGAACAGTTGCCACTTAATTATGAGCTAATCTCGTAATGCCGCGAAACTTTTGTAGTTTTTGTATACTTGCTTGTTTAATTTTCTTTTATGTCTTTCAGAAATAGTCGGATGATGCGAGATTGTGTAGATATGAACAATATTCGGGTTAATGACAAACGAGATAAATGCGAACACAAGAACTGGGACTGTTTTGTGTTTAGACCCAGCATAGATCGCAATCAGTCTTCAACATTTTAAATAAATGTCGATATCAACGTCTTAAACAATAGTCAAGCATAGTTACATACTATAATGGTATGGCAAGCAGTGTTGAGCATGATCACACCGCACATCTGTGCGGTGTGATCGTGCTCAACGCTGTTTGCAAAGATGGACTTGTCCTGTAGACATGTGATGCTGAAATGAACTGTTCATTTAATATCTAACGGCTGCCGAAGTGGCCATGAATACTGATTAGATGAAATGGTTAAGATTTTGGTTAAATTAATGTTTCTGTTCAGAGGTAGCTGCTTTATTATGTGTTTTTGTTGGAGACTGATATGTTAAGAGCATTGCGGAAGCTGTGCTCAAAGCTATGGTTAATTTTGTAAACGACAATGATATGTTAAGAGCATTGCGGAAGCTGTAGCATTGTGGAAGCTGTGCTCAAAGCAATGGCCCTTAATGTTGTAAACGACAGTGATATGTTAAGAGCATTGCGGAAGCTGTGCTCAAAGCTATGGTTAATGTTGTAAACGACAATGATATGTTAAGAGCATTGCGTAAGCTGTAGCATTGTGGAAGCTGTGCTCAAAGCTATGGTTAATGTTGTAAACGACAATGATATGTTAAGAGCATTGCAGAAGCTGTAGCATTGTGGAAACTGTGCTCAAAGCTATGGTTAATGTTGTAAACGACAATGATATGTTAAGAGCATTGCGGAAGCTGTAGCATTGTGGAAACTGTGCTCAAAGCTATGGTTAATGTTTGTAAACGACAATGATATGTTAAGAGCATTGCGGAAGCTGTAGCATTGTGGAAGCTGTGCTCAAAGCTATGGTTAATGTTGTAAACGACAATGATATGTTAAGAGCATTGCGGAAGCTGTAGCATTGTGGAAGCTGTGCTCAAAGCTATGGTTAATGTTGTAAACGACAATGATATGTTAAGAGCATTGCGGAAGCTGTAGCATTGCGGAAGCTTGCTAAAAGCTATAGTTAATGTTGTAAACGACAATGATAAGTTAAAAACATTGCGGAAGCTGTGCTCAAAGCTATGCTATGGTAAATGTTGTAAACCACAATCAAACTGTTGGATTGATTCAGGTGAATTCTGACTGATGTGTATGTCATATTTATCACCTCTCCATCAGTACACCCAAACCGCAAGACAGGAAGAGTAGATTTGTATAGCAGAACTTGCACCTGACCAGTACTTGTTGAAAGAGGAGACCATTCCCAACCCAAAAAATATTAGAGAAAAATATTTACATTTCCTGATGTTTTGATCCTTTTACATTCTCTGGGTACAACATATTGCTGTTGAAAAATAATAATGTATTGAGCTTATCATTCTACAGTGGAGAATTTATTTCTTAGAAATGTCTGTAAATGTAATAAGAAACAAGTTGGGTGCATAAACACCCTGGCACCACTAAGTACCGGTGGCACACATTGAACTACAGTTCATTTAATTTTTCTGACCAATCTAATCATCACAAAATGATTTGCAGACTAGTCCATTTATGAAAAGGGGGTGGGGTTTTTTTTGCCTAAAAAAATATGAAAATTGTAGATCCTAATGTGACGCTCATCTGGATCTACACTGTTTGCAAACACCACTATAGAGGGCTGTAGTAGTGAAATGTTTATTTCTCAATAAAAACATGTTTTGACAGCACTTCAGAATCATTTACAACGGAAATGATTATGAATTGCTGTCAAAGCATGTTTTAAATTATTCTTATGTGCTGTCAAAGCATGTTGTAAATTATTCTTATGTGCTGTCAAAGCATGTTGTAAATTATTCTTATGTGCTGTCAAAGCATGTTGTAAATTATTCTTAAGTACTGTCAAAGCAGGTTGTACATTATTAGTATGTGCTGTCAAAGCATGTTGTAATTATTCTTATGTGCTGTCAAAGCATGTTGTAAATTATTCTTATGTGCTGTCAAAGCATGTTTTTGATGATAAAAATGGAAAATATAAAATAAACAGCAGACGACAAAAAATAAGATAGTGGTCTAAGGTTAATTAGAAAAACTGCTTGAATCTGCCAGAGTAGGATCAACCAATCAAACATCTCGATTTCATCCATGAAATTAACTGCTTCAACTCTACAACTTTAACCATTAATACAAAATTCACAAACATGGTCTCATCAGGATCTCCAGTATTTTTTGCCTACGGAGATGATTACCATGTGCTGTCGAAACATCTTTTTCTATTGAGCAAAATAGAAAATAAAGCATAAAAGCAGACGACAAAATTAAACCAGCATGGTAAGGAAATATAGCAGACAATTTTTTTTTATTTTCTTGTATTTATCCCTGTAAATATCTTGAATATGTTTTGGAATTGCATTAGAATCAAGTCCTGTGGACTCAATTCCAATGTAATTCCAAGACATATTCACAAAGAGAAATAAGCAAATAATATTCCCGTTATTTTCACCACTAGCATGCAAAGAGTTGTCAAAGAATCCCCAGTTGCATGATGCTTGCATTTTTTATTATACTGAATTTATTATAGGAATGAATGGCCGTTTTGTGGAATTTATCGGGGTATAAACTTGGAAAAGTCGTGGGAATACTGGACGAAGGCCGGAAGGCCTCGTCCAGTATTCCCGCGACTTTTCCAAGTTTATATCCCCGATAAATTCCACAAAAAGGCCATTCATTCCTTATAATTCAAGCATTTGAAATAAATTCATCAAGAAAATGTGTGTATTTTCAGTTTTCTTAAGAATTATTTTAACTGCGCCTCACGGTTACGGAAAGTAGTTCGGCATGGAGTTTACTGGGATATAAATTTTGGACGGAGACTTGCAACGGACCAATCAAATGTTAGGGAATTATGTAAATATTTTGTGCTGGAATTATACTGAATTTATTACATTATCACAGCCATTTTGGCTGTGATAATGTAATACATTCAGTATATAATATCACAAGGCAAATTTCGTTTCTGCTCGCAGGAATTCCCCCATAGCCACAGAGAACACGTTATTACCTCAGCTTGGCCTTATCAATTGTCTCTTGACCCCTCCCACTCCACATCTCTGCTACTGGTAGCTGCTACTGGCAGGTGCTCTCATTGGCTGGCTCGCAAGCTTCAGGCTGGTACTCACTTCACTGTGTATTGAATTGTTTTTCTCTCAGAGAAATTGTTTCGTCGCTGAACCAATCTGTGTCATGCTAGTGTTTCTGTAAATTTGATTACAAAATCATTGTTGTTACCCTGCAAACATGTTGGAAGTATATAGCAATTTGATGAGGTAAGTTTTTAAGATCTTTAATTTTCAGTACATTTATTGGAAGAAATGAAATGATGTCTATAGAACTATTGTTGTGTGTCGTCATGGATTATATTTTCATTGATCATAAACTCATCATTGTACTAGAAAATACAAATTGGCGGTAACAAAATATTTGCTGAGGTAATTGTTAATATAGAGGATCTTGCATTAACCCTTAGACTGCTACACACAACAATTGTCGTCTGCTGTTGCTTTTATATCTTGCCTTATTTCTCAATAAAAACATGGTGTGACAGCACTTCAGAATCATTTCCAATGGAAATGATTCTGAAGTGATGTCAAAGCATGTTGTAAATTATTCTAAAGTGCTGTCAAAGCATGTTTTTGATGATAAAAACGGAAAATAGAAAATAGACAGCGGACGACAAAAAATTAAGATAGCGGTGTATTAGGGTTGGTGAGATTTAATATGATATTTACTGATACCAGACAAAAGAAAATTATGCTTTATTTCTTTTGAAATCAGTGAAGAAGTTTAATAAATATCATATTAAATCAGCACAGATGTTGGATTATATTTATTGCATAAGCACAACATCATCCATCCATTGACATTATACAGATTACCTAATATGTTTTCTGTAGTGGTATCATTTACATACAGTAGGTGGACAGAAGTAATATCCCGAAAGTTAAAATCCCATAGATATACATGATTTCCATCTTTACTTGACCAATTTTAATGAAATATAAAGTTTTGGAAAGAAAATAGATTTATGCAGAATATGAATGTTTTGGTTACTGATTATCACAAGCAGTTTGATAGATACATGTTTTTAAATATGGCATAATTATTTGACGTCACTTTTCGAGCGACGTCGCCATTGACGTCAATGGGAACAGCATTTCCAAAAATTTCCCATATGTTTAACTGCATGTATCTTGTAAACTACTTTGAATATTGAATGCACGTATGAATCAAATTCTGCGCAAATATATTGGCTACTCGACGCATTTTATTTCATTAAAATATATACTGTATATTTGAAGTAACATGTAAACAAACAACACAGTTACAAATACATGTAAGTCTATGGGATTTCAATTGGTGGGAAATGACTTCTGTCCAACATCTGCATTTATTACACTTGCTTCTTATGTTGATTAACCCTTTCCCTGTTTTGCGATATTTCGACTCTTCCAAATCGAAAACATCTGAATAAAAGAATCAAATGCTGGGTCAAATGATGGTTAAATTATCTGATAGAGTAGAAAACATTGTGGGAAAAGGAGAAATTGCTTGTTACAAGCAATTTCTCCTTTTCCCACAATGTTTTCAAAAGACATCTTCTGCAGAGGCGTGAAAAGTCGTTTCTATCAGGGAAAGGGTTAATACAATGGAAATGATTCTAAAGCACACTCAAACCCTGGTTTCATTGAGAAAGAAGACAAACTATAAGACAACAGCTGGCAGACAATTACAGTTCCATTTCAACACCACAGGCCTGCATAGTCGTATCAGCAAAAAGTGTAGATCCAGTAGCCTATTTCATCAACATTGCAAAGTATACCGTACTTTAGTAGCAAAGTATACTTTGAGGGAGAAATTTTCAATTTTTATGATAAATTTATTAATTTTTATTATACTGAATTTATTACATTATCACAGCCATTTTGGCTGTGATAATGTAATAAATTCAGTATAATAATTCTGCATACTTTTAATCATGAAATATATGCATTTGTTAGTTCTATATCAAATAATGCATTTCAGGAAAAATAAATGATTACTCCCTCAAAGTATACTTTGCTAGTAAAGTATACTTTGCAATGTTGATGAAATCGGCTACAGATGAGCCATCTCATTAAGATCTGCATTTTTTGCAACTTATTTTCTTATTTTTTATGACAAAATACCCCCATTTTCATAAACGGACTAGTCTGAAAATTATTTTATGATGATTGGATTGGTCGGAAAATTAACATATCAAAATCCATTCTTGTTACTTGGAGGTGAAAGGGTAGACACAAGGGCAAAATGGCTAGTGAGGTATTGACCAACGTAACACATGATCAGTTGACTGTCTTCAGCATGCTGGAATACCCTTAGAACACAAAAATTGCCGTCTACTGTTGTTCCATATTTTGTCATGTTTCTCAAGAAAAACGTGGTTTGGCAGCACTTTGGAAATGATTCTAAAGTTCTGTCAAACCATGTTTTAATGAAGAAAAAAATTGATAAACAGCAGACAACAAAATTTAATTTGGCAGGTAAGGGTTAATACTTTTACATTCTGAGGGTGCACCATTTTACTGTTGCAGAAATCAGGATTTTACGTCAGAGGTGATTTAATATGGCACTGCCAAGTTTCTTATGAAATCAGTCAACATGTTCAATATCATAATCAACATAAATGTTTGATTTTATTTATTGCTTAAGCACACCAGCATGGCTTGAAGCTCTTCTGATCACCTAGCATGTCTTCCGTAGCAGCATAAAACATGTAATTAATTATGTATACTATTATTTACATATTTATGCATTACACTTGTGTATTATGATTACAATACACTGTGTTAATAGGAAACAGGAAAGGCATATTTTATGCAATAAATGTATTTTTGTGTGTTTCTTATAAGAAATGTATGGCATGACCATGATTGAACCATCTCATGTAATTTAACCCTTAGACCGCTACACACAGCAATTGTCGTCTGCTGTTGCTTTTATATCTTGCCTTATTTCTCAATAAAAGCATGTGCTGTCAAAGCATGTTGTGAATTATTCTAAAGTGCTGTCAAAGCATGTTTTTGATTATAAAAATGGAAAATAGAAAATAAACAGCAGACGACAAAAAATTAAGAGAGTGGTGTAATGGTTAAATATTAGTGGTCACAACATGAGAACATAAAAACAGTAAAAATGTTCATATTTCAAAAAGTTCATATACTTAAAAGCGTATACTGAATATAATGGATAATTAGTCCATGAGAAGACTCCGACATAGCTGACTGCATCCATGGCAAACAGTGTAGATTATCTGTAGATATACACTGATTGCAAAACTCAATAATTCACTGCGCTGTTCTGAAATTTGTTGTAAGCTGCATGATCAGACATTAGCCGATGTTTTGAAAATCGAGTTGAGTCGACGCCACCGACCTGACCGCCATACATTAGTGACTGTGAAAATGGGTCATGCTTATGCAGTGGGATTCAGCAAGCAAGCACTTTCTTTACTGACAATCTAGTTATTGAAAAAAATAGTTCTCCCAGGAAATATTTTTGCCGTTTCCAAAAACATTTCCATTGTAGTTTCTCGCTGATTATTTTTTTCCGTTTGTTGTGTCTGTTTTGTTTATTTACTCCAAATGCGAACAGCAACAAAGTGTTGTTCTGTATGTATTTTCAAGATGTTTGATGGCATATTAATTATGGTGTCTCGACACCACATTAAGATCACATGATCTTTTCCTGACAAGTGTGTTTGTTCCTGCTATATTTGCCATTTATTGTTCGCAATGCAACCTGCCTTGTAGATTTAACCCCTACACTGCTGAATTAAATTTTGTCGTCTGCTGTTTGTGTTCCGTCATCCATTTTCTCATTGATACATGGCTTGACAGCACATCAGAATCATTTCCTACAAAGTGCTGTGAAACCATGTTTTTATTGAGAAAGAAGATAACATCTAAACCTGAATTGTAGAATTTAACCCTTAAACTGCTGAATTAAATTTTTTCGTCTGCTGTTTGTGTTCTATTTTTCTCATCAAAAACATGGCTTGACAGCTCTTTAGAATCATTTCCATTAGAATCATTTCCAATGGAAATGATTCTAAAGTGCTGTCAAACCATGTTTTTATGGAGAAAGAAGATGACATCTAAAACAACAGCAGACGACAATGTACGAATCGGCAACATTGAGAATATCAGGGTAGTGTCTTTGGATATCAAGTTTATCAGGCTCAGCAAGGAAATATGTATGAATTCTGACACGTGCCTCGGAATCCCTGCCGTTTCCAAGCAGAACCTGATCAAATTGATTTTTTTTTATTAAAATAACCCCATTTTCTGATGAATTGAATAGTCTAAAACATATCAAGGAAGATCCATTCCAGTTACTGGGGGTGTTGGGTTTTATTCCCTATTCATGCGAAATATGCTCTAGTTTTTGTTGTTGTTTTTTTTACCCCTAGAACGTGGGAAGCATAAATTGTTGTCTGTTGTCGATTTATAAAATCATGGTTTGACGACACTTTAGAATCATTTTCATTGGATAGTTTTGATGAGAAAAATTGGAAAAATAAACAACAAACGATAAATTTTAATTCAGCATTGTTAGGGTTAAATATTTTCCAAATTTCTTTCTCATTTTCCGTCCAAAATATATATATTGTGACCACTCATTTGAATCATCTCAAGGAGATGGTTCAAATGGTGGTTTACAACATATTTTTTTGTCACAGAAAATTGTGTATCCTCAACATGCGCATTTGTGAATAAGAAAATCAATGCTTGCATGATCACGACATCTATGTCTGTATAAATTCTTCTAGAGATTTCATCGCCCAGCGTGAAAATCGGGAAATTGTTCGCGATTGAAAAGGATGGGATGACGGGAAGTTATCACATGATTTTCATGGCTATCTTCGTTTCCGTTTCTCCTGTCTTATCATAGAAATAATTGGTTTTAACTATCTTTGAAAAATGTATCTTTCTATCTTATAAAACTTACAGCTGTTTCCTAAAGACAGGCATACAAGATAGGTTTATTTATAATTTTAGTCCCGTTTTACGGTAGTTATATTGCAATATCTACATCAGCCATGATGTAATTAAATTGTTCGACTTTTTTGTTAAAGGTACATGCCCACTCAGTAGGCACAAAATGTTCTTTATAGGAATTAAATAAGTGTATAATTGTGTCACTATTCCACCAGTTTTAAATATTACGAGTGGCCGCTTTTCAGATAAAATCATTTAGTAATATTTATTTTACTGATAGTGACGCGCGTTGGTATCAGGCTATTTTCATATGCAAATGAGGTATGGTATTTTTTTAATTATTTATACTAATTAAATGCGTCACCTGAAAAAATAATATTTTTGACAGATTATAAAGTATGATAATTGCACATCAAAAAATAAATACAGAGTCTAAATAGTAATGCCTGTTAACATTTTAAGGAAACACGGTTATCGCACGTGATATCAATGCGGAAAGTTACATCTGATATAAAATGTATAATAATGCCAATCAATACGTGGGGTAATGGTGAATGAATGTTTATTTTGCCTGAAAATGTCTCAGATGATGTGTCTGATATAAAGAACATGTTGTGCCTACTGAGTGGGCATGCACCTTTAAAGGCACTGGGTCTCACATATATCTAGAAAGTGATAAAACAGAAAAAGAAAAAAATAGTTTAACCCTTAGACCGCCATCTTATTTTTGTTGTTGTCTGCTGTTTATTTTCTATTTTCCATTTTTATCATCAAAAACATGCTTTGACAGCACTTTAGAATAATATACAACATGCTTTGACAGCACTTCAGAATCATTTCCATTGGAAATGATTCTGAAGTGCTGTCAAACCATGTTTTTATGGAGAAATAAGGCAAGATATAAAAGCAACAGCAGACGACAATTGTTGTGAGTAGCGGTCTAAGGGTTAATTGCAGATTTGTATCATATTTCTGAACCTAATTGTACCTATATGTCACCTGTAAAATAATATGTATAATTTTGAAAAATAACTATCGTGGGTGACTTTTGTTATTGATGAAAAAGTACTTGCATTTAAATATTTTTTATATTTAAGCTGTTCATTGCCAAAAGATTGTAGGGCAAAAAAATGTGGAATAGACAGTAGTGTCAGAATGACTTAAAAGTTTGAAAAATTAATCTTGTTTATCATCATCCATATTTTCCGGGCGTACCTGTGAGTTTCTTCTTACTTGCTCTCGTGAAACATCAGGAGATGCACTGATGATAACATATACAAGGTACATATTGTCATTTCATTGGTTATAATAAATAAGGTAATGAATCAAATTCATTAAAACCGTTATTCCCTAATTGAATAGACTATAGTTTTGTTTTCTTTACGCAATCAGTTTTCTTATTGGAACCGAGTAACCTCAGCTGGAATTATTTCAATATCTTGTTGGTGATTGGGTAAACATAGTACAATAAAGTTGGCTTTCGTAAATGTATTATTAATAACAAACGCATGGAAGTTGGTCTGGAAAACAGACTGAACGCATTATATAAAATACAGGAGGTTATCTCCAGCTTGGCAAGTAATTGAAACAAAAATACAGCCATTAACATTTCAACACTACATACATCTTTTGTGGCGTTTGCAAACAGTGTAGATCCAGATGAACCTGCTTG
Source organism: Conchocele bisecta (assembly GCA_029237695.1). Taxonomy (NCBI): domain Eukaryota; kingdom Metazoa; phylum Mollusca; class Bivalvia; order Lucinida; family Thyasiridae; genus Conchocele; species Conchocele bisecta. The sequence goes on from CM055273.1 coordinate 91,083,579, forward strand.
TAACTAGCCGTCTCATCAGGTTCTGCATGTTTGGCCATGAATTTTCATAATTTTTTTTTGGGGGGGGGGGGGTGGGGGGGGGGAAACAAACATTGGTATGGAGATGTAACCCTTACACCACTATCTTAATATTTTTTTCGTCTGCTGTTTATTTTCTATTTTCCATTTTTATCATCAAAAACATGCTTTGACAGCACTTCAGAATTCTGAAGTGCTGTCAAAACATGTTTTTATTGAGAAATAAGGTAAGATATAAAAGCAACAGCAGACGACAATTGTTGTGTGTAGCGGTCTAAGGGTTAATGCTTATGAAAAAATAAAACATTTTATATCCCCACCCACCCATCACCCTTGGAAAAGGTTGTATCTAGAAACCAAACTGTTTGTCCATGAATCTGTCTGTCTGTCTGTTTATCTGTCCAGATTTCATTAATTTTCTTAGCTTTATCATTTCTGGACTTGCTTGAAATGGAGGTTTGGGTTTGAAAATGGGTGAAGTTAGACTTTGTTTCGCCTGTTATCTCCCCTTGAAAACGTTTTTTTTTTTTTTATAAAGTCTTTGTTTCGTTGTGATAACGTTTCCACTCACCGATTTACTCAAAATTCCATATAATGGCTTTATCTAGACAAATTACAGGTTAAGTGCACAAATGTCTATGTGCTGCCAAGACATTTTTTTTTTCCTTATAGCCCTAAGAATGCGTGCGTGAATTTCCTTATAGCCCTAAGAATGCGTGAAACAAAAATTGTCATCTGCTGTTGTTTTATATTTTGTCTTCTATCTCAATGAAAACATGGTTTGACAGCACTTTAGAATCATTTCCATTGGAAATGATTCTAAAGTGTTGTCACAACATATTTATCATGAGAAAAATGGAAAATAAGAAAGCAGCAGACGACATGTTTATTTTTCATGTTTCTTGTCAAAAACATGCTTTGACAACACTTTCGAATCATTTCCAATGGAAAACTGCTGCCAAATCCGGTTTTCATTTAGAGAAAATACAAAATAAGAAATAACAGCAGACGACAAGTTTCGGTTCCCGCCCTCTAAGAGTTAACCCCCACCTTGTACTGTACTGACTACACCCAGGAACCGAGGAACCAGGAAGCGGAGTGTAGTAATTATGCATAAAATGACATATAACCACATTCTGTGGGTAGAAATCACAATTTAACCTTAGATCGCTATTCACAACAATTGTCGTCTGCTGTTGCTTTTATATCTTTCCTTATTTCTCAATACAAACATGGTTTGACAGCACTTAGAATAATTTCCAATGGAAATGATTCTGGAGTGCTGTCAAAGCATGTTGTAAATTATTCTAAAGTGCTAGCTGTTAAAGCATGTTTTTAATGATAAAAATTTAAAATAAACAGCAGACAACAAAAATATTAAGATAGCGGTATATGGGTTAATATATCAATCTGGCTCCATTGTATCTTGCTAATTCTCGGTGACATCATTGTTGCAGATCGTCACAAAAGTACACTTACGATCTTTCATGACCAGTTTAGAGTCGGATCACCATGGTTATCAGACATCATTAGAAGCATGGCTTTTATTGACATAAAAGGCAAACTATGAAACAACAACAGACGGCAATTTCTGTTTCCAAATTTCTGTTTCCCACATTCTAAGGGTTAATATCCGAGAAAAAGTTAAGGTCACATATAGACGTGTTTCGATTTCGAGTCTCATCCGAAAGACCAATCGGATGGAAATACATATAATGCAATTTGTTCATGCCTAGGACTAAGGTCCAAACCTTCGGTATTGAATACTGTTTGACGCTAACTTTTTGGTCAGGGATTCTGCAACATGGACATCTAGCCTTTATGATGTTGTTGTTGTTGTTGTTGTACCACCGGAAATGACACGTTATGAAGCAAGGACACGAATAAAGTTATCTCTAGAGCAACATTTTCCGGAAACAAAATTTCGGAACCATCAAAAATTACGGTCGGGGGTAAAAAAAATATAGGGTCAATCGGGTAACAGGAAACACACGTTTTTTTAGGCCTTTTGTTGAATTGAATTGACCTGAAACTTCAAGGATTCCTCTCGTTAGTGTCTACGGAGCCCCGCAGGGGACATGGATTTTGTTTTTATTAATTCGTTCCCACAAAATAACAATTAATTTGTGGGAACAAATTGTTAAATTGCGGGAACAAATTAATAAAAAAGAGAATTCTACGTTCCCTGCGGGGCTCCGTAAGTGTCCACTGCTGTTGAAGTCATTTCTACACTGCTGAAGAAAGTGATAATCATGATAAGCATAGATTGTTCCAAGATGTGTCATAATTATTATTGTAATGAATCAGTTCGAAGCACTTAAAACTGCACCAGAACTGCACCGGCTCGTAAGTTGTGCGTTTTTTCAACATTTGTCTTGTTTAATAATTGTTGAAGTTGCACAGAAGGGCTGACACGTTCATGAGAAAATGGTCTTTATTTCTGTTAATTGATAAATGGAATGGTACTTTTGTGCTATTTCTTGTAAAATAGTATTGCCCCGTTTCTTTATGGCCCCGGCCTCGATAGAGTGTGGACTGTCTGTCTGTCTGTCTGTCTGTCTGTCTGTCTGTCGTGTCTGTCTGTCTGTGTGTCTCTTCAGTAAGTAGTTTGCCTGAGTTTTTCGAATCTGCCACCCAGGGAGGGCGGCATTTGTGTTCTGACAGGCCAAATTTTCTTGTTATTTCTCAATGTTACCGTTTAACTATATTACAGAGGCTCCACTGTAATTCAGGCAAATCAGCACTCTCAATACGTGTGGGACATGTACAGTATTGTGACAAAATATGCAAACAATAGTGTTTATTAGCCATACTCAAGGTGCATGATCACGTGGTTACAACAACAACAATGTTGCCCACTCAAAAGTAAGTATTATTTGATATTTTCCTTAATATGCAATGGATTTTGATGAAATATGGCGCAGCAAACGCGTCTTCATGAGCTGCATTTGGTGGTCTAGGGAGTTTGGCACAGACTTATGTCGTTTTTGCGAAGAATCGATTTCCGTGTCGGAGACACGGAAATCGATTCTTCGCAACAACGACAGAAGTTTGTGAGAAAATACAGAGACCACCAAATGAGGCTTAACAAGACGCGTTTGATGCGCCATATTTCATCAAAATTTGTTACGTAATAAGGACACTATAAAAGAATACGTACTTTGAATCGATACTTGTTGTTGTTGTTAGTACCACGTGATCATACACCTTCATACTGCTTCGTGACATACAGACACATTTCTATCCTTGGATATGGAGTGTGATGTGATAATTGTACATCTGGCTGACATGTGGGTGGGTGGTCATTTTCCCCACTTCCAAATGCGTCTCTAGAAATTGTGTTGATTTCTTGGTTGCTATAATAATGTACAGGATGATCGGGAATTCTGCCTAGGTATCAGTTACCAGGGTACAATTTTTCAGATGTTGGGCTCCTGGTTCAACGCACAGGTGGTCGGCACGTTACGTGCCAGCTCATCTAGATCTACACTGTTTGCAAACATTATGATAGATGTCTGTACTGTTGAATGACTTAAAATGGATATTACCTCTAAAATAGACTCGCAGGAGACCGCCTAGCATGTTCAGTTTAGGGAAGTTTTATCATAGAGCATTTTGGGCAACAATGACCCCTGACCTTTGACTCCATCTGCATTCCTCAGCCTCCAGGGTATACAACCCCTGCCTGGCCGGCTATGGTGTTGTTAATTTGATTGAAGCGTATCAAGTGGCATTTCCCATCAGAATTGACTTTATTGGAATTTAATGTTGTCGTGGCAACAGTTTTATGATTATCCCAAATAATCAACAACTGCCTAAATTCATTGCAAGACAAATCGGCAGCCTGTGAAATTGCATATGAACATAGGGCGCTTGCAAACAAAATGGTTAGTAATTAACCCTTTCAACACGACAGACCTGTAGAGTGGTATCGACAAACAATGTAGATCCAGATGAGCCGGCTCATGATGAGCCGTCTCATCAGGATCTGCATTTTTTGCAAGTAATTTTTTTAAAACAAAAACACACCCTTTTCATAAATGTGGACCAGTGTGAAAATCATTTTGCTCAGACTCGGTCAATCACACTGCTTGATGTGGAAAATACAAGAAAATTGTTCCCTGGCAATTTCATTTCCGTTCCCTGGAATGCATGCTGACACATATTTCTGTTGTAGACTTGGCAGCCACTATTGTCACATGATTTGATGGAATTCTGCATGACTGGATGAAAGCTCAGGCTCAGCCAATAAAACTGCTTGATTTGGGATAGACAAGAAAATAGTTCTCGCCAAATATTTGTTCAGACATTTTCGTTTTCCTGGAATGCATGCTGACAGTATGGTAGAGTTCATGGCTTGCTGTTCTTGCCTGATGTGTTACATATTTCTGACGGGATGAAAGCTCGGGCTCAGCCAATATGTCTGATTGATTTGGAAGAGACAAGAAAATAGTTCTCAGCAGATGTTTTTTCCGCAATTTTCGTTACCCAGTATCCGATTTCACCAAAATTGCTAAGCATACTTATCTACCAAAGTATACTTTGAGGGAATAATCATTTATTTTCCCGAAATTCATTATTTCATATAGAACTAACAACTGCATATATATGATGATTAAAAGTATGCAGAATTATTGTACTGAATTTATTACATTATCACAGCCAAAATGGCTGTGATAATGTAATAGATTCAGTATAATAAAAATGAATAAATTGATCCTTAATTGAAAATTTCTCCCTCAAAGTATACTTTGCAAGATAAGTATATTTTGCAATTTTGGTGAAATCGGCTACTGGAATGCATGGCGGCACGACACTATGGTAAAGTTCATGGCATGATATGCCACAGACGTCTGACTATATGCATCTAATGAAGCATTATTCCTAGCCATCAATCCTGGAGGTCTAAGACAGCCCAGGGTATAAAAACAAGAATATCCTCTTTTGTTGTTAAACTATTCAGACAGCTTCTGTTCTTGTTGAGTCCGCCAGAATTCGCTTGCCATTTTTACGCCTCATTAGCCGGAAAATAAGTTTTTATTGCAACTTGGAAAGTTCTGTGTGCTTCGGAATTGTAATACTGTGAGTGATAATGGCTGTGTGGCGGATGAGAGAGGGATCATTTTGCGTGCCGCGTGACGTTTGTCTGTGATTGTCTCTGTGAGCAGCGTCTCTGTCATTACCAGCCGACACTACAGTCCGCCGATGACAATTTATCGTCTTGTAACAATCTGTTCAATTTAGACACGTCACTCTATTGGATTGGGCATTAACAATAGCTGTCCCATTAAGGCTGCGAGTCTTACAACGCGACTTGTAGCACGTTTGATGGTCGCGACAATGGTGGTAATAACTCCATATTGTACGCTCGTTATTAAATAATAAGGACAATGGTCAGTATGGTAACCAAGTTAGCAATCCAATGCACTGAAAGGGTTTGAGTGCTCGGTCTTCATTTTGCCCGTTTGTAAAATCATTGTGCGCGAGTCTGTCTTGAGATTGTCGGCCGTTCTACTTGTAAATTGTCAGCTGGTATAATGGTCGGCCAGGTACATGTGACCAGTATCCTGGGGCCCGTTTCACTATACTTTGTATGACTAAGATGTTCGTAAGTGCAAATTTAGTATCCACTGGAAATTTCAATTAATGGATTTACATTTATTGAGCATAGGCTGCATATGCAGCCTATGCATGCTCAATAAATGTAAATCCAATAATTGTTTACAAGAAAACATTGTTACTGTGAAATTTACAGACTATCATAATTTTGCACTTACGAACATTTTAGTCGTACGAAGTTTAGTGAAACCGGGCCCCAGATCCATAGACTGCTTACAAAGCGACTTTACCCTTAGAATGCGAGAAACAAAAATTTCCGTCTGCTGTTGATTTTGATTATGTCTTCCTTCTCAATAAAAACATCGTTTGACAGCACATTAGAATCATTTCCATTGGAAATTACTATTTTCTGTGATGTTGGTAAGGAAGGTTTGTGCGGAAAAGTGAAAGTGAATGGGTTTAATGTCCCAGCAACAGATAAGGTCATTCAGCGGCATGGAACCTGGGTTTCAAGTCTCATCAGAAAGACCAGTGGGATGGAGATAGTATGAAATATTTGTTCATGTCCAGAGCTGGGATTGAACCTGCAACCATTGATCTACTAACCTCCATGCCACAACCCGTCTCTAGGTCCATGCGGAAAGACATTTTATCTGTTGGATGAACTAATATTGTGTTAACCCTTACGATGCTGAATTAAAATTTGTCATCTGCCGTTTATTTTTTATTGTCCATTTTTCTCCTCAAAACCATGTTTTGACAACACTTTAGAATCATTTCCCATGGAAATGATTCTAAAGTGTTATCAAACCATGTTTTTATTAAGAAAAAAAGACAAAATATTATTGACAGCAGTGGACAATTTATGTTCTAAGGGTTAAAACCTTTCCTGAGTCCAAGACGGATGGACCAGCTCTCTTGATAATAAAATCTGCTTGGGTATAGAGATGAACTGGTCCATTATCTTCCAGTATTTAGTCATTAAACAGGATTTGAACATATTAAATGTGTGATCTTGAAAAATTTCATCTTTCACATGAATTTCGAATTTTGCGAGATGTCGCATTTATAGGAACATTTACATGTACACTTGTAACTATTTGTAGCCCAATGAATATCTTTTATTAATTTTATATTTTTAAAAAAATGTTCTATTTTAATGTTGTGATTTAATTTCTTAATGTTTGCTTATATGCTAATATGCTAGGTTGTATTAACCCTTAGACCGCTACTCACAACAATTGTCGTCTGCTGTTGCTTGTATGTCTTGTCTTATTTCTCAATAAAAACATGGTTTTACAGCACTTCAGAATCATTTCCAATGGAAATGATTCTGAAGTGCTGTCAAAGGATGTTGTAAATGATTCTAAAGTGCTGTCAAAGCATGTTTTTGATGATAAAAATGGAAAATAAAAAATAAACAGCAGACGACAAAAAAAATAAGATAGCGGTCTAAGGGTTAACCAGTGTTTTTATTTTGATAAGTGTATTCAGTGGAACCTCTCTTAAACCGACCAACCGTGCGCAATCGATGCATTCAATTATGACCGATTTCACTGTCAATTATCGCTGCTGTTGATCAGTGTTCATGATTGCAATGCACACAGGCGATGTTTTAGTGCACTTCCATCGGAATTACAGTGAAACATCTCTAAACCGGACACCCTGGGGACCTCCCAGGGTGTCCGGTTTAGAGAGGTTCCACTGTATAAATAAAAACACTTGACTGAAAAAGATCTTAAGTAATTAGCTCTTTGAGTTATTGTCTTACAGGCATTAACAATGCATAATACTGCTCTTTGCCATGTTTTATGCCCATGGGGTAATTTTTCTTGAATCTCCAATTATTTACGAACAGCCTTTTAAGGAGATAATGTAGCCGGGGATTGTGGGGACACAAAGATGTGTCATTTGTAACGGCTTACACATTATAGTCTGACACCAAGTGACGGCCCATTATTGTTTGACTAATTACAAGTTGTCGGCACAAAAAGGAGGCGTGTCCATACAGCGTACTGCGACAGTTAACTCTTACTACGCCGTTGAATTAAATTTTGTCGTCTGCTGGAAATGTTTCATTTTCAATATTTCTTGATAAAAACCTGTTTTGGCAGTGCATGAGAATCGTCTCTACTGGAGACGATTCTCATGTGCTGTCAAAACATTATTTTTTTTTAGAATTAAGGCAAAAAATGAAAAACAGCAGACGACAATTTTCGTCTCCCGCGCAGTGAGGGTTAATGCTGGTTGAGGGTATTTGAGGTGTGATTGGATATTCTGCGTGTTGGTTTTTCTGTTACACAAGGCCAGGTCCGATGTCCAATAGAATGACTATATGTCTGGGGAGGTTGTCACCGTTTCAACACTTAAGAGACCTCTTTTCTAATATTTGCAAACAGTGTAGATCATGAGCCGGCTTTCAATTGACCAGACATAGAACTCCAATCAATCAATCAATCTATCTATCTATCAATTAAAGATTTCAATCGATGAAGTCGAAGGATATGTAATTAACCATTTCACCCCTACAGGAATGGATTTTGATATGTTAATTTTGCAACCAATGTGCGGCAATTGTCACAAAATGATTTTCAGATTAGTCCATTTATAAAAAGGGGGTATTTTTCTGCTGAAAAATATGACAATTACTTGATCCTGATTAGACGGCTCATCTGGATTTACAGTTTGCCAATACCACTATACAGGTCTGTAGTGTTGAAAGGATTAACAGCCTGCATTGTGTTTGACAACATGTAACGGAGGGTGCATTTTGTCAATTGTCATTTATGATCGAAGCCTGATCTGTTACATTTACAGCGACTAGAAAATCTATAAAGCATTTATTTCATTGCCATGGAACGAACCCCTTACGTGACAAACAGTCACTTTATTACACTCGTGTGTTACATTTCCTTTAAACTTGCGGCAAAACTGTTTTTACCTTTAATTGTTTTCCTGTCGGTAAATCATTGCAACAATTGCCACAAGTTTTTCGCGATTGTATCGCGCCCGTTTGGGTTACCTAATGCTACTGTGTCGTGTCAAGTTCATTAAAACAATGGTGATGATAACAAGAACGGATATTAGCTGATATTATAGGCTATGAGCTCTCATTCGAACTTCCGATGTATAAAGCGCTCTGTAATTAGGGTAATCGCAAGTCGAACATCACAAAAACAACAATTACTCGTCTCATAAAGAATTGTAGCAAATTTGCTCAGCTATCGCGTGTTTGTAACGATCTTCGTCAATTCATTTGCTGATTGTTAATGTCAAACACTCCATTGTGATGTTGTGTGAAGTGACCTCGCATGCGAAATGGGACACCTTACCGTTAATATTCAAAAGGCATACCGCCATCATTAACTATAAATCCATGCTACCAGGTACTGATATATTTGCCAGTTTGCAATAATCTTATTGTAAAATGGCAAACCTGCCATTTTGCAATAATATTATTGCAAAATGGCAGACCGAACGGTATCCAACGAGTAGTTTCTGATGATTCTACGAAGATGCAGAGGCTGATCAAGGCACGCACCGGTCATAAAATACAAAGTCGATCAAGTTTCCGTGAGCAGGTACAAATGATGTTATTAACGTTCGTCTAATGTTACAACAAAGCTTCACAAGGTAATCAGACGGAGAGAAAATCACCTGTTTGTAGCTCAATTGTGATCTTCACCAACAAATGGTGCTGTTACATGAAATTCTAACACGCTCACTTGAAACACGACCAGGGTAAACCAGTATAAAGGCCCCAATCAGCACTATGCGTGTTATTCTCGCTGTCTTTCATTTAAATTTCCCAGCTAAATGCAAATAGACATTTAACCCTTTCAATACTAAACCGTTTTCCCAATGTTTGCAAACAGTGTAGATCCAGATGATCCACCTCATCAGGATACGCACTGTACAGTTGAACCTGTGCTAAAGACCACCTCCGAATAGCAATCACCTGGTTGTAAAGGCCACACATTTGTTGTCCCAATGGCACACTTACTATACAAATAACCCTGTGAATATTGACCACCTGTGAACAAAGGCCAGATTTTTCACTTCCCATGGCTGGCCTTTATTCACAGGTTTGACGGTATTTATTTTCGGATTTTTTACAAAAAACATCCTTTTCATGATTAATGGAATTGCTCAAAATTACATGGGAGGGTCCATTCCAGTTACTTAGGGGTGAAAGGGTTAACAGTCTATTTTGTTCATGAAAAGATATTTATAACATGTACTCATCTACTAAAATGTTTTGAAGGTTATGAGCCAATTATTCTCTTATATACTCAGCGACCAAAGAATCCGTACACTTTTTAAAGGAGCACAACTGTATTTGTAACATCGTTTTCTATCAAATCTACCTTTAAAACAAAATGTTGAGCCTATACAATAAACATTATGCTGATTTATATTGCGTGTAAATCGGCAAAGTATGTTCTGATGACATGCTTAAATGATGTGAATTAAATATGGTTATTGCAAAAACATTTTACGGTGTTATTATATACATCGCCTCTTCACCCCGACGAGCCAGTATTATTGGACTGTACAGTTTCTTTTATCGCTGAGTATATATAATAATATTTAATTGTGGCTGTGACTGGAGAAAGGGGTCTTATGGCTTTTACGACCAGTGAAGATCCAGATCAGCCTGTGCATACGCACAGTCTGATCAGGATCTGCACTGTTCGAAATTCCATCAATTTATACATGCAATACAGATCAGTATCGGGTTACAGGAGGTTGTTATTTGATCAGGAGCTGCACTGGTCGCAAATCCCATAAGCCCCATTTCTCCAGTCACCGCCACAATTAGTTAATCTATCAATTAGTAAAATACTCAATTTGACCAATGTACAGTGAATCGTTATTGTAATATCTGAATTTTACACCACTATCTTAATTTTTTTGTCATCTGCTGTTTATTTTCTGTTTGCCATTTTGATCATCAAAAACATGCTTTGACAGCAATTTAGAATAATTTACAACATGCTTTGACAGCACGTTGCTTTGACAGACATTCCATTTTCATCATCAAAAACATGCTTTGACAGCAATTTAGAACAATCAACAACATGCTTTGACAGCACTTCAGAATCATTTCCAATGGAAATGATTCTGAAGTGCTGTCAAACCATGTTTTTATTGAGAAATAAAGCAAGATATAAAAGCATCAGCAGACGACAATTGGTGTGTGTAGCGGTCTAAGGGTTAAATTGTTCTTCAACTAGAAATCATTGGAATGTTTAATTTCACTGTCACTGATGACAATGTGTGTTCATGATTGTAAAGCATACAACATGTCTTAGAGTGCTCATATTCCCGATGTACAGTGGAATGACTCTATAGAGATGTGCAATGAAGGCTACATGAACTCGGGAATTACCTGACTTATTGTGTTACTGTTTTTAAGCAAATATTGATTTTTAAAACAATGAACATTTCCTGTAAATCAAAAATGTTTATAAAATCTTCCGTATGAGCTCTGAATTTCCTATCAAATCTCGACAACATTCACAGAAAAAAAAATGAATTTCAAAATCATTCTGCCACGGAACAATACACCGATACCACAAGGGAGATAATCGAAATCCAGCCCCATATTTCATTAAGCGTCACTTTCCCATGCGTGATTCCGCCATTGTAACGGAGGTAATGACGGGTTGATGGGCGCGGTATTGTTAACTAGCCGTTGATGACACGAGGATAATAAGTGCAACCAGCCCACAGGGAGGCGAGCGAAATGAACAATAAGGCTCAATAACGTACAATAACGCACAATAACAGCTTGTTTTCTGTAATTCATACCACTGATGATTTACGACAGAATTTGTTAATTTCAGTTTTGACCGAGGAATCGTTGCTATCGTGTAACACCGCACTTGTAAGGAGCTGGTTTTGTTCGTAGAGTCTCTAATATTTCACAGACGACTTAGCAAACAGTGTAGCCCCTGATCAGACTGCGCATCTGCGCAGTCTGATCTGGGACTACGCTGTTTGCGATAATATCTGGGTTCATTTTCTCGCGTAGCATCATACAGATCACTCTAGGTTAAAAAGTGAATTCGTGATTTCTGACTCTACCCGATAATTAAAGGCTTTTGATGCTAATGAAGCGGCTTGTACAATGGTACACGGCCACAAACTGACGGCAGATAAATCATTTTCATATACATGTAGTCGTCAGATAGCTAGTTGTCCATCTATACACGAGGCTCTATATCTGATTCAACATGGAAAAGGGGACGGAATTAACCTGAGACTAGTTTCGGTCTGCATCAAACGATGAAACCTGATATTAGAAACGCAAATATTTGTGTTTTTAGTATCATGTTGCATATAGTTAACTGGTTCACTTTAATATTGTGGTCAAACAGACACAAATATTTGTGTTTCTAGTATCATGTTGCATATAGTTAACTGGTGCACTTTAATATTGTGGTTAAACAGACACACATATTTGTGTTTCTAGTATCATTTTGCATATAGTTAACTGGTGCACTTTAATATTGTCGTTAAACAGACACAAATATTTGTGTTTCTAGTATCATTTTGCATATACATGTAGTTAACTGGTGCACTTTAATATTGTCGTTAAACAGACACAAATATTTGTGTTTCTAGTATCATGTTGCATATAGTTAACTGGTGCACTTTAATAATGTGGTTAAACAGACACAAATATTTGTGTTTCTAGTATCATTTTGCATATAGTTAACTGGTGCACTTTAATATTGTGGTTAAACAGACACAAATAGTTGTGTTTCTAGTATCATTTTGCATATAGTTAACTGGTGCACTTTAATATTGTGGTTAAACAGACACAAATAGTTGTGTTTCTAGTATCATGTTGCATATAGTTAACTGGTGTACTTTAATATTGTGGGTAAACAAACATAAATATTTGTGTTTCTAGTATCATGTTGCATATACATGTAGTTAACTGGTGCACTTTAATATTGTGGTTAAACAGACACAAATAGTTGTGTTTCTAGTATCATATTGCATATAGTTAACTGGTGTAATTTAATATTGTGGGTAAACAAACACAAATATTTGTGTTTCTAGTATCATGTTGCATATAATTAACTGGTGCACTTTAATATTGTGGTTAAAACAATCAGTGGCAATGACCACTATCCTAGTTTACCCTATGCAACCGGATACAAGGAATATGAATACACATACATGTTTGATCTGGATCTACACTATTTACATTTTTTTCATAGGCAGTGGAACTTTTGATGACCTGCCACAACAATAGGAGGCTACTTCAGTTGCGATCAGTGTAGGCCCTGATCAGCCTGTGTATCTTCAAGTCTAATCAGGGGCTACACTGTTCAGTATTGAGTAGAGAAAACAAACCCCTGTACCATCATAACCTTTGGATCGGTATCGGATACGAGAATTTCACTAGCTGATCTCGAGCTGAGCTGATTCAAATGTGCACTAACCCCTTTATCTCGTGGTGTATCACATTTGTGGCTGTGACTGGAAAAATAGGGCTTATGGGTTTTGCGACCAGTGTAGATCCAGATCAGCCTGTGCATCCGCACAGGCTGATCAGGATCTGCACTGTTCGCCATTCCATCAACAAAACACACGTCATGCTAATGTAACAAGCAATGCAGATTGTTATACGGGCTACAGAAATGTGCCATTTGATCAGGAGCAACACAAATCACATTATCCCCATTTCTACAGTCACAGCCACATATAGCGAACACAAAACCACCCTCCGCCATCATGCACGGACTACTTTCATGCCACCCACCACTGTATTATGAATTTTCACAATTTAATTAATCTAATGCCATGTTGCATTTCCTAGTTATAATTATACGCAGTCTATTCTGTCGACAACCGTGCCATTTAGTCACCCACGAAACATCTCTTGTATTTTGATTAGCTACAATCAATAATCCGATGACTAAAGTTATCGACAATATATTGATGTATCACCGTCAGAATATTGTGGCAGATTACGGAAAATGCTTCCTTGTATGGATGTGAACAATTTGAGTGTAATTATAATAGAACCAGGACAGGCAATTGTGTACAACTTTGCTCTGGTAACCAGACTAGAAAGGAAAATGTAGCCCCAGATCAGGCAAGAAGGACTGCGTTGTTCACCTTTTAGTCATTGTCAGAGATCAGAGATTGTTGACAAAATAAAAATCTTATTTTCCTCATTTCATCTCGAAAGTACATGTTGTTACCATGAGTGTTCAAATGAGTGGAAACAACATAAACTTTTATGGAGAAATAAATAAAATAATCAGATTTTCACCAACAAAATCCTATCCTTAGACTGCAATTTCGACTTTGTGGCAGAGCAAGAGTATGGATCATTATCTACATGTATAGTTATTGTAAATGTGTAAGTACAGTTCCTTTTCCCACCCGTTGCGCCTCCCATTTATATCACCTGTAAAATGTACTTACGTCTTCCTTCCTTAACCCATTTCAGCCTAAGGATACTATGATTTTTGTTGATTATTTGGTTCATTCATCGATAAAGGTATATGTTGTTACCACTCATTTGAACCGTCTCGTTGAAGAAAATAGGGATATTTTTTTCTCTCAAAAGGTTCATACTACTAAAAGTGTATCCCGTCTGTAAGGGTTAAGGTAATGACAAACGGTGTTGACCTTGATCAGACAGGGTATTGTACATCTAGCCCCTTAACTTATAATTCCTCAGGCTTTGCAATAAAGCTCTCATCCTGTTTAAGTTTATATAGATTTGTTGGCTGAAGCTACTGCTGGGAATTACAATGAAATCTAACTTCCTCATATTGCGACTAAATGTTATAATTTAACTTTCTAAATTTGGAATATGAATATAAATATATATGAGAAAATCAGGGTCTACATTATTTGTTTTCAGGCATATATGTGAATGTAATCACGTGAATTGAGAATGGGATCTTGATGTTTGTCTGACCTACAGGTTACCATGGTAACTGTCATTCTGTTTCCTTGTGTGTTATGGTTATTTGCGGATTAATTGACATCAAATTGTCAAAATTTTGATTGATTTGCATGATTTATGTATAATAATTTGCGAAATTAATTGTCAGTACGTTGGACAGGGGATAATGCATGGTGATTTCACTTTCGACCTCCAGCCATGCGACCTTTAGTTTGATAAACAGAGGATCTTACATGAGTAATGAGTTGATTTGATATGTATAAACTCTTTGCATGCTGGGAAATTTGTGGGCTATAAATAGTTAAAAAATAGCAGATGACAATTCATTATATTTTCTTTTATTTCTCCTTATAAATGTCATGAATATGTCTTGGAATTTCATTAGAATTGTGTCCGTCCGGAGGACACAATTCTAATGAAATTTCAAGACATATTTAAAGAGACATATACTGCTAATTCGTTTGGTGGATATTTCCGCCGCTAGCATGCAAAGAGTTAAATAGGTTACTGATTCCTATGAAATTTATAATATATACTTGTGTGATAAATATGATATTAAATCAATGCAAAACAAATGTTGGGTTCCATTTATTGCATAAGCACATCATCATACATTCAAACTGTACGGATGACCTCATATGGTGTCTATAGCAGTCACATTAACATATTTATCACACTAGTGTATTGTGATTTTTAATGCTCTCTGTATTGTTACATAGCGAAAGCTCATTTATGCAATAAATATATTGACATAGCTTTAATTTGCATGCAGTAATATCACATGCATATTTCATACAAATGTTCTCTGATAACATATGAAGCTATTGTTATGACACAACACGTGCACAGACTCGCAGACACTAACCCTTTCAACACCACAGGCCTGTATAGTGGTATTGACAAACAGTGTAGATCCAGATGAGATTCTGTCCTATTTCTCAAAGAAAACATATGTTGTGACCACTCATTTGAACCGTCTCGATGAGATGGTTCAAATGGTGGTCCAACATACACTTCTGATTGTGAATAAAGGAAATAGTTGTGCTTTTTCGAAAGTCAAATGGTATACCCTCAGCCTGTAATGTGCTTATGGGGGCTGCCAACTTAGAATTGAGGCCTTGTGATTTTTGCAAATATTGAAGATCTTTACAGTGCTCCAGATAAGCTGCGTATTTCCTCAAATACCCAATTAAAATTGCCAAAACCCAATTTAAATCGGAAGTAGCGAGCATCGAAAAGCAATAAAAAAATTATGGTTCCTTTATCATGCTGCAGAAAACAATAAACAGACCACCAATATAGCATATTTTTCTTATTTTCCATGAAAACACATCTTGGTATTTCATTAGAATTGTCCAAGGAGACAATTCTAATGAAATACCAAGATATGTTTTCATTTCAAAGCAAACCATTCAATAATTGCTGTCTGTTGATGTGTAAACAGTAGTGTGATATGATCTTACCCAATTAAAATACCCAATTGCTTCAGAAATGATGGAGTGACAATACTCAATTACAAATTCCTTATCTGGAGCCCTGTCTTTAAGTCCCATTTCCCATTTACATGGGTTTATGAATCGTATTCGTCAACTCGTACACAGTCTGATCTGGGCCTTCGCTGATCACAGATATTGCAAGGTGCATTTTGTCGGCTGGTACCGAAATTGCATAACTTTATCAGATTGTCTATCACCGCTGATGTTTTTATTGTCAAAATGATGAAATATTAAAATTATCCATGAAAGCATATTTTACATTGATGACGGCCTTTTGTGGTTGTATTATTAAATCTTGATTTTCGGTAACTGATGACGCAGAAGGCAATTCAGAAGACATGCAGTCTGCACAATCTAGTCAAAGGCTGGGCAATACAATAAACATTTGCCAATTTGAAATAAAGGTTCCCATTAATTATACGAAAATAATAGGTGTCTAGGCGTAATGGGAACTACATTATCATATTTTTACAGCCAGCCGACAAAGTGAACCTCTAAACAGTCGTGCTCAGTGTAGTTCTAAACACCATTCTGCACCTATGATTGATTAAGTTTCATTCATGGGGCCAAGTGATTGTGCTGTTGACAGAATGGTGAACAATATAGTCCTTGATCGCAGTGAGACATTCAGATTGGGGCTTCATCATTATATGTGCCTTTTAGTGGAGTGCAACCTATTTAACCCTTACTACGCTGAATTAAATTTTGTCGTCTGCTGCAAATGTTTTATTTTCAATATTTTTCGATAAAAACCTGTTTTGACAGCGCATGAGAATCGTCTCCACTGGAGACGATTCTCATGTGCTGCCAAAACATGTTTTTTTGTTAAGAATTAAGGCAAAAATTAAAAACAGCAGACAACAATTTTCGTCGCCCGCGTAGTGCGGGTTAATAGCTGTCTTCTAACGGAAATAGCTCTGCCAATTGTTTCAGAGAACTGTCTGAATATGTGGCTGTGCTGGGAGAAATGGAGCTTTTGGGATTTATCATCAGGGTCCCTCCTGATTGAATAACACACTTTTGTAGCCTGATAACGATCTATATTCCCTGGTGAACGCATGACGGGTGTTTCATTGATGGAATGGCGAACAGTGAAGATCCTGATCAGACTGTGCGGATGCACAGTCTGATCTGGATCTACACTGGTCGCAAAACTCATTTCTACAGTCACGGTCACATATTTCCTTTGATCCACAATATAAATGGCGAAAACAAAATAATTCACTTGTTTTTTCATCCACAAATTTGTATGTGTAAATGGACCAGAATTCGCATTAAAAATTAATTGCTTTTTGTGACTTATTGCGATGCATTGTCATGTGCCATTGCTGTTAATGGAACAAACCAGTAGTTTTTAGGCGTACGTTGACAATACAGTACATTGAGAATGAAATATAAAAATGCCCATATTATTAGCATTTATTCCTTTGGTTCAGTGACGTTATTTCTTCTAACAATGATATGCCCACTATTTTAATGTTTAATGTCTCCGCAATTGAATTTTAATCTATGCTTTAGTTAGATGCTTCGCTCGCTAGTTGTATATAGACGGACTTTGAGCATGGTCTCGAAATTAAACTACATCTAGGATGAAAATCGGGGTAAAAAAGTGCCTTATAAGTCGCAAAAATATGGTAGATTGGATTGTCATTATCAGAAAATAATGGAGAATTCTAAGGTAAATTTTTATTTTTTTATTAAGTTTTTATTGCAGTATTCATGATGAAATGTCTATGTCTGATGTTAGTTGCTTTATTTTATTTTGTTCATTGTTTGTGACCCATCACCAGAAAGAAGGGTTTATTGAGTTTGTGAGCAGCATGATCAACTAACAATCAAGTGTAGCCTGATATAATGTCTTTTTTTTTTCTTCTTCTTCTTTTCGTTTTCTTCTTTTTTCTTTTTTTTCTTCTTTTTTCTTTTTTTTTCTTTTTTTGCTGGAGCATCAGAAAATCTACTCCGATTCAAGAACATTTCGGTTTCGGTGCTCAGTTGCCTGAGCATGTAGAGCTTGCATTGTATAGTGTCATAATCATCTTAATTGTCAATTGATTTCTTCTCTGCAGAAATAATAATGGTTAACCCATTTCATTCTGAAGATACACTATTTTTACTGATGGAAAATTTCAAATAATTGCTTTATTCTTCATCAGAAGTATATGTTGTATATGTTATGACCACCATTTGAACTGTCTCACCGAGACGGTTCAAATGAGTGGTCACAACATATACTTTAGTTGAGAAATAAGAAAAAAAATATTTTTTAAAGTTTTCATACACCTAAAAGCGTATTCCAATTGCAATAGGTTAATGATTGAATGCCAACAGAGTAGGCCCTGGTCAGACTATGTGGATACACCCAGGTAGATCTGTGGCTACACTGGTTGCAATGCAATACCCGTAAACCAACCATTGTAACGTGTATTTTGTTTGCCTCGGAAAACGTTAACATTCTCCGTGGTGGGTGCAAGTGTGATTGTGTGAACGTGTCTCTGCTCATACAGACTTTCACTTTTCTCTCTTCATGATTTCATTTAAATGCAAATTGATAACTTTCTTTATTATTCACCGATAGCTGATGTTTGTCCCGACAAAAACGGCCTATTCCTCGCTGTGTATTACAATGAGGTTGACGAAAAATTGTTTGTTTCTTGTTTTTCTTGTATAGAAGTAAGAATGTTCGTTAAAAATAAATGTGTTCTGATGAATCAGGCTCACATAATCGGTTTTGTTTTGTGAGTGTTTGAGGAATTTAGTATCAGGTTGCATGTCAGAGTCTACACTCGCTGCACGTGAATGTTTGTTGGTTGTGAATAATGGTCGAAACTTCTACTACAAAAGGTCTCTGCATGGTGTCCATTCAAATGATACTCGCATAATAACTCCCAAGGTTTAACAAAAGTTACTTTATGTGGGAGAAAGTTCATCATATTTGGGCCTGAAGTTGCTAAAACGGACCTTAAGTCTGCGACCAGTGTAGTCCCAGATCAGACTGCACGTCCGTGCAGTCTGATCAGGGACTACACTGTTCGCCATTCGATCATTAAGTCTGCGAATTGCCATCAGCAAACCAATAACACAAATCCTGCTTTGTGAATAAGAAAGAGGGTGGATCTGCGATTGTTTATAATGCTGTAAGGCCCCTTTTCCCAGGTATGGCCCATTTATAAAGGGGCCCAGTCCTCAGCTGGGTGCTCGGTTATTATAAACAACAATAATTTATTGGAGTCAAATTCATCAAAACCACAAATGGATCGATGTTTACGAATGACGATAAAACTGCTGTTTTCGTTTGTTATTGATATGCCATCATTATATTCATTTCACTGATGCGACCTTGTTGTTGATCCATTGAAATTTCACTGATGCGACCTTGTTGTTGATCCATTGAAATTTCACTGATGCGACCTTGTTGTTGATCCATTGAAATTTCACTGATGCGACCTTGTTGTTGATCCATTGAAATTTCAATGATGCGACCTTGTTGTTGATCCATTGAATTTTCACTGATGCGACCTTGTTTGTTGTTGATCCATTGAAATTTCACTGATGCAACCTTGTTGTTGATCCATTGAAATTTCACTGATGCGACCTTGTTGTTGATCCATTGAATTTTCAAGCGATGTCACTCTTTCGCTTTTGTAATTCTCTTTTTTATTTCTTATATGAACAAAGTATGTTCTGTTTCTGCTATTTGTATTGGTTTCTCGACGCATTTATTTGGGGAGAAAAAAGGTGGAACCTCTAAACTGGAAACCATGGGAGTTCCAGTTTAGAGATCACCACTGCATTTCAAACATAAGAGCATTGCAATATATGTTTGTGTTTTGCAATCATGAACATACATTGTTATCAAATGGGTCAGTGAATCCCGATCAATGTTTGCAGTCGGTACAACAAACCACCATGTGAGGACATGCACCGTTTGGAAATTGTTCCTGATTTTATTTATTTTATTTTAACCCACATGCCTGTATTGGCAAAAAGTGTAGATCCAGTTGAGCCGGCTCGTTACGAGCCGTCTCATCAGGATCTGCACTTTTTTCAAGTAATTTTCATATTTATAATAACAAAACACCCGCTTGTCATAAATGGACTAGTCTCAAAATCATTAAGTTGCAAAATTAACATATCAGATAAGATAGCCCTTTTCTGGTAGTGGAATAGTGCAAAAAATAAATTGCATAGGGTTAATATGGCTCTTGTGCTTAATATTTCCGCAGCACCAGAGCAGACCATGTGTTGCCTCACCGAGTCTATCACGGCTGACTGCATGTCTAATCCCGACAATCTTCTGTTTGTTAGCTGTAGTGACTTGTTGTTGGGAGTTAAGCATGTTACGGCCCAGAAATCTTCACCAACCGCAGACAAAAATAGTAATCATTTGTGACCAATGTAGCCCCAGCTAAGACTTCAGTCTATGAATTTGTTGTTTCTGTTGGTTGCGAAAATAATAACGATTAGACAGAAAACGAACCTGCTGGTCAAGGTTTACGATGGTGCCAAATAGTATTATGATGGTTCTTGTTTAACCAGTAAAGGCGGGAACCAAATATTGTCATCTGCTGCTGTTCATGTTTAACTTATATTTCAATAAAAAGTGTTTGTTTAATTAGAATTTATGCTGTTCTGACTGTAGTATATATGGCTTTAATGACTAAATTGTAGACCGTATCTCCAATCAAGCACATTCATATGAAAACAATTAACTGATGAAGACAATTAAAGAAAATCAATATTGCACTAATATCATCAAACAGTCGAAATTAAAACAATTTTTATCAAAATCCCATGTTTTATAAATACTAATATCATCAAACAGTTGAAATTAAAACAATATTTATCAAAATCCCATGTTTTATTAACCCTTAGACCGCTTGTCGTCTGCTGTTGCTTTTATATCTTGCCTTATTTATCAATAAAAACATGGTTTGACAGCACTTCAGAATCATTTCCATTGGAAATGGTTCTAAAGTGCTGTCAAAGCATGTTTTTGATGATAAAAATGGAAAATAGAAATAAACAGCAGACGACAAAAAAAATAAGTCTATGGGTTAATAGTATATAGTGCGTTGTTCTTCTGCTGAGAAATGGACGTCCTTCAGCAGTCGATGGAAGTTTAATTTACTGCGATCCCGCACTCTGCTCGCCCACCCGTATATAATCCCGATTCTCGCTTCAATGAAGTTCTGAATATAATTAAAATGACAAAAGGGCTGCTCCAAATGACACCGCCAGCTTCAACAATAAAGGTTAATGCCTGATTATGCAACAATAACAAAATGGGCGGAGTCTAATATCATATTATTCCTTTTTGGGCAGCTCATCTTAGTATTAAAATTTCATTAAATCTTCACAAGTCATGCGGAATTTTATTGCTTTGATATGATATTCATATCTGTACTCGTAAGTGAACAATTTGTCTGTGATTCGGCATGTAAGGAAAAGTAAGAGTACAGAACAGAAATATACAAGGATATATGCAAAATGACCTGAAATTATTTTGAATAATTGGCAAAATCTTTCTGAAAGTGTGTTACAGATACATGCATATCTGTTTTTGTTTCTGGTTATGGGACAATTCAGGTGAAGTACCAGTTTGTTCATTAATTAACTCTCCTGGGATTATTGTAACATCTTGTGAATCATATTCAGCGTTGCCTTGCTGGCTGCTTGGTGGAATATTTATACAACAGTCAGGTAATGTGGAATATTCATATATTATTCATATACACCATCTATGGCCACAGAATAAAAAAATCATCTGTTTAGTAATGTTTGTTGAAAATGAAGTTGACACATAATTTTAATTCTCAATATTTTTTTGACAAATTTCAAAAACATTAGGTACCGGTATTTTATTTAACCCTTATAGCGCTATCATTTTTTTTTTGTCGTCTGCTGTTTATTTGCTATTTTCCATTTTTATCATCAAAAACATGCTTTAACAGCACTTTAGAATAATTTACAACATGCTTTGACAGCCCTTCAGAATCATTTCCATTGGAAATGATTCTGAAGTGCTGTCAAACCATGTTTTTATTGAGAAATAAGGCAAGATATAAAAGCAACAGCAGACGACATTTGTTGTGAGTAGCGGTCTAAGGGTTAATTTCATGATGAATAGTTTTCATTTATGTATGTGGTTTCTTGTGAAGCAATATTACACCATCCATGCAGTAAATCACTGTCACAAAGTTTTGGTTTATGATAAATAAAATGTAAACTTCCACTGATATTAACACATTCGAGCCGCGCTAACCGCACGTGTTAATATCCGTTGAAACATTCACTTTTAAGTCAAATTTCTTGCTTTTAATATATTTCCATTGGTATTAACCCTTAGACCGCTACTCACAACAATTGTCGTCTGCTGTTGCTCTTGCCTTATTTCTCAATAAAAACATGGTTTGATAGCACTTCAGAATCATTTCCAATGGAAATGATTCTGAAGTGCTGTCAAAGCATGTTGTAAATTATTCTAAAGTGCTGTTAAAGCATGTTTTTGATGATAAAAATGGAAAATAGAAAATAAACAGCAGACGACAAAAAAATTAAGATAGAGGTCTAAGGGTTAACGTATTTCGATTGGTATTAATATATAAGCGAGTTCATGTGTCCACATACAGTCCACACTCGTTACCTCAAACCCTCTTAACTCTTTGAACCCGAATGTCCGCTGTAGTGGTTTATGCTATCAGTGCAGATCCAGATGAGCCGGCTCGTAACAAGCCTTCTCATCAGGATCTGCACTTTTTGAAAGTAATTTTCATGTTTTTGAGAACAAAAGATACTCCCTTTTCATCAATGGACTTGTCTGAAAACTGTTTTGTGATGGTTGGATTGGTTGCAAAATGAACGTATCAAAATCCATTACAGTTACTAGGGGTGAAAGCTTAAGTCAAACTTACTGATAATGACTCGAAGTCAAATTCTCACTTTCATGTTTTCCTATATAATACATCTTGTTAACTAAATTACGTTTTTGATAACTCAAAGTATTTTCCTCAGCCCCCTTGAATTTTGAGTAAACAAGTGTAGACTGTATATTAAACAGTGATGAATCGGAAAGAATAGACAAGTGAAGTTAGAAATGTTACAGAAACAGTCATATTCATGTACAGAGCTCCAGATAAGGTGTGTAATTTGACCAAATATTCGAGGTATTTTTCTTAGTTCTTCACAAAAAATGGCAAGTTGGGAGTTCTTTAGAATCGTCTCAACGAGACGATTCTAAAGCACTCCCACCTTGCCATTTTTGGTGAAGAAATAACAAAATCCCCCCCCCCCCAAAGTTGATCAAATTACGCATCTTAACTGGAGCTCTGCATGTAACAACATGTAAAGAATTGGAAACATTTCTCGGGCATAGTTTCTTAACATAGTCAGCAATGGAGTACCATCAATTCATCATCTAACATTCACAAAATCCCGCTTAATTTGTCTTCCCCTGTCCATCGACTGTCCGTCAAATACTGGATTATGTGTCTTAAGGTGAATTACAGTTACAAAGTGTTGTTATTTATCATTATTAATTTAAACGGCCCCGGGGGTACGTGGAAGAACGACAAGTTCACCGGTAGTTATACAAATTAGTACCCTCGAGGTGTCTAACTGTAAGCTCGGAAGCTATGATACAGGGAAGTGACAACAGTAATTAAAATTATTTGCCGTCTTTTTGTTACAAGTCGACCACGCTTTGTATTATCATATATTCATCATTTAACCATTGTTGTGCGTGGAAAGGAAAAATTATTGTGTTTGATTGTGTTGTTCAAATTAATTATCAAGATATATACATGAATATTATCTGATAAATCAGCTGGAATTCATTTTATAACAAGGTACAGATTCTTGTTTTGTATCAGATAATAATATAATATATGATATTTAGTTGAATTCATGATAACTGTAGCCTATTTCATCAACATTGCAAAGTATACTTTAGTAGCAAAGTATACTTTGAGGGAGAAATTTTAAATTTTTTGAAAAATTTATTAATTTTTATTATACTGAATTTATTACATTTATTGGCTGTGATAATGTAATAAATTCAGTATAATAATTCTGCATACTTTTAATCATCAAATATATGCAGTAGTTAGTTCTATATGAAATAATGCATATCAGGAAAAATAAATGATTGCTCCCTCAAAGTATACTTTGCTAGAAGAGTATACTTCGCAATGTTGGTGAAATCGGCTACTGGTGTTAACAGAACAATTTGAAACAAATATATTTTGATTTGACTTATAAGAATTTTAATTACTATGGTGTCCCGTCAGTATTATTTATGCGAAGTACAGGTTTCTGTTGTCGAGTTTCATTTCTGAAAGACAATGTATTCAGTTCTACGTATCTGAAGTTTGATTAAAAACTCTTACCAAATCTGTTTATTGCCAATAGAAATATTCTGTAAATTCAATAGAAATATTCTGTAAGAAATATTCTGTAAATTCAATAGAAATATTCTGTAAATTCAATAACAAGTTGATGAAAATGTAAAATCGGTGATGCAGAACCATGCATGACTGTAGCATTGTTTATTTAACTATTCAGTGTGTTTACTGTTTATATCATAAACTCGGGCTGCAAAATGCACTCAACATAAAATATTAATTCTTGTGTGGGTGCGGAAAAAAATCTGCAAAAGAAATTAGTTCTCTAAAATGTAGAATATATGATGTAGTTAATGTTAACGACCAGAATATAAAGGGACTTTATTGAATGTATACTAGCAGTGTGTCCCCAGATGAGCCTGCACATCCATGAAATCTGGTCAGGAACTACGTTGTTGTGTTTGTTGAGTTTGTGTCTAGCGAACAACGGAGATCTTTAACATGCTGCTTGAGTGTGTGTGCTAGTTGATCAGGAGCTACACTGCTCAAAACCTCATTAAGGCCGTATTTGTTGTGGCGGGTCACATGTGGAAAATTAAATTATATGGATGTGTTTAGTAGTGTACATTAATATAATTATTAACCATTAGAATGTCGTCTGCTGTTGTTTTATATTTTGTCTTTTCTCTCAACAAAAATAGTTTGGCAGTATTTTAGAATCATTTCCATTGCAAATGAGTCTAAAGTGCTGACCAACCATGTTTTGATAAGAAAAATGGAAAATATAAAATAAACAGCAGACGACAAAATTTTATTCCGTATTGCAAGGGTTAAATGTTAAACATCTACTTTCAGGAGTATGTCTTCTAAGCGTAAGAATACGCCGACAAAACTACCGAAAGACGACGTCGTAAGTGAACGACCAATCTATACCCCTGTACATCGCGACCTTGGCTGCGACCTTGACCTCCACCATCCGCTACACATCGTGGAGCACCAGGAAAACGGACTTGACCTTCACGACTCGGACAGCAACTCCGCTGACCGACCGCCAAGTAAGAAACAGAGAATCCTGCAAAGCGTGAGAACAAACTCAGACTCAGAATCTGACCAGGAGCCAGGAATCGAAAACTACCTAACAAAGCCCAACTTAGGGTTGCATAAAAAGTCTATGGAGAGTGTGCTACAACGACTGAGTTCGTACAAGGCGGAAGGTGCGATGGAGAGTGACGATCGTGCGGTGATGGGGTCGCGACCTCAGGACGAGATGTTAAAGAACATTCAGCTGTTTATGATGAACAGTGAGAGCAATGCTCAGGATAAGGAGAAGCAGCTCGGAGAGATGATCTCACAGCTGCAGAGCCTGAAGGATCGGGTGAAGAAAGAGACAGGGGTGAGTGACGTAATAATTCCATTAGATTTCCTGTAATATGCCTAAATATTCGCAAGCTTTCCACATTAATGTCACGGTACGGATCTAGTAACGTGGGGCCATGACTGACATATACTCCGAGATTGTCCCACAGATAATCACTGTACCCAATAAATATGTAATTCGAGGACGAATTTCAATTTGGCGGGGGAGTATGTCACGGTACGGATCTAGTAACTCAGGAGAGAGGATGTGTATCTGTGCCCGGTTAGCTCAGTCGGTAGAGTGACCGCCTTGTAAGCGGGAGGTGCCGGGTTCGAGTCCTGGGTTGGGTGCATATTTTCTCTTCCTGTTACATTAATACGAAACGAAGAGTGAGTTTGTGGTTAATTAAGTATCACCCTAAATATTCTGACATAATTTATTATGACAAATGAATATAAATATATGGTTTCCCACAATGAATAGTGTCCCAATATTTATGGTTAGTATGGTTGTGTGTACTTGTTTATCACAATAACAATGTATTTGGATACAATTTGTTTTGGGAAATCACTATTCACTGGTCCAAATAATAAGGGTTATTACGGTATTGTGGTAATATAGGAAGTATAAACATAAAAATATAGGAATATACACATTGTG
This sequence comes from Conchocele bisecta, assembly GCA_029237695.1. Lineage (NCBI taxonomy): Eukaryota > Metazoa > Mollusca > Bivalvia > Lucinida > Thyasiridae > Conchocele > Conchocele bisecta. The sequence continues at coordinate 91,109,949 of CM055273.1, forward strand.
CTAGAGCCTGCCAGTGGCCCTTAACCGTTTCCATGCTCAATACCCATATATGGGTATAAAACTTTAAACAAAAAAGCTGTATTTTTTTACATTTTTTTAAATTAAGGTATATGTTGTGACCACTCATTTGAACCATCTTCTATCAGCAAAATGGGGAATCCCCAGCATGAAAAGAGCCCAACTTGAAATTGACCCTTGAATCTGAGACCGATGCATCTATAAAAAAAATTCAAATTCAAGCTACAAAAACACTGTATAAAAATTTCTCAACCAGTACTGTTGGAATCTATTTAAAGTCTCCGACAACGTATTCCATATAATTCCAATTCAAGGTGATTAACAGGATTTTAAAATCAGGTTCCAGAACAGTTGAAATTTTGTATCTTTTCGAAATTTCAAACGCGAAAAATACAATAATTCGTTGAAATTTATCAGGGATATAATTATATAACCTGTATGATTCTGGATGTAATTACATGTTTAATCCCCTTTGTAGCAGTCGTGTTTATGAGATGAGCATAGCTCCATTTCCATTTTATGGCATCCTAAATTCATTCAATTAATTCCATTAAAAAAATGTACCTCAAAATGACGCAATATAAAAACTGAGCAACACCTGGTTGTTTGAAAAAATATAATACAAAACCTGGGCAGACAGTGTTAGGATAAGATATGCAGAAGCTAAGTTACAACATGGACCTGACCTGGTGTCAGATACTGGGAACACCCGCTTACCTCCCTTAGCTGCTTGTTACATATAAGTTGATATACGACCGTTTGTAATTCATAATCATATTGTGTCACAAGATATGTGGCTGTGACTCGGTAAATAGGATTTATGGGTTCTGTGAACAGTGTAGATCCAGATCAGACTGTGCATCCACACAGTCTGATCAGGATCTGCACTGTTCGCTATTTCATCAATGAAACACTCATGCTTCTAAACAAGGAATATAGATCATTATCAGGCTACAGGAGTGTCCTCTTTAATCAGGATCAACATTGGTCACAAATCCCATAAGCCCCATTTATCAAGTCACATGATATCTCGCTGTTCTCGCATGTATGCTGGCTTGCTGGGTAGAAAGGTAGGTATTTGTCGCCCAACAAAGGACGACAAACATTGTCTGCCCGAACACAATGACGGAATCGGGCGTTGCATGACAAACGTAATCTTACACAATCTCTCACTCCAAATGAGTCACATCCTTTCTTTTGTCAAAATTTTAATTTTAATATTCTGTAAAATATACTTGGCGAGTTAATAGTATCATGCCGGGGGAAATATCTTTTTTAATTCACATATAATCAGAATATAAGCAGACATTACTGCGAAGTGTGAGTAGCAATATGAAAAATATACTGATGGATGGTGGGTGCTCGGTCAGTCGGTTGATATATTGAAAAATATATTGAAAGATATTTTATTTACAATGAAGCTGTATTGGCAGGCCTTATGTGACGTCCTTATTGTAATGTATATATTTTAAAAATATGGACGTCACATAGGCCTGCTTCAGCTTCAGACTATTTTGATAAAGACCATGTGGTCGAAAATTTAATAAAAAGAGTGACAAAATGATGTGTATTAAATGTGCTTACCTTCGGAGGTCATGGGAAATTACTATATTGATTTATATATTGATTTATCCATTGATTGAGTGATTATTATTTTTGTATATGGACCCGGACTGGGAAAACGGACCCTATGATATTTGAGCCCATCTCAAATTACCTCTCGTAAATCGTACTTCTGGAAATCAGCTAAATTTTCAACAAGAAAAGACGTAAAAAATTGCAAAGCTCATGTGGAATAAAATTCCGCGTGAACTCTGCCGATTTTGTCAATTATCTCTATTATGACAGAAAATATATAAATTCATATCCAATAAATATGCCATATTATTTTATGAATAACAGTGATGGGAAATATTTCAAAATAGACACACTTATAGTGCCTATATAATCAGTGTATCTTGAACGTTGGTGCCAAAGTGTAGCTCCCTCAAGTTCTGGGATAGTTTGGTGATAATGCACGGAGGCTTCCATCTCGTTTTCATGGAAACAAAAGACTGTTTAACTAAACAATTTAGAGAGAAATGTTGTATTATCTAAACATCAATTTAAACTAGATAAGTTTAATTTGTTGGGTGTCTGTGTTTGATACGAGGAATCTATACAATGAGCTACTTCAACCAAATATGCGATGGGTCGAGACATCTGAATGTGAAATGTAGGATTGTACTTAGGCTACAAAAAATTAATGTTTAGATTCTCATCCAAATTTTGGGGGAAAATGGGGCGGGTGGGACACTTTTATTTTTTATTTTCAGGCAATACTAAAACGAGCTGTTGAACGGCAAGGCGCAGTTGCGTGCAATAGTGTTTTGTAATAACATGTTCATATTGAAGTATTGCTAATCTCGAGGGTGGCGGGTTCCGGGGTTGCTGTATTGCGCTACGTAAAGCAATCAGATAAAAAGCTGTGGGAGCGGTATAATATGCGGGCCGCATCATTTTCATAAATTTTACCAAATGTTTTATTAGGGACGGGCGGGGATGAGAATCTAAACATTAATTTTTTGTAGCCTTGATATTCATCATTTTGAGAAATATTTACATGTTGAGATAACTGGGGAATATAATATAGTGTGCCATGATCTGTCGTAACCGGGCGAATTGCCATGGCAACCAGTGACGACCCAGACCAGAAGTATTCCACTCAGGGTCTATGCATGCCATTTGATCATGTAAACATCTGTTACACGTTGCAATGCGGAATTAAATTTTGTCGTCTCGTGTTTATTTCCTATTTTCAATATTTCTTGATGAAAACATGTTTTGACAGCACATGATAATTGTCTCCATTGGAGACAATTCTCATGTGCTTGACAAAACATGATTTTGTTGTGAGACAAACATTTACAGTGAATTGTTGTATCATGGTTATCTTGGGAACCGACAAATCCCCACTTACGGAATCTTAAACATCAAACATTGTATACAAGTACCAGCCTTATATGTTTTGAGTCCATTGTTAATGAGGTTGAACGATACTGGGCCACCTCTTATTAACAGCCACCCTAGTGGAGGTGATAAGCCTTTTCTGGCTGAAACAATAACCAGAAAACCATTCATGTACATAGTGTATACTAGATAAGATTTAGGAGGAAATTAACCAATACCATGCTGAATTAAAATTTTGTTGTCTGTTTTTTTTCTGTTTTTCTTGATGAAAAATGTGTTTTCAGTACATGAGAATTATCTCCAATGGAGACGATTCTCATGTACTGCTGTCATGTATATTTTGAAAATTAAATAAATGTTTCTATAACTATTGATATAAAATATGCAAGAATTTAGCACATTACTCCATATTAATTCATTGAAATGATGGCATTGTGTTTTAAAAAATAATAAAGTCACTACATTTTTGGTTAAATGCAGTTATATTGTTCCATTTAATTATAAAATGGAACCTCTCTAAACCGGACACCAAGTAAACACATGTGATATTATCTTTGATGAGTTTCTTGGCTATTTATCTCCGGTGATAATGTCTGTTCGTGATCGCACAGCACACGGCTATAGCTCAGAATGACTCAAATGCCTGATTTACAGTGAAACCCCTCTAAGCTGGACACCCTGGGGTCCTCCCAGGGTGTCTGCTTTAGAGGGGTGTCACTGTAGTATGTGTTCATCATTGGCATCCAATGCTGGATGTTACCTTTTCTGTATATGTTGGTGGCATATAAAAAGTCTGTGATTCTGTCAGTTTGCGATTAGACTGAGAAATAGGGTACTTCTGTTTGTTTATTTATTAAATACTGTACACAACGCTAAAACAACAAAGGTGTGATAAATAGATCTGTAATGTTCTATGAATTTTCTGCGTATGAGAACTGCATTTTTTTAGCTAATTTCATTATTTGTAAAACAAAAATTAAATGGAATGGAAAAAAATGAATCTGTACAATTTTAACGTATTAAAGTTACATATATGTATATTGAATAAATTAATGCTATCCTTACTTAATCCAGTGTTTCACCAACTCTCATTTGACATCTTAAGTTTTCTCATACATATGAGGGCATTATATTTAACACATTAATCAGATTATGTTATTAATTATCAGTTACAAATATCAAAAGTTTGCATGGTCACTTAATTATCAAATAATTATGATTGTATGAGGTTATTTGTGGCTGTATTGGGAGAAATTGGGCTTATGAGTTTCGCGACCAGTGTATATCCAGATCAGCCTGTGCATTCACACAGTCTGATCAGGATCTGCACAGTTCACCATTCCATCAATTAAACACGTATCATGCTTCTACCAAGCAGTATAAATCATTATTAGGTTGCAGGAGAGTGCTATATAATCAGGAGCTACACTGGCCACAAATTCCATAAGCCCAATTTTTCCAGTCGCAGCCACAATGAATGATGATAATTAGTAACAAATTTGTGTTAGCCTGTACATCCATAGTAACCATTCAAAGTTAATTAGTACCAATTAATCGTGCTGCAGAACAACATTATTTGAGAAACAGTAAGCACATGTTGTGACAAGTTTTTTATGCCACCGGGTTTCGAAGAAACGGGTTGCATATAGTGTTTGGACCGTCCGTCTGTCCGTCCGTCTGTCCGTCTGTCCCTCCGTCCGTCCGTCACACTTTTCGGTTAACCACTTTATCACAGTTTCTCAAATATGCTGCAGGTGGCATCCGCATTCGACAGACGCATTTCTTGTTTTTATTCAGATGCTGAAAATTGCAACATTTATTTGTGTAATTCTAATGAAATTCCAAGACATATTCATCATATTTACATGGAGAAATAAAGAAAATATAATGAATTGTCAGGGGTCTCCCAAAACAAAATGTGTCTGAATGTTTATGGGTATTAAGGTTGCCATCAAAATATTAAAAATGTAATCTTGAATTTGAAATGCAATGTTATTTATTTAGAATTTGATGAGTGGTAAGGAACATTCAGTTATTCGTAACCTAAGAATTTAGAACTTTCTACAGAAAGCAGAAATATATATCACAATGGGGGATCGTAACTAGTTATTTCCCTTTAAATTTATTTATAAATCTGGTCCAAATTGTGTAGTTTAGTGCCTTATTGCTTGTAAAACGGGCGAATGTAGCATGATCTGTTGTGAAAAAGAGCAATTATATTCATTTTGACTAATGTTCATCCAAATCATTTTACATATCTGCGCAATCTGATCCGGGACTTCCATTATTTGCCAGATTCATATTTTCACACTTATTAATGTTATTGCAATCAGAGTAGACGCGGATCAGACTGCGCAAGTGCGCAGTCTGATCTGGGTCTACTCTGTTCGCAAAACTGAACGTTTGTGCTATTGAGTAAGAAATAAACGCTGCAATACAGGCAAAGGATCGGATCTCTATAAATAGATTTGCAAAGGGAAATAACTCTACGTCCCTCATTACAGCTGTTCTGTCGGCTCCATGACAGACTTGAGTTATCAGTCGGTGCTGACTGGCGGTCAGTTTGCTCAGACAACATTCAGCTGTCAGTGTCTGACACTCTCTGCAAACAATTACAAACGGAAAACAACGCAATTTCGTCTGCAGAAAACAACACTATTTCAATGATGCTGCAACAAAAACAGAAATCATGGACATGATTCAGAGTATATATATATATATATACACTCTGACGCACAAATGCTTTACAGACAATGAATCATTGCTAATGTTGCCGGTAAACAGAACTGGGGCTCGTTTCACTAAACTTCGTACGACTAAAATGACAATCCTAAATTTGCACTTACGAACATTTTAGTCGTACAAAGTTTATTGAAACTTGCCCCTGTTTTTGGCAACACACGAGATTTATGAAAATCGAAAAGTTAACAACAAAAAGCAGACGACATGATTTGTTCTAGTCTTCGAGACCCAGATGAGCTGGCTGGCTTGTGAGACATTTTCTAATTGTAAACAAAATCATCCCTTTTCTGATCAGTGGAACAGTCCGAGAATTAACACGGAAGAGACCATGAATATGCAGGGGTCATACGATTAATGGTTTGATCAGAACTACAAAGTAGAATAACAGTAATAATCATGCACTGGATAATTCGACCGGAAACTAATTTTCAACACACCTAGCCTTGCATATGTTGTTTAAAACGCAGGAACGCAATTAACGACTAACGATAATGAAATCAATAGTAATATTGGGAACATGTACAACCTCTATGATGCTGAATAGTCCTAGACAGGCATGACCGATTAGAAATCAATTTTGCTATTTTGCTTATTTCTATTCCAAAGTATATGTTGTTACCACTCATCGGAACCGTCTCGACGAGACGGTTCCAATGAGTGGTAACAACATATACTTCCGTGCATAACTATGAGAATTATTTTTATTTTTTGTATGAAAAGTTGTGTAGCCTCAGCATTGGGAATGCAATTAATGACAAACAAAATTATGAGATCAATAGTAATTGCAGGTACATTTATTATCATCCCAATCCTATAGGATTGTATCCGCCACTGTTCTATTAACACTCCCATCGACTCCCATTCCATACAGTGTACTCGAGATAAACAACATATTATCATGATTTCTATTATTATTGTGACTCCTCAACAAAAACAAACGTTGCTATATTAGTCAGCGAGCAAAATTATAAAGTCATTTACCAGCTCTACTATACTGAATAAAAATTGGATGAAAGGAGGATAATATTTTGGTGGTTTTCTGTAATAACACAGTATTGTGTGGAATTAAAAAAAATATACAAAGTAGAAGATAATTGTAAATATTTCTGGAATTTTACATATAGTCCAGGTGAGACAATTCCAACGATTGGTTAGCTCTAATTTTCTTACAATCATGGAAAAATATGTTTAAACCATTTCTTATCATTGGTTCAAAAGTTACCTTGTTCATATGGTAAATTTCAGTTCAGCATTCAAGAATAACAATCAGAAAGATGATACATTTGAAGAGGTGGTGAACAATAGAGTATCAATCACACTGGTATACAGAGTGAATATTATAGGAATGAATGGCCTTTTTGTGGAATTTATCGGGGTATAAACTTGGAAAAGTCGCAGGAATACTGGACGAAGGCCGGAAGGCCTCGTCCAGTATTCCCGCGACTTTTCCAAGTTTATATCCCCGATAAATTCAACAAAAAGGCCATTCATTCCTTATAATTCCAGCATTTGAAATAAATTCATCAGGAAAATGTTTATTTTCCATTTTCTTAATAATTATTTTAACTGCGCCTCACGGTTACGGAAAGTAGTTCGGTGTGGGAGTTTACTGGGATATAAACTTTGGACAGAGACTTGCTACGGGCCAATCAAATGTTAGGGAATTGTGTAAATATTTTTGTGCTGGAATTATTGAGCGATAATAGAGTGAATATTAAACAGTAGCATTAACCCTAGACACAAAATTGCTACTCTGCTCCATACCTTTCGCGTAGATAACATATGGAGGCGAATTATTGTAGCTACATTAACCCTTACACCGCTATCTTAATTTTGTTGTCGTCTGCTGTTTATTTTCATCAAAAACATGCTTCGACAGCACTTTAGAGTAATTTACAACATGCTTTGACAGCACTTTAGAATCATTTCCATTGGAAATGATTCTGAAATGCTGTCAAATCATGTTTTTATTGAGAAATAAGGCAATATATAAAAGCAACAGCAGATGACAATTGTTGTGTGTAGCGGTCTAAGTGTTAATTAAGAAATAGCATTTGATTCATTCTGAGTCATCCAGAGGTAAAACAAGGAAATGCTGGAATTCTTGGATCCCCAGAACCAGCAATTAGCTCAAGTGTATATCTCTTCATCATCGGCTATTTTATGAGAAAACTTACAACTTGTATTTACAACCAACATTGTTTCAGATCAGACTGCACATGTGCAGTCTGATCTGGAACAATTTTGATTGTAATAGTGTCAGCATAACAACGTTTCGAAATCGTAAAATATTTAACAAAATGTACAGGAATAGACCTTTTTTCGAGTGTTGCAATAGCTAGTTGCAAAACTAATTTGTGCATTTTCTCAATTGCCAGATTATTGAGGATGCATTAACGAGGTGTTGACATGTGCAGTGTGGTATCTCTTAAACAGGAGCAGTGGCTGTTTCACTGGTTACCTGAGAAATAGGCGCTGATTTCCCATGTATTCGCTGCTGCCTCTGTTGGCGATTTGTGTGGTAGGAGGGGAGATAACTCCAACTGGGTGTAGTCTGCTGCCCCTGGTCACACTTTGTGTGGAAGGAGGGGAGATAACTCCAACTTGATGTTGTCTGCTGCCCCTGGTGGCACTTGGTGTGGTAGAATGGGAGATATCTCAAAATGGATGTAGTCTGCCTATACACTGCTACTGGTGGCGCTTTGTGTCGTAGGAGGGGAGATAACTCCACATTGATGTTGTCTGCATTTACACTGCCCCTGGTGGCGCTTTGTGTCGTAAGGAGGGGAGATAACTCCACTTTGATGTCGTCTGTATTTAAGGCATCACGGGACGGTTGAAAACAGCCAAAATTGACTGCTTTTCTGAGGGCGGCGGGCGACTTATAAAAATCACCGCCTCTCACAATCAGTTAAGGAGGCTCGCAAATGAAGTACAAATCGCGCGCCACAATAAAAATTCAGTAACCGCATCAGATGTGTTCAATTAATTTTTTACAAAGTTACCCCACCTACCTATTTTTGGCCAAAAGTTTCAACACGACTGAATTTATCGGAATTGTTTTCATGAAAATATGAGGCACAGATACTTTGTTATGTCTTGTTCTATCACTTGTAACACCACACCATTTTCTGAAAATGATTTCAAAGCGGGGTCATAATCAGCTCAAATTTTCGCTACAAATTTTCGCTACAAATGCCCGAAAAATACCTTAAATTCTGACGCGAAACCGTACCGGCGAGACAGCATAGCAGGCGACATTTTCCAAGATGTCAAAATCAACTGGAGCTAACATTCAGTTTCGTAGAATTATGAAATACTCTAAAAAATACACCTTGTCAAGCCTCCCAAAGTCAAGAAATATTCATAAACCTATTTTTCTAGACACACTGGTGTAACTTACAGGGTCGGTAGTGAAGTATTTAGAAAATCGTCCACCCCCTTTTTAAAGCTAGCTGCCCACTGTCCCGTGAGACCTTAAGGGGAAATATTTTTTCCCCGAAACGGCTCGTCTCGCTCTATATTGCTAATTTCATCAATCTTACGTAAAACGCAAACAAAGAAAAATGTACAAAATGAAAGCTGATGTCGAAATGGGGCGCGGATATCGCCCACCCCCAAAATGGCGAAACGCGAAGTTTCATTTCGTTGTATCGACAGCAAAATACCATGCTTACCTCCAGCCCTGCTGAACCCTGCATATTTGAGTGCAGTAAACTAAAACTGCTGGATGTTATCTTGGGACATGTTCTTCTGTCAAACAATACTGGTTAGAGGTGAAATATGACACCTTGAAATATCAGACTTTTCCCTTAAGGCATCACGGGACGGTTGAAAACAGCCAAAATTGACTGCTTTTCTGAGGGCGGCGGGCGACTTATAAAAATCACCGCCTCTCACAATCAGTTAATCAGTTAAGGAGGCTCTTGCGACAAGTATTGAAAAATACTCGCAAATGAAGTACAAATCGCGCGCCACAATAAAAATTCAGTAACCGCATCAGATGTGTTCAATTAATTTTTTACAAAGTTACCCCACCCACCTATTTTTGGCCAAAAGTTTCAACACGACTGAATTTATCGGAATTGTTTTCATGAAAATATGAGGCACAGATACTTTGTTATGTCTTGTTCTATCACTTTTAACACCACACCATTTTCTGAAAATGATTTCAAAGCGGGGTCATAACCAGCTCAAATTTTCGCTACAAATGCCCGAAAAATACCTTAAATTCTGACGCGAAACCGTACCGGCGAGACAGCATAGCAGGCGACATTTTCCAAGATGTCAAAATCAACTGGAGCTAACATTCAGTTTCGTAGAATTATGAAATACTCTAAAAAATACACCTTGTCAAGCCTCCCAAAGTCAAGAAATATTCATAAACCTATTTTTCTAGACACACTGGTGTAACTTACAGGGTCGGTAGTGAAGTATTTAGAAAATCATCCACCCCCTTTTTAAAGCTAGCTGCCCACTGTCCCGTGAGACCTAAGGCGCTTTGTGTCGTAAGGAGGGGAGATAACTCCACATTGATGTCATTTGTATTTAAGGCGCTTTGTGTCGTAGGAGGGGAGATAACTCCACATTGATGTCGTCTGCATTTACACTACCCATGGTGGCACTTTGTGTCGTAGGAGGGGAGATAACTCCAAATGGATGTCATATGCATATACACTGCCCCTTGTGGCTCTTTGTGTCGTAGGATCGGAGATAATTTCACATAGATATTGTCTGCATTTACACTTCCCCTGGTGGCTTTTTGTGTCGTAGGAGGGGAGATAACTCCACATATATGGCATCTACATTGATGGAATGGCAAACATGAGTGCAGATGCTGATCAGACTGCGCATGCGATCAAACCCATTTCTCCAGTCGCAGCCACATATGAGATGCCAACAAATCAGCCTGTATTCATCCGCACAGTCTCTTCAGGATCTGCACTGTTCGCCATTCCATCAATGAAACACCAGTGATGCTTATGGCTATCAAGCTACAGGAGTGTGATATTGGATCAGGAGCTACACTGGTCACAAATCCCATAAGCCACATTTCTCCCGTCACAGCCATATATATGGAAACCCTTTTATCAGAGCTCCAGTTAAGGTGTGTAATTTGATCAACTTTGGGGAGACTTTCGTTATTTCTTAGCCAAAATTGGCAAGTTGGGAGTGCTTTAGAATCGTCTCGATGAGACGATTCTAAAGCAATCCCAACTTGCCATTTTTCGTGAAGAAATAAGAAAAAATACCCGGACAATTTGGTCCAATTACGCACCTTAACTGGAGCTCTGAATTTTATCCCATCTTTAGGAATAGTGCTCATCTACCTAGCAATGAATCTGCTATAAATAGAATGCCTAAATCTGACAAGAGTAGGACAAACATTCAGTCTTACACACTTTAGCCTGCATTAAATGCAGTTTGCATTGTTCTGGACTTACACTGACCATTATGAAAGTTTACTGATGCATATATTTGTCCTACTATTGGAAATACACACATTGGTGACGTATGTGCAGATGAGCGCTATTAAGACACATATTTAATTCCTGTAGTCTAGAATCTGATTCGAAAAATGGCAAGCAAGAATCCACAACACAATTAACAAAAATTAATTCAGCATAGTAAGGATTAAATTTCGCCTCGTCTCTGTTTTGAATGATAATTAATAATTATAGTTAATGGATGGACACTCAACAGATTTATTTCATTAATAGATTATTTCCAGAAAATGAGAGTTGGAAGAAATACCCCTGTCAGTTGAAGAATTGGAAGCAGATTTTTGCTATTGGAGAGTACAGTAAAATGTTCATCTTGTATCTTGCAAACACTTGTAGACCCAGATCAGCCTGCACAGCTGTGCAGGCTGATCTGGGTAAACAAGGTTTGCCACATTAAAACCATTTTACGAATGAGAATTATGACCAATTTGTATGATCATGTCTCTAGTCTGACTATAGATGAATGAAGGACTTGGGAAGGTATATGATGATTTTGGCGATAAACTGGTTCGAAATGCAAAGTTATGGGTTTCTCTCTGAGTCTCTCCCAGTTTCTATTTCTTTTGATTAATGCTGATTGTAAGCAGACCCTGTCTGAAATCTGGATTTGGTGAAAATTTATATTGTTGAAAATTGTTTGGACTCTAATGGCCAGGCAAGCTGACCTGGTCAGCTAATTAGCTTTGTCCTTAATTAACAGTGATAGATGGCTTGATAAGACACAGCCACTGTTTAAAACCACAAGGGAGAAGGGCAGGACTTTTATTCTGGCTTTCTGTGATTTTCTTATTTCCTCACAAAAGTAATAAACACACAATGCATACACCGACCCTAGCAGTATTGCAGCACCAAAAAGCCATTGTTCCTTTTTATGACAAAATTTCTAAATCTAATAAATGCGTTACCGAGGCGATACATTTAAGATGCTGAAAATTAATTTTTTGTTGGGTAGGGATTTTTTAGTTGAATACCGATAAATAGTTACTATTTTTAACACTCACTATGATGAAGTAAATCATAAGTCTGCTGATTATTTTTTATTTTCAATTTTTATCATCAAAAAACATAGTTTGTCAGCACTTTAGAATCATTTCCGATGGAAATGATTCTAAAGTGCTGCCAAACCATGTTTTTATTGAGAAAAATTACAAAATTCGAAACAACAGCAGACGACAATTTTCGTTTCTCGCATTCTAAGGGTTAATTGCATTTGATATTTTTTCGGTGTTTTATTTCTTTTTTATCATCTATTGAGAGTATTCTATTTGCATGGTAGATTAGGCACAGACAAAACAAGATGAACAATTTAACTGATGGAATAGTATTATCTTCTAGAATAATCAAAGACAGATTTGTGTAAATACCCTATTCAACGAAATAGAATATAAACATGCATTATCTAATTCTTGAAGAAAAACTGATAAAATTATTATTTAACGCAGCGGAAAAAATCTTGAAAGATTTGTGATGCAGTCGGTTAACTGATACAGATTTAAATACCTGTATTAATTCTTGCAACGGAAAATACTGAGTTCCGTTGTCGGCCTGATAACATTATTTTCATTAGAATTCATGAAAAGGTCCAACTGCCTCAAACCACTGTAAGCCCAAATCAGCATGTCGTATCCCATCGGATCTTCTTTAACCCTTACAGTGCTGAATTAACATTTGTTGTCTGCTGTGGTTATTTTCTAATTTCCATTTTTCTCATGAAAATTTTTTTTTTGACAATTTTCGGTTCACGCCGCATTATAAGGGTTAAATTAACATATTCCCAATGCAGCAGGTTATTTATTGCTTCTTAACCCATTTCAGTCTAAGGATACGATATTTTTTGTAAAAAAAATCTCATTATTTTGTTTATTTCTCCATGAAGGTATATATTATCTCGTCAAGACGGTTCAAACGAGTGGTAACAATACATGTATATACTTTCGAGATAAAATAAAGAATATAGGGATTTTTTCTCATAAAAATTTCATACTACTCTAATTGTATCCTGTCCTATATGTGTTAATTAATCCATTGATCAACCTAAATATGCAGCCTGTAGCCGATTTCACCAACATTGCAAAGTATATACTTTGAGGGAGAAAATTTCATTTTTATGATAAATTTATTAATTTTTATTATACTGAATTTATTACATTATCACAGCTGTGATAATGTAATAAATTCAGTATAATTTTTCTGCATACTTTTAATCATCAACTATATGCAGTCGTTAGTTCTATATGAAATAATGCATTTCAAGAAAAATAAATGATTACTCCCTCAAAGTATACTTTGCAAAAGTATTCTTTGCAATGTTGGTGAAATCAGCTACTGGTCTGGTTCTACTCTTCAGTAAACAACAACAGGTACCTTGTTGCATGCACGGCTAAATTTGATTTATTTTTATGTCGGATAAAACCGACATTTTATACTTCCTTGATAACATTGTCAGAATATCAGGATTATTAAATAAGTTAATATTTTGATATGAAGCTGTGGCATCCACTTATTGGCTCCGTAACTCAGACGTCAAAACGAGATGTAGTCGCTACTGAATTACCTACCAACAAAGGTTGTTGCTCGCTTAAAAACTGGAAGAAAAACATACTTATTTATCAAGGGCCCGTTTCACTAAACTTCTTACGACTAAAATGTTCGCAAGCGCAAAATTAGGATCGTCTGGAAATTTCAATTGATGGATTTACATTTATTGAGCATAGGCTGCATATGCAGCCTATGCTCAATAAATGTAAATCCAATAATTGTTTACAAGAAAACAGTGTTGATGTGCAATTTACAGACTATCATAATTTTGAACATTTACGAACATTTTAGTCATACAACATTTAGTGAAACGGCCCCCTGTAGTGTAATGTTAATTTATTCTGTTTCGAAAGAACAACAGATAATTATTTAATTAAATTGTCAGTAATTAGAATGATCTAAATGTAATAGATATGTAAGTGTCTTATTTAACCCATTCCGTTCGGAATACACCTTTACGGGTATGAAATTTATTAAATATTTTATTTTTCTTATGTTCCCAATGAAAGTATATGTTGTGACCATTCATTTGAACCGTCTCGACTCATGTTGTTCTTTATATGTCTGTTGCAGTCAGCTGAGGAGCGACCACGAAGTCCAGAAAACTACAAGACCGAAGGTAATTGAAAAAACTTCTTATAGTGCTGATGGAACATGCGAATATGGCCCTCACAAAGTTCGCCCCCCCCCAATAATCAATTGCTTCCGCCGCCCCTGCTTCAGTGACTGACTGGCGATATCCTTGAAATGCCGTTTGACCAGTTTTTGTCTCGAGACTAAGGTTTTGCTTTTCCGGAATCGTCGGCGGAGGCGGCGGCGGCGTCGTCGTCGTCGTCATCATTCAACGTTAAGTTTTTGTGTTACGGTCATTACTTCAACACCTCATCAGCTACAGTCATCAAACTTTATACATACCTTTACTATGATATGTAGATGAATACAGGACTATTCTTATTCTCGGGGGGCCCCAGGGTCCAGGTCAAGGCGGAACAAGGCGAGACATTTGATTCCGCGGAATCCTTGTTTATTGTAAATATTCAGTTCTGAATAGTGATACACCTTGTATCAGCACACATGCTAGTGAATCCTGTTTTATATACAAAAAAACAACTCATAATTAGTTTATGTCCGCTTGAAAATATTCCAGATAAGCTGCGTATTTGCTTAAATACCCAATTAAAATTGCCAAAAACCCAATTGAAATCAGAAGTAGAGAGTATCAAAAAGCAATGAAAAATTTGTGGTACCTTTATCATGCTGCAGAAAAATATAAACACCACAAATATAGCATATTTTTCTTATTTTCCATGAAAACACATCTTGGTATTTCAATACAGACAATTCTAATGAAATGCCAAGACATGTTTTCATTTTGAAGCAAACTATTCAATTATTGCTGTCTATTGATGAGTAAACAGTAGTGTGATTTTATGTTAACCAATTAAAATTTTGAAATTTTGAAATACCCAATTGCTTCAGAAATGATGGAGTGACAATGCTCAATTACTAATTCCATTTGGAGCACTGCTTGTGCAATTCCACAGCATGAGTAATGGGTAAAGTTCACTATCAATGATTTATTGTTTACCATAGTTTCTCGACCAATGAAATTACGGTATTTTGTCTCAATTAATCACATTGTGACACCTTCGCCAATATGTATTAAATTAATAATTAAATGTTCAGCACTATATATATAACTTATTTTATGCCTCGTCATCAGTTCACGAGATGCAAAGCATATTATCACCCACACACGCGCTCATTTCGTGTCAGACCACCAATCACATGCTAGTATAGCGATTGAAATCACTGTTAGGGGCGGAGCTACGCGACTGTGCTGGTAAACAATAAGTACGTTATAGTTCACACTATAGCGCTCGCTACAAAATTAATTTATTAAAAATTCAAAATATGAACTATACCTTATACTTTATTTGTGACTGCAGTAACCAAATACGATATGACAGACAATACACACTAGCCCAGTAGCCTATTTCACCAACATTGCAAAGTATACTTTTCTAGCAAAGTATACTTTGAAGTAGAAATTTTAAATTTTAGGATAAATTTAATAATTTTTATTATACTGAATTTATTACATTATCACAGCCATTTTGGCTGTGATAATGTAATAAATTCAGTATAATAATTCTGCATACTTTTAATCATCAAATATATGCAGTCGTTAGTTCTATATGAAATAATGCATTTCGGGAAAAATAAATGATTACTCCCTCAAAGTATACTTTGCTAGAAAAGTATACTTTGCAATGTTGGTGAAATTGGCTACAGAAATGGGGCTTATGGGATTTGTGGCCAGTGTAGCTCCTGATAGCCTGATAACAATTTATATTGCTTGTTAGAAGTAATGACGGGTGTTTCATTGATGGGATGGCGACTAGTGCAGATTCTGATCAGACTGCGGCACAGTCTGATCTGGATCTACACTGGTCGCAAAACCCATAAGCCCCATTTATATAGCTACAGCCACACACATTTCACCATTAGAGATTTAATTTAACCCTTACAATGCTGAATTAATTTGTGTCGTCTGCTGAATATTTGTTATTTTTCAATTTTTCTCATCAAAAACTTGGTTTGACAAAATATGAATTATTAGCAGACGACTATTTTCTGTTCCCCGCATTCTAAGGGTTAAAGTTCACTGTTTAATTTGGCGCTGAAGCAAGTAGACCATGTAGGAGCACTTAGCGAATCCGCACAAACTTTTTGTTTCATATTTATGGTATGATTATCTCGCATTGTATGCCTTTCCCACCATCCCACCATCAACAGCTTTGAAAACATGTAAGCAAAACACTTAAGCGTCTTTGTTCTTAAAACAAGTCCAGCTTGAAACAGATTTAGTATACAGATCTCCTTCTTGTAAAGAAGATAAATTTGATTTGGTTGATGTTATCGCTAATCTGCAAGGATTATCTCCCGCGCCACGCTGGGGACGTAATTACATGGGGATACAGGGGTCATCATATAGACCATGTTTTGTTTAATAATATGGATACAGGAGTGCTCATATAGACCATGTTTTGTTATAAAAAAAATCATATTTCCTACTGAGACTCATTTTTTTTTTTCTTCAGTTATTTATTTCTTTAAAAAATAGATTATTTACTTCTTTTTGATTACTCTTTTGGGTTATTTTGAGTAATCTATTTTTTAAAGAAATAAATAATTGAAAAAAAAAAATACAAATATGAGTTCTTGAGAATCGTCTCTAAGAACTCGTATGTATATATTTTTTTCAACTTAGAGACGATTCTCAAGAACTCATATTTGTATTATTATTATTTTCAATTATTTATTTCTTTAAAAAATAAATTACTCCTTTGGGTTATCTAGTTCCCAGCGATAGGTATTTGTAAGTGCACAGACCCATGCTTCTGTTCATTGCTAGTAAGTACTTCTGATGTTGTCTTTATGACTTTGTTATCATCTGATTCACAGGCTTGGTCAGATTGTCTGGCTTAATCGGTTTTCATTCTACAAGCTTTGTTGTGTGTTTTAGACTGGTTCAATGGATGGGAACTGAAGACATGGTGTTTTCATGTATTTTCTGGAGTCACAGTCTAGGGTGTTACCATGGGAGAGTAGCCATTTCCATACAGACTTACTTTTCTCTGGAGTTCTACTGCAGCATGGGGGAACTGACAGTTTGCTCTACCAGTTTTATATTGGTAATGATGTATAAAATCTCTGGAAAATTTTAAGTCGTTGAATAATTTAATAATTTCATTTTTATTTCACAGTTATGTATTTAACTTTTATTTAATATTGCCACAAATGTGAGCGTTGCGCATGTTGGATGATGAATCGTACTGGGATTCACACTTGAAGCCATGTGATCCGGTGTACTGAGGTGTACTGTATGTGATAATGCTGCTGAATGAATCCCAATCAATCAATCAATCACATTCCAAAAGTTAAGCCAGATAACAGCCAGATAACAGCTCTGCGTAATTTGTTCAATTTGTGGTGACATTTTCTTATTTCTTCAGCAAAAATGGCAAGTTGGGAGTCCTTTGAATCGTCTCGTTGAGACGATTCTAAAGTACTCTCAACATGCCATTTTTGATAGAGAAATAAGAAATTTGTCCCCAAATTACGCACCTTAACTGGAGCTCTGGATAAGCCAACTTGTAATGATGGATATTTTTGGAATTTTCACAAAATTAGCTCTTTCCGATAATTGAATAGTCTGAAAATTAATCTGGAGATTTCATGCATACTTATGGGGTGACAGGGCCAATCACTTGTGCGCGTTTACACCCTAGTCAAGTGTCACCATTACCCAAAATGCTCCAAAACAAGTTACGTCGACATAGCCCCGTTTATTGCTGTTTTGCGCCGCTAAGTACGTTATTTGACGCCTCATTGCTCCATGGGGTCTGGGGGAGGTCCTTCAGTGCAGGCAATGTCACGCTCTTCTGCAACTTATCCCAGAACACACCCGCTGACCCAGAAATGCCTAACAACAGCAGGCATGTTGAAAAACAACAGACATGTTTGTAGACTGGTTCTAAAAACAATTGATCAGGTAATGACCGTGGAACCAGTCGTGGAATTTATTACGTGGAAATTGGTAACCAGTCAGAAAGGGCATAATTCGGATAAATGGCGTAATGTTTCTGGGCCATGGTTTTACAAAACCGGGTGTAACGAATATGATCAAAATCAGATGCACACAATTGCAGTTTGATCAGGATCTGCATTGTTCGCCATTGTTTTAACCCTTAGACCGCTACACACAACACTTGTCGTCTGCTGTTGCTTTTATACCTTGCCTTATTTCTCAATAAAAACATGGCTTGACAGCACTTGAGAATCATTTCCAATGGAAATGATTCTGAAGTGCTGTCAAAGCATGTTGTAAATTATTTTAAAGTGCTGTCAAAGTATGTTTTTGATGACAAAAATGGAAAATAGAAAATAAACAGCAGACGACAAAAAATTAAGATTGTAAGGGTTGTATAAATCTCCAGAATGAATTATTACAAATCAACTTCAGGCTTTCACAGTGTTTAATGCCTATTCGCGCTTCTGCTTTTCTTGATTGTTATTGTGATATCTATTTACATCTCTTTCATATGTATTTACTTTCCTCCCATTTTTGCACTGTTGCACATCGGTCATTTTTAATCATGTATGTGTAAAAACTGCATGGGCTCAAATGTAAACCAGGACTGGAATTCTATAAATAGAATTTCAGGGGAGGTACCCGTTTTCAACAGTGGCCTTGGTGACTGTGGATTTGTGCTCAGTCTGTTGTTAAAATTATCTTATTAGAGTTCTGTTGTTGCTGCTATTATCCAAGAAATTAGTGTCAGATAAATTTCAGTCAGTTGGAATGATATGCCCTGACTAATATGTACATCTGGTGGGGAAGAATGATATTGTGGCGTTATCTCCCAGCATAGCATGAATTCAATAATACACAGTTATGCAACCAGTTTCACTAAACCTTGTACGACTGAAATGTTCGTAAGTTATGATAGTCTGTAAATTTCACATTAACAATGTTTTTTTGTAAACAATTAATGGATTTACATTTATTGAGCATAGGCTGCATATTAGCCTATGCTCAATAAATGTAAATCCATCAATTGAAATTTCCAGACGATCCTAAATTTGCACTTACGAAGATTTTAGTCGTACAAAGTTTAGTGAAACGGGCCCCTGGTGGGGAAGAATGATATTGTGGCGTTAGCTCCCAGCATAGCATGAATTCAATAATACACAGTTATGCAACCAGGTCAGGATCTAGACTCTTTGCCATAAGTTTGGTATGTCTAACATTGTTATTTGTGAATAGTGAATAGCAAATATCAAGACTCAATGGACCCTTGAGTAAATCGTTTGGGCATGTTTCTCTATGTTTCAATATCCTGCAGTTTGATTGACCGAGCCATGAAGTTTGAGCACCACTACATACACATAACAGGGTCTTGGTCTATGCTCGCCACAACCGAATAGCGTTACTTTCTTGTACGGTACACAATATGTTAGAACAGCAGTAGACGTATTACTATTTATGTTCTCTTGTTCAGAAATTAGTAAAATCAGTTAAGGTATAAATTATCTCCCCTGCTGAGTGACAGGACAGGTGGCGCCAAGACATCTGCTACTGTCAGTTGCTGAATGAGCGATGAAAGTTTCCTTATCGCTAACCACAAACACCATTGTTAGCGGTACAGAGGCAAGACAACAATGAAAATGGCACCAAACGTGTGATTTTCCGGTTAACCGTAATTGTAAGCTGGTGATACTAATCTGACGCAAGTCTGACAAATGTTTTATTTCGTATTTTTACGTGGAGACCAAAGTAATCTCCAAGAACAGGTTTACAAATAATTCCAGCACAAAAATATTTACGCAATTCCCTAACATTTGATTGGTCCGTAGCAAGTCTCTGTCCAAAATTTATATCCCAGTAAACTCCAATGCCGAACTACTTTCCGTAACCGTGAGGCACAGTTAAAATAATTCTTAAGAAAACTGAAAATAAACACATTTTCTTGATGAATTTATTTCAAATGCTGGAATTATAAGGAATGAATGGCCTTTTTGTGGAATTTATCGGGGATATAAACTTGGAAAAGTCGCGGAAATACTGGACGAGGCCTTAAAAAATGACAATTTTCGAGAAAAAAAAAATAAAAAAAAAATTAATAATAATTCTCGAAAATTGTCATTTTTTATTGCTTCGTCCAGTATTCCCGCGTCTCCTATAATGTGAGCTTCCTGTGCGTAGACATTTATTTAAGCAAAAAATATGTTTACCGTATTATGTAACATAACATGCAATTGTGAGAAAGAAAAAAAGTGAATATCTATGGGATTGAACCACACTGTACTTTGAATACACATTTATAAAATACACAAGCTGATCTGAAACCTATATTTAATAATTGTATACATTGACAGTACGGTATTTTATATTTTATGTTGTGTATTAACAATTAAAGAATAGATATTGGAATATTTGTAGGAGAAACTTCTATTGGAAGTAACGTTCATATTTTTGGGGGTGGTGTTGGCGGGGGTGGAATCACACCAGTTTTCATAAATGGACTAGTCACTAAATCATATTTGTGACAATTGAATTGGTTGGAAAATGAACGTATCAAAGTCCATTCCAGTTATTTAGGGGTGAAAGGGTTAAGATAGGCATTAACATAGGCAATACTAATATATTCGATATTTGTGTCACTCATAAAACCTTATTATTCTAGCTAAATAATTTTGTTTGGAAAGTTTTCCTTATAAGTCATTTGTGTCAAAACTTTATTTATTCTTTGTTTCTTTCACATTGTACTGATGGCATTTTACATAACCCTATCATGGTGCAATTGTAGGCAATCTGTATTGTTCTATAAAACTGAAACAAAGTTTGTTAATGATTTTAAATGATAAACTCTGTAATCTAATACAACTGTTCGTTTCCGACAAGAAATAAACTGAAAATCACATTATTTTCTTTTGCATTGTTTAAGCATTGTAGTGTTATTTGTTCGGCTAGTTTCAAAGCATATTTGCGACATTGCCCGGAGAAAGGGGGGTTTATTGCCTTTACAACTAGTGCAGACCCAGATCGGTATGTGTGGATGCAGGTTCTACACGGTGAAGCACCCAATATGCTTCTTGCGAATATTATATTCCCTTACCACGTTGCAAGAGTGTGTTAGCAATTCAGGGGCCCGTTTCACTAAACTTTGTATGAATAAAATGTTTGTAAGTGCAAAATTATGATAGTCTGTAAATTTCACATTAACAATGTTTTCTTGTAAACAATTATTGGATTTACATTTATTGAGCATAGGCTGCATTTGCAGCCTATGCTCAATACATGTAAATCCATCAATTGAAATTTACAGACGATCCTAAATTTGTACTTACAAACATTTTAGTCGTACAAAGTTTACTGAAACAGGCCCCAGGAGCTAGACTGGCAATCAATGCCATAAGCCACATTTCTCCACTCATAATCCTATTGTACTTGGATGTTTGCATCTCTGGATCATCAAGTTTATCCCATTTCGTATGCCAAATGTCGGCCGGTGTTGATTTTCATGTGAGTAAAAACAAAAGGTTATCTCCATAAGAGTCTAGATAATGTCTTCCGCTCAACACCGGCAAACAATGGCAGCTTCTGTGGCACGAGCACACAGGTGTGATATGCTAATTACGAACAGCAATTGATGAGCAAAATCAATATGATCATACGAACCCATTTCATGGCGAGGATACGTCATTTTGTTTGTGAAAAATCCTAAATATTTTCTTTCCATGTGGTTAGAAGTATATGTCGTGATCATCATTTGAACCGTCTCATCGAGACGGTTCAAATGAGTGGTCACAACATATACTTTCATTGAGAAATAGGGATGGGTTATGGCCTAGGGGTTAGAAAGCCTGACTTTCAATCTAGAGGTTGTGGGTTCAAACCTCGCATTAGGCATTGATAAATATGTTCATAGTATTTCCATCTCACTGGTCTTTCGGATGAGACTTCAAACCAACGTCCTGTCCATAAATGACCTTAGCATTTCTGCATTCTTTATATAACTGTAAAATTTGGGCAGGTTTTGTTAAACAGACAGTAGGGTGAAAGAGTTCACCTGGGAGTGACTCCACACTGCCGTCCACCATGGTGTCCACTTGCTGCCCATTATGACAATACGGTCCACTGTTTGTGTCCGAAAACCAATCATCGTTAGTGTTCCTTTCCGAATAACAATCATTGGTTCACAATGCTGAACACTTAATGACAGTGTGACTGGACTGTCACCTAGTTTTAAAATCAGTTAAGGTGACCAAATTTAATTTGCTCTTATTCGCCCGTTGTTTTCCGTCGATGTTTCTCGGTGCAGTTTTCAGTTTTTCATGTACCACCCACAAGTAGATTGCTCCGAGGTGATCAGCGGGGACAGGTTATGCATCTTATTTGAAATCTAGCGCATTGTTTGTGACATCAAGACAAAAGAGTATCAGTATCAAAGGATGGGGCGTCTTTGTTTACACCACAAAGCGACAATTGTTCGTTGATGTGTTGTTTGTTGTCTTGAGGCTTTAGGGCACATGTCGTGAAGAAAAATTAACCCTTAGACCGCTACACACATTAATTGTCGTCTGCTGTTGCCTTATTTCTCAATAAAAACATGGTTTGACAGCACTTCAGAATCATTTCCAATGGAAATGATTCTGAAGTGCTGTCAAAGCATGTTGTAAATTATTCTGTCAAACCATGTTTTTATTGAGAAATAAGGCAAGATATAAAAGCAACAGCAGGCGGCAATTGTTGTGAGTAGCGGTCTAAGGGTTAATGCGTTCTGAGAAGCGACACAATGATGACCATGAATTTTAAGTTTTTATTTCAATCCTTTGATAGCCACAATGCAGTCAGCGTTGCAGAAAATAAGAAAGCTTGATTTCTTATTGAATCTATTTATATGCTAATGAGTAAGATTCCCATGCACCATCAGTTGAATGCACCAATCAAGTGAGACGTACCATGATGCACCACAATGAATAGTCTGACTTTCAAATTCAAATTTTAAAACAATGACAAGCCGGACATGCATTTATTTCATACAAAGCTACATTGTTTTTATCAGAAATTAAGAAAATTCTGAATCATGACTGGTCGACCAACAAAGGGAGATACTTGAAAACCGGGTATAATTAAGGGTTTATGTTTCCAACAACAGGGTCATCAGCGTTCATCTTTCTCACACACCAGTGGGGACTAATTTCTTGGCCATTCACAAATGTGGCCAAGATTGCCATGGAGAAATAGGGATTATGGGATTTGTGACTGACATAGCTACTGATTAAACAGCACACTATTGTAGCCTGATAACAATCTATCTAAATTGCTTGTTTGAAGCATGACAGGTGTTGATTGATTGATGGAATGGCGAACAGTGCAGATCCTGATCAGACTGCGTATGCACAGGCTGATCTGGATCTACACTGGTCGCAAAACCCGTAAGCCCCATTTCTCCAGTCACAGCCACAAACATATTTGTCCTGTTGACTTGAGGCTCCCTAGTATTACAGTAATAACGTACCAAAGAAAATTTTCATGGAGAAAACTAAACATTTTAATCCACCATTAAAAATGTCAGAAATAAATTGTTACCTTCAGTTCACTTATTGTTACAGTAATCATACTTTCTTAATTTTAACCTTCAGCGAGAATGACAGAAGCAATAAATGTTGCAACTCACACAAATGTTTGCAAATGTTGGTCATTTCTTTGTTTACAAAGGTTAGTCATTTATTTGTTTCTTTCTTTGTTTACATTATAATGATACCAGTATAAATTGTGGTTGTAATTAGCCAAGACAAGCATCATTTACAAAAACATTTGAATAAACAGATGCAAACACATGTGGACCTGTAATTGTTGTAGTTGTTTTTTCCCCACGCCAAATCTGATCAAGATAGGCAAATACAATGTCAAATATAAAACAGTAGAACCTCGTTTAACTGGACACTGAGCAAACGTTAATCTTAATGTTGATGGTTTTCAATGGGTGTAATCTCCATTGGGAATGTCTGTTCACAATTGCAGCACACGATATATTTGAGTGTTTCATTTTATTTTACCTGACATACTGTGGAACTTCTCTACATCACACGAAAGTGGAACCTCTTTAAACTGGACACCTTGGGAGAATCCAGTTTCGAGAGGTTCCACTTTCATGTGATGTAATCTCCATTGGGAATGTCTGTTCATGATTTCAACACACAATATCCTTGAGCGTTCATTTTATATTACCTGGCTATATTATATGGACTGGTGTCCAGTTTAGAGAGGTTCCACTTTCATGTCATGATGTGATGTAATCTCCATTGAGAATATATGTTCATTTTATATTACCGGACTTACAGTGGAACCTTTCTAAACTGGACACCTTGGGAACAGTTCAAGGGGTCCAGTTGAGAGTGGTTCCACTGCATGCAGAGATGACAAACATTGTGGACTTATATGGCAACATGTTAAGCTAGACGGGTCTAATGTTCTGCCATGCGTGCTAACTTGATATGCCAATGTTACTGCATTCAACATGATATGTGATTCATTTATTGTTTCATGACATTTGCAAGATGTTACAAATTGGCAGTAACAACCACAGCAGAGTCACAATAGCTGCAGCGTTTAATGTCTGCTCTGTCAATACCCTCCTTGTTTGTCACCCAACATCATGTGAAAGCGCTGTAAATAAATACATTTTTGTTTTCTCTTCAGTTTGCATCTCTGAGATAAACAAACCTATGTTGATTGTGTGGCCTGTCACCGACATGAATCATACATTATGTACATGTAGTCGTGTTCCTTGTTTCATCCTTTCGGAGTGCAAGCATTGCCGCTATTTATTTTTTTAATTTCTTTTAACCTTCAGACCGCTACACACAACAATTGTCGTCTGCTGTTTCTCAATAAAAACATGGTTTGACAGCACTTCAGAATCATTTCCAATGGAAATGATTCTGAAGTGCTGTCAAAGCATGTTGTAAATTATTCTAAAGTGCTGTCAAAGCATGTTTTTGATGATAAAAATGGAAAATAGAAAATAAACAGCAGAGGACAAAAAATTAAAATAGCGGTGTAAGGGTTAAATTGATGTACATACATACCTACTTCAAGGTCAAAGACTTGGAAAACTTGGTGGTAGGGCCCACTCGGGGTGTATTCCAAAAGTTCTCGCTTTCTGAAGTATTTGTTTAAGTAATAAATTGTTTATAAATATTTAGAAATGAATTCATGAAATAACTGATTATTATGAAAATTGTAAATAACACATAACTATGATATTATATTTTATACAATGTAATGGTATCATCCATTTAGTAAATATATCACAAATCAATAGACAATCTGTTAGTGATTATAAACTAACTACATTTGATAATGTTTCCAAGTTTAGTAGATAAATAAATCTCTTTATTTCACAATAATAGGCTTATTTATAATCAAAGAAAATCAATTCTGCTAGATAACAAAGATCTGTAATTGACAATTTATGTAATTTACGTTACTTTGTTGCCATAACAATAAATCAGAGATAGAATTTAATATCTTATGAAGAAAATAATACAGCATGATTTATATTTAGCCTACTATATTCTGATTATCCGAATAACACATCCTGAAACCTACTGTCTATTCCAAACTCCTGGAATTAAATTTGTGTCTAATTGCCCAAAGGTGGAAGCATCACCTGTTTGTAGAGAATATACATTTAGACAGACTTGTTAACCCTGAAGATACACAATTTTAAGACAGAAATTTTCAAATCTTATCAAAAGTATATGTTGTGATCACCATTTGAGAGAAAGAAAATCTTTAAAACTTTGCAATATGCCTAAAAGTGTATGTGACAGGGACATGACTTGACAATAAGGAGTGATCCTTTTGTTTGTCACATACTTACTTAGAATAATTATCAACATACACTGTTGTCCCAATGAGACATTCACCCCCCACCCCAAAGCCCCCCATCCCCAACCATACCCATGGATTTACCATGACCTGGGGCCCTATGGGAACTTCCAGATAAAAGGGATAGATTGAAACCCCTGTGAATTTCACACCCACTTCTGAACCTAATTGTCCCATTGTCCACCACAGCCATTGTTTTACAGAAGATACAGCTGTGAATCTGTTCCATAAAACAATGCATCATTGTCCCCGAGCCATGGAAAAACAGACAACTTAGTATTAGTAATATTTTGATATTGTCTTATTGAAACACACAGTGCTTCATCTCAAAAGTATCTCGGAACATTGTATTTGCTGGCACAGTAGGACCTCTCTAAATGTGACCCCAGTAAACATGTGTGCTTAAGTTGATTGGTTTCTCTGATGATGAGGCTGTTCATGATTCCAAAGTACACTTGTGTGATTTGTAGGTAGAAGTTGTGTACCTGAATTACTGGAAGTCCCAGGGTCTCCAGTTTAGAGAGGTTCCAATATGCCAATTTCAATGACAGATAAGAAAATAATCAGTTTCCCAGTTACTTCATTCCTTACCAGGTTAACCAGTTCATTTATAAAACACTTTTCTGGTCCGTTTCTTTTATGAGGTGGTGATTCGCCTGGATCTACAGCATTGGGATAGAGATTTGAGTTGAATCTCATCGCTATATGTCCTTGTTGTTAAACAGACATAAACCCCCAGTCAACCGACCGACCAATAAATTGATGATTTACCAGTGTGCATGATATGTACACAAACTGGACATAGATCTTCTTACAAGTACTGGAATCAACAGTGACCATTTTGACACCCATAATGCCCACTTATCCTATTAGCCCAAGTGTTGTTACAATTATTCTGACACCAGATTTAGTGCTACATTTCACCAGGAAAATGGTCTGTGGTTTCATGTATCTGTTTCTGTGAAACAATACCAATTGAAGTGATCAGTGAAAGAAGGGGGCTAACTCCTTCATGGAGTCATAAAGCTCCGTATATGCAGGGATTCTGCTGGCGATCGCCACTTTCGCAATTGGCATAAAAAATTACAATTTTTGAAAAAAAAAAAATTTTTGGTTTTTGAAGTGGCGATTTTTTAATTTCCCGCGGAATCCCTGTATATGCATAGTTAGCATTCAATGTTGTCTCTTTATGAATGTGTTTGTCAGCTTCTGGTTGTGTTTCTAGCAATGCAACAGTGGTGTCAAGTAGTTCTATCTGTTGTTCGAAAGTAGTTGGTTAGTGTCTGGTTTTCATAACTGCCATTTTCTCATGAGGTAGAAATCTGAAGAGCAAAGAAGATGATATTGGCAAAAACGTGTTTGGAAAACATTAAACACTGTCACAATTATTGGTGCTTCAAGGGCTGCCATCTATATTTGTCTACCAATTACTCTGGAGAAGGGGACAGCCACTTCACAGTACCTAATCCATACAGCAACCCCTTGTCCAGCATCACAATAAGGGCCAGGGCACTTGACACCTGGTCGTGACACATGGCAACTCAGCTAGGGACCTTCCTGAGCCCTTAGTCTGACCACCAGTTGATTGGTTCATACAGAATGGGGGTTTATGGCCTTTGTAGACAGTATAGCTGATATAGAGGATCTTAGACAAGGGATGATTTAATAAATAATAAGATGAGTGTTGACCCTAAACTGGTGACAATGGACAAGTTGTATGTTTTTCAGTTCACTGGACATATTGTTTCAGGACATCTCCTGCTGACCACATACAGGGCTACTGGACAATGCACAATAATCTGCCAAGTTGAGGGTCAAACATACTTTCTTGGAGAAATAAAAAATGTCCATGTCTAAAGATAATGCATTCTCTGTTGTTTTTTTCGTAGGTCTAAAAAAATCATACCTTGAATAATTATTATGTATTTCTATCTTATTCAATCTAATATATATATATAGGGGTAATTGAAAGAAAGGGTCACTGGCTCCTTATCACATAAAAATAATATAACAATTATGAAAACCATCTTTATTTTTTAACATGGTTTGACAGCACTTCAGAATCATTTCCAATGGAAATGATACTGAAGTGCTGTCAAACCATGTTTTTATTGAGAAATAAAAGCAACAGCAGACGACAAATGTTGTGCGTATTGGTCTAAGGGTTAAAACAATGGTGAACAATGCAGATCCTGATCAAACTCCAATGGAAATGATTCTGAAGTGCTGTCAAAGCATGTTGTAAATGGGTAATTAAAAGAAAGGGTCACTAACTCCTTATCACATAAAAATAATATAACAATTATGAAAACCATTTGTATTTTTATGTGCTTATCTCGATAGAGAAGAACGGGGTCATTATTGTATTGTATTGTGTGTCCGTCTGTCTGTGAGTACAGTTGAGAAATTAGTCACTTTTCTCAATAGCCCACCAACGGAATTTGTGTGTTTACAGACCACATTTTCTTGTGTTTTTTTCTCATAAATATTGTATTTAAATTTTACAAAATGTGGTATTGTAACATAATGCCACCACCACCCAGTTATTGTGCACAAGCCTTTGTATTATAGTATATATGGTCCACCATCAAAGGAGCACCTGAGGAGCATTTTGACAAAAATAGCATATGATAACCATTAACACGTCGGTTGTGAAATATAATGGTTAAATATTTTGACAAATTGGTACTTCCTTCCTGTGTCTCCTAAATAAGCAAGTTAAGTCTTCAAGGGTCATTCAGCAGGTAATCTGGTTACACCTGGTTACACCTGTTTATAGGTAATGGGAAATTATACAATTATAGGTGTCTGTGTTAACGCCCCTGAATGGCTGTTTGTATTTTTATTTGCATGTAGTAAATATACAAGTTGGTGACCACTGTAGAGCCAAATCAAACTGATCGAGACCTAGAGTGTATGACAGTTTACATGATATTATAACTGCATAGATGGGCTTTGATGAGTCGCATATGTAAAAGGAATCACACATGCTTTGGTATAGACATGGGTGGGGAAATATGGCAAAATTGTGTGGAAAATAAAAATGTATTCAGGTTCTGGTTGTACATACATTACAATAAGTGTTTGATGGTTCTGAAAGAAACAGGAAATTGTGGAATGAATTAATCTCTTACAATGCTGAATTAACCCGTTCAACACCACAGGCCTGTATAGCGGCATTGGCAAAAAGTGTAGATCCAGATGAGCCGGCTCGTGACGAGCCGTCTCATCAAGATCTGCACATTTTGCAAGTAATTTTCATATTTTTGAGAACAAAAAACACCCCCTTTTCATAAATAGACTAGTCTGAAAACCATTTTGTAACGGTTGGATTGGTTGCAAAATTAGCATATCAAAATCCATTGCAGTTACTTGGTTATGAAAGGGCTAAACTTTCTTATCTGCTATTGATTTTCCATTTTTATCAACAAACACATGGTTTGGCAGCACTTTAGAATCATTTCTAATGGAAATTATTCTAAAGTGCTACCAAACAATGCTTTTTATAGTGAATAAAAGGCGAAATATGAACCAACAGCACACTACAAGTTTCAATTTTTCGCTTCCTGCACTCTAAGGGTTAAATATATATGTCTCAATGGTTCATTGTCTGATGGAATGATATATGGTCCACAATGGTGTCATCACCATTGTCCACAGCAGTACATATGAACAATGTAGCAGACTGTGGTTGACCCTGCTCCATGGTCTGGTCAATCCAATTTATGACCGGTCATCAGAAAGAAGACCAATTTCATTTCAATAGGCCATAGACACAAAACACATTGATCATTGATTCCAGATTGGTCTACCATATTCTTTACAATTCTTTACCTTGTTTTCATGAATTGAAAATTTACTACCAGAAAATATATATGGTCCACCAGTGTGGGTAAATTTTCCAGTAATCTTTTTATGCTTATATTTAACGGCGGCACTGGCTCTAGGACCTTGCATGCCGTCTCCCAAGAATGGGAGAATGAACGAAGGTAGAGACTTTTTGAGAGAAGCCGGTAATTCGTATTTACAGAGCAACTACGAATTATCGGTACCCATTTACAGCTGGGTGAACTGGAGCAGTGTGGATAAAGTGTCTTGCTCAAGGACACAACGCACGCCGCTAGTCAGGCTCGAACCCAGTAATCTGATATTATAACCTTATAACCAGTCCTGCATCATGACTCAATTTCTGAAGAAGTCTGGCTTATGTCTAACGAAACCAATCTGGTTCATCAATTGAATAATTGTTATGTAAGTCATATACTGCCTTCATGAAGCTGAAGATTTGTCAATGGCGGATGAATAAATGTGCAGAATAGATCTATACTGTAGATTGTGAATGGCTGATGGATTGTAACACAAGCCCTCACTTCTCATGAACTGGTTAATCCAGTGACACATTACCATATTGTCCTATCAGGTCTGGACAAATAAATACCACTTGCATTTCATGTACCAGCCTATGTTTCAAACACAAACTGCAAATTTCTGCATTTTTACCAGGTAACGCAAGTTTAAGTTGTGATACTTTATTAGTCACAGTTTTACAAACAGCATAGACCCTGATCAGCCTATACGGACGTACAGGCTGATCTGGGTCTATGCTGGTTGCAAATGACGCGTATCATGTTTCTGCACCCACCAACCCCTATTGTCCCCTCAAGGATCCCTGACCTCCCCCTGCTGTGATCCCAACTGGCCCTTTGTATGGTTAATTGCCCCACAAACCCCAATTGTTAATCTATATACACAGTGTCAGTTCATCACTGAGTGGGCGGAGCTAAAAACGGTATTAAGATTGGCCCAGAATTTCCCAATCCCCACAATTAACATTGACTTCAAAGTGATAATATCGTAACCACTTACTATTTTTTCGTGGACAAGTGACAGGAAGTGCTTTGTGAGATTATAATTGTGTTTTAAAATACAGAATTTATACAGCGAGAATTGTGATGTTATAAATATTTATTCATATATTGTATTCAACATTTGATATAATTGATTGTTTCTGTGACAATTTGTGATATAACAACATCGTGGATCTACATCGACGATGGTGGCGAATAAGTATTACGAGTATGGTCAGTTCCAGCCGATTAAGCCGACACCGACATATTATGGTAAGAACAGATTAGCTTTTTGGACACAAAAAATAGATGCATTTGGAATTTTATAATGTATGATGTCAAATTTACATAATTTATAATTGAAAAATGATAACAATCAATAAAATGTGATATTTACTTAAAATTATTAAATTCCATGGATATTTTTACATTACAGTGAAACCGGTTTCACTGTAAATCAGGCATTTGATTATTGCGAGTCATAGTGTGCTATGCGATCACGAACAGGCATTATCACCTTAGATAAATTACCAAAAAAACAACATAATCACATATATTTCTTGTCCGGTTTAGAGAGGTTCCACTGTACTTCTGTAATTTATATTCAAATCTAGGGGAGATAAGCACGAGGAGTTTTTCACTATAACTAATAATAAACAATATTTGTGAACACTATTAATCACACCACAATTTACTGAGACTTGTATGGGAGTCATATATTAAAATTAGAGAATTTACTTATATTACATGTCATAAAATCATGGTAATTATTATTGATGTTGATTATTGTGGATTTCTGGAGAAATGGGGCTTATGGCTCTGCGACCAGTGTAGCTACTGATCAAATAGCACACTTCTGTAGCCTGATAATGATCTATATTGCTTGTTACAAGCATGATGGGTGGTTCATTAATGGAATGGTGGACAGTGCAGATCCTGATCAGACTGTGCATCCACTGGTCGCAAAACCCATAATCCCCATTTTTCCAGTCACAGCCGCATATACCGGAATGGTAGTGAACTTCTGTGAAGCGACACCCTGTGGGAAACTTTCAGCATGGAGTGACATTCCTGAATTACAGTGGAATCTCTTTAAGCCGGACACCCAGGGGACCTCCCAGACTTACCAGGGTGTCTGGCTTAGAGATATTCCACTGTAATGTTGAAAAGAATAACTAACATGTGACGATTCTTTAAAAACTTTCTATGATCTGACCGATGAGACTTGAAACTGAGGTCCCGTCCCTATATGACCTTAGCTGTTGCTGGGAGGTTAAACCCATTCTGATTAGAAAATAAATCTATTTAAGCCAACATATTTGAAATCACAGATTCTCATGCCTTTCAGAATCAGCATGCTTGTTCAGTGGAAGCTGGGTAGATGTCATAATTAATATTAATTACCGCCGCTCTTGTTAGGATACACAATTCCATACCTGTCAGAGTTTGTGCAATTATCAGAGATTGTGTCCAGATTAGATAGGCCTGCATATACTGGCACGTACATCTTGGTGGGTTACTGGCAGGCAACCAGTATAGCCTCTGATCAGCCTGCAAATCCACGCAGTATGATAGGGGTGAACACTGGTTTCTATATAAAAAAAGAACATTTCATTTTGTAGATCCTGCTGAAACTGATTTTTGTGTGGTCGTAAAACTTTTAAAATGAGCAATATCCTAGTGAAATGTGTGTTTGCTTATTCTTGACAGTGTATATTAAACCTGATAATCCACTACTGAATGTAGTATGCTATTCTAATGTGTTAGTGACTGGTGAACAGTGTAGACCAATGCTATGGTCACATATATGCTGGTCTGGTTCTACAATGGTTACAAGGCGTTGGGAGAGCTTTATATCACATCAAGGGTCACAGGGTTGTATATGTTTCACAATCTGAGAAAACCAGATTTATATTATAACCTTTGTGACCAGTGTAGACCCAGATCAGACTGTGCGGATGCACAGTCTGATCTGGGTCTACACTGGTCTCCATACAGTCAACAAACCTTTGGTAAACAATGTAAATTATTATTAGGCTGTATGAGTAGCACTGCTGATCAGGGTCTACATTGATAAGAAACGGCATAAGCCTGGTTTTCTCAGAACCTGACCCATATTCTGATATTCCTTGACAGTGTAGGATAAGATGTCAGGGATCAGATTTCTGGGCCTTCTGTAAGGGCTGTCAGATGGGGCCAGATAAGGCACTTATCCCCAGAAAGGTGTCAGGATCGTGTTTCCAACAGGGGCCAATCAGCTGGGGGTGGGGACCTGCTTTGTGTATACAGGGATTGTCTGAGCATGCGCTCTATTCTTATGCTCGAAATTAGGAAGTTTGAATGGCCGACACTCGGCTCATTCACAGCCAATCAAACTGCCTGAAATCTGGTTTGATATTACACTACAAAGTTGTTGTCTCAAACCTTTTGAGAATGTGCTCTCTTCCATTGTTCAGAATTAGGAAGTTTATTAAATATAATATAGCCAATTAAACTTACTGATTTCGAACCCGAGAAAAGAGTACAATTACTCACTGTAACTGTATTTCATGGGAATTCTATTTTCTGTTGACAGTTTATTAAATGTGTACATTTTAGATGATTTTATATACAACTTTGTGCCTTGCACAAATGTTGATTTTCTTATGTGCTGTATATTTGACAATTTTATTGTGAATTCTGTTAAAATTGACACAAAATTTGAAATTTGTCAAAAAGACAATAAAAATTCCCTAATCCCTGACAACTAGATGTCACTATATTAATTACATAAATGTTTATTAATTTATTTATCCTAATTGCAGATGTTTCTTGAAAATGTGTTGTAAATGTCACAATTTAATAGAAGGGCAACAAATCTGTGTATTAATCGGCACTAACCTACTATTCTATTTATCCCGTCAACACCTACAAATGGCTGTAAAATTCAAAAATAGTATTGACTGGATATCAAAAATGTTTCACGGCACCGTGGTTCACTTCACGGCACGTATGCACTGTGTTGACAGGATAAAATATGATTATGACGATGCACACATTTTATGTTGATCAAAAATATTTATGCAGTTTTTTTTTTTCTTCTTGAAATTATATTTATCAACCATCCTTGAATTGTCACAACATACATTTCTGTAACAAGTTGAGAAAATATAAATTGCTTTAATAAAAATTAGCGCATTATAAACTGATAATCAGTCTCCTTACAATTATCCCGCTGTGACAGGAGAATTGGGTCTTATGGCATTTGTGACCAGTGTAGCTCCTGATCTACTACCACATTTATCCAGTTTCTAAAGATTGATTGATTGATGCTTGCATTTGTCACAAATGCCGTAAATCCCATTTCTCCAGTCTGCCCGGATGCGCAGTCTGATCTGGGTCTACACTGGTCGCAAATGACGTAAACCCCAGTCTGACCGACCATGATTAATTAAGTTCATTTCACTTTTGTCGAATTATATCACACCAAAAAGCTTTCATTGATCCCAATATAGAAAACATTTTTTCGTACCACTTAGAAAATGCAAGTCTACGCCTCAATTA
This sequence comes from Conchocele bisecta, assembly GCA_029237695.1. Classification (NCBI taxonomy): domain Eukaryota; kingdom Metazoa; phylum Mollusca; class Bivalvia; order Lucinida; family Thyasiridae; genus Conchocele; species Conchocele bisecta. Next base: position 91,144,559 of record CM055273.1, read on the forward strand.
AAATACCAGCCACACTACAATGGACCATTATGATTGCCGTGTTAACCATTTCAACACCAGAAAACTCTTTCCTAATATTTGCAAACAGTGTAGATCATAACGAGCCGTCTCATCAAGATCTGCACCATTTGTGTGTATATTCCTTAATTTTTACAAAATTACCCCCATTTCTGCTGAATGGAACAGTCTCAAACTCAACATGAAATAGTCCATGTCAGTTCGATAGGGGTGAAAGGGTTAAAGTGTTCCCATTATCTGAAGAGGGCAGACAAGTGCCATTGTTTTTATTGCCAATGTTAGTCACTTCTGTAAATGTTTCATCAGGTACTTCACTGTGCATTGACGTAATACACCAGAGCTCCAGTTAAGGTGCGTAATTTGACCAACTTGGGGTGAAATTTTGTTATTTCTTCATCAAAAATGGCATGTTGGGAGTCCTTTAGAATCGTCTCGTTGAGACGATTCTAAAGCACTCCCAACTTGCCATTTTTGATGGAGAAATAAGAAATTTACCTCCACATTACGCACCTTAACTGTTGCTCTGATCCACGCCATGTTGGCGCGGATACAATCTTATTTGCCTATTCTGTAGCGTATAACGTTTTGTTAATCTTGACTTGGATCCTGTGAGAATTCCTCGAAATTCCTATGCATTTAGCCTTACCTGATCGCCTGGATATCAAGAAAATAAACTTTTGGCAAATTATTCTTTTTTTTCGTCCAAATTTATGTTGTCACCTCTCATTTGAACTGGCTAAGTGAGCATGTCAAATGATTGTTACATAAACACAAATGTTACATGAGTCAAAATTTATTTTTAAAGTTATATATTTGACCCCGCAATATCTCGATACTGTCAGACTAGAAAGCATAAACGTCCAGAGATCTGGCATTTGTTTGCAACAATGGCTCAATGCTTGTGGAATTCAGATTTAACGGAAGCTGCCAAATATTTTAATACGAAAATAATCAAGTGGCAGAAACTCTTGCCAAGCACCTGTTGGGAGGACAAGACAATGCTCGTATTATTCTTCAGCTTACATTATAGCTTTTGTTTTCTCATTAAAACCACATTTTATACATAGCTCGGGCTGATAGGAAATCTCTAGTTGGCTACTTAAAATACTTGCAATTTCTACTGAATAAAACAATTGAATTGTGTATTGTGTTGTTGAGAACAATTGAATTGAATCATTGTTGTTATTTTTTAAACCTTACACCGCTACCTTAATTTTTTGTCGTCCGCTGTATATTTTCTATTTTCCATTTGTATCATCAAAAACATGCTTTGACAGCATTTTAGAATAATTTACAACATGATTTGACAGCTCTTCAGAATCATTTCCATTGGAAATGATTCTGAAGTGCTCTCAAACCATGTTTTTATTGAGAAATAAGACAAGATATAAAAGCAACAGCAGACAATTGTTGTGTGTAGCGGTCTAGGGGTTAACATTATCACTTTGGATGACTTGCACATAAACCATGAAATATAAATCAAATTGAAACTAAACAGCAACATGAACGTGTGATATGTTTTACCTACCAGACTGTACAAGGGAAGCTATTATTGTCGAACAATTACTGATAAGCACCCAGAGGATGGGTAATTCTAGTTCCTTTCTTGATCAGCGGTTGATATCGCTTTATCAAACTTAGCAGATAGCAGACATTGATACATTAGCAGATCCACTAGTAGACAGGTAGGATGGAATTAGATTAAAATTAAACTGAAATAGATGAAGAATAATGAGCGAAATTTCACCCAATCAGGTGGTTTGTATCAAAACAATTGTTGATTCTGTTGTATAATGGGGTTAGGGTTAGGTACATGTGGCTTTCTGTTTTCATATCTCAGTCTGCAAACTTTGGTGATTCTTCGGATTTTATTGCATATTATACCAAATGTATATCGCCAGAAAAGAAGATTCTAATTTTTGTTGTGTTATTTATAATAAATAGGTATTAAATATGAGAACCAAGTCTGACCATTTCTTGGATAAAGGAATGGAAGAGAATATTGCTATGTCTGATCTGGATTTGTGCTTATAAAATACCGGTACTTCATTCTCTGGCTCGAAATCATGCATATTGATTGGTTGAGGCTGAGCTGTGCTCAGTCTCAACCAATTAATATTGCATGATTTTGAGTTGATGGAGTGTGCTGCTCAGAAATATTTATAAGCATATGACCAGACTTGGATTTCATCTTATGCTGGGCATGACTATATGAAGTCACCATTCTGGTCGCTAAGTGACCATTTAGAAAGTCATTAATATTCATTTCTTTTATATTCCAATATTAATATCCACCTCCCATCATAAAATTATGCGTTTGTGTTTATAGTATTAATATTGATAAAATAGTTGCTGAAACTGAAAAAATACTAAATATTTTTCCGTTGTATTTTATTTTGTCGGCTGCAACATGTTGCCGATGGTGAATTATAATCTGCCATTTGTACCGTATGTTTTTTGTCTGGATCTATTATCTGGACTTGGATAAATTGAGAAAAAAGCAATATGTCAATTAAAACAATTTGAGATATAAAGGATATAGGAAATAAATGGTATGCCATTGGCTATCTATCTCTTTCTAGCAGTTTCCACAAGAGATTATCAAGGGCTGATTTTGAATACCAATTTCCGTGTTTGTATTTTGTTCGATATTTTTCAAATTTTGGAACAGAAGTCTACGTGTGGAAAGTGGTTCAAAAGCTAAGTTTGCAGAAAAGATCAATCATCCATATCATGTTGTAGTATTCATCATTATGTAGAATTAAAATTTAAACAGATACATGCAGACATATAAATTGTAATTAGTTATCTGTCTATCTGTTCATCAGACAGCTTGTAGACATCATACAGTTTTGTCTGCAATATGTGAAAGGGAAAGCACTACAACTGTCATGAGTGGGTGAATCGAGGGGTGCCGAATGAAGGTATAAGTTCAGTGCAACCTCTCCAAACTGGACACCCTGGGAGGTCCCCAGGGTGTCCGGTTTAGAGAGGTTACACTGTAAATGTTTGTTTGAAACGGAGGTAGATGGGAACAATTATTTGGTTTTCATATTCTTGAAGCACACAAGGAACCTGTAGCCGATTTCATCAAAATTGCAAAGTATACTTATCTAGCAAAGTATACTTTAAGGGAGTAATCATTTATTTTTCCCGAAATACATTATTTCATATAGAACTAACAACTGCATATATTTGATGATTAAAAGTATGCAGAATTATTATACTGAATTTATTACATTATCACAGCCAAAATGGCTGTGATAATGTAATAAATTCAGTATAATACAAAATAATAAGTTTATCATAAAAGTGAAAATTTCTCTCTCAAAGTATACTTTGCTAGATAAGTATACTTTGCAATGTTGGTGAAATCGGCTACAGAGATTCAACATTCATTATGAAAACGCGGATTATTATTCTCCGGAATTGGCCACTTATATTACCCATGAATCACCAGGTATGAGATTCCATTTCCTGGCATTCCCACCTTGCAGTGGCTACTGTATGTCAGGTATGATTGGTCAGTAATCTAGAGCCATGCCACATGTAAGCCAACAGCTATATTGTTGAACATAAGAATGCTATTACTGCCGGATTGGCTTGGCTCTTGTCAGAAATGAAGGAAATGGTGAAATTTTATATTTCACTGTTCATGAGAAATTAGTCTACCCTTGCAGTGTTATAAAGTTTCAACCGTGAAAATTCCAATGCACAATAAAGCCGAGTGAGTCTTGATCTGCCATCTTGGACACTTTTCTTTGGGCCTAATGTGCATTCAAGTTGGGAATCATGTCTAGAGAACACACAAAACTTGTTGAAGTTGCTGAATTTCAGCAACTTCAACAAGTTTTATGTGTTCTTATGACATCATTTATGTATCAAATATTCTCTCTCCCACCACCCCAGATGGTCAACAATTGGAACCAGACCTATTGTGTCATGTTAATGCTGCTCTTGATTGTTTTACTGGGGTATAATGTGGTTTACTGTGGCATGTTGGCTCTATTGGCCTGTAAGGAATTCCATAACTGCAGAATTGAGAGGATATATTGGCGTTTAATTGATGGGATTCAACAGTTTGTTCAGCTTCCAGGGTGTCCGATTAGGGGGTTCCACGGTGTCTACATGAGACATAAGTCGGCATGACAGGGCTGGTAGATATATATAATGCATAAACTTCGCAAGATTTAATGACGACCCCCTACATTTGATTTAATACGGTTATCTTTGTTTTGAGAGAATTTCGTACTGATTTCCATACATCTGTCTCTCAGAGATAACACCAACCCCTTATCATAAGCTTTGATAATTGTTACAGATGTGGAACATTAGGGGATATAATTTCAATATTTTCCTCCTTATTTTAATGTCATTATAACCAGATTAAGATTATCACTAGGATTTTGGATAAATGCTTGGATAATACTGATGATGTTAAAGACAACACATTGTTTTCAATATTATGTGTAAGTTGACGGTTTGGTTTTCCTTAAACAACACTAATATATTATCACTTTTTATGACGCTTTTCTCGCATTTTCTTCATTATTTACATCGGCTTTTGAAAGGAAATGAATAAATAAATTATGAAAATGTAGAGACTCACTTGTAGCCAAGTGGGAGTGAATCTGAGCTTTAAAGTAAGAAAATTGAGTACCATCGTTTGCAGATCTTGTCAATAAAGAAATCTACCATTTACCAGTAATCTCGACTGATTCTACATTCTTGTTCCTGTAATTAAATTCATTAGCCAATCACCAGTTGTTTTGTGTTGAGCAGACGCACAGTCTGTGTTTACGGAATCTAAGCTTCTGTGTGACTTTGATTTGATTATTGTAGTAGTGGATAAAGCCTTCATGATCATTATCGCTCGGAAGTGATAAAAACACCCCGCTACAGACAGAACTACGTGTCGGAAGCAAAAACAAAACAACAGAAAAACGTGGAATTTATCTTTAACAAAGGTAGAAGTTGCATTTTCGACAGAATCTATAGAATATGTGCTGTCTGTTTTCAGGTGTGGTACTGGTGGGTCTTGGCACAGTCATGAATCGTGAATTCTGGCACGATTTGTTACACATCCGAGTACAAAGCTAAATTTTATACTGTAAAATCTCTATATACTGGACACCCGGATACTTTTAATTTGCTGGGTATTGATGTATTAATACTGTAATGATAATACATGCATAAGTATGTGCCTGATCGCACATATGCATGTCTAGCAGTTTTTATACACCAGTATTAAATGATCATGATTATTCTTGCATTTGCTATATGTTGCTGTGTATAAAGTGTTCTTTAATTTTGACATGTTCACGCTATTACTGGTTCCTGTCCCCAATGCATTGTGGGAAGTAGGTGAATTTGGCACCAGGGGACCAGCAAAGAATAATATAATGAATACCAAATGAAAAGAATTTGATAACTTTGAAGCAGCCGTCAGAAAAATCTGACACAGGGAAGATAAGCGAATGATTAATGGGCGCTAAAACAGTATGCAGGAAAAACAATGGGAGCACTGTTTTGTGTATATTATAATGGCAGACTTTCATTATGATGGGTGCTTGCAGGGGGTCATCCGACTTCTGTGCTGATGGAGGCCTGGGTAGGCTTGTTGATGGATCATTTTCTGCAATTTTTAATTAACCCTTTCAACCGTAAGGACTGTAATATGTTAATTTTCCTACCAATCCAATCATCACAAAATAGTTTTCAGACTTGTACATTTATAAAAAAGGGGTGTGTTTTTTTTTCTTTCTAAAATCTCTGAAAATCACTTGCAAAAAGTGCAGATCCTGATGAGACGGCTCGTTACGAGCTGGCTCATCTGGATCTACACTGTTTGCCAATACCACTATACAGGCCTGTAGTGTTGAAAGGAGTAATAGACGATATTCATATAAACAATCTGTAGAACTTCTATGAAACGGCCTCCACAAATCATGGGTGTGTTATTTTAATGAATTTCATTGTCATCGTAATCTATGATATTGTTGACATTATTGAGTGAACATTTGCAATACTCTTACAAATAATTGTGTTTATAGTTCACCCTACTTTCTAAGCCAATCGGTGGCCGGTATCGAGCTACACTTATTTCACATATTGCAACATCTAACCCCAATAAGTTACATATTACCACATTTAATCATTAAATGTTCGACAGGAAATGGAAAAGCAATACTCTAATGGGAGATGCATAGTAAAATTGGTTGAACTATAAATATGTTATTGTTCACATATTGGACTTTTAAGGAACTAAATGCTGCGGTCGCTAGCGCTCCCTCGCATTTAATTCCTTACAAATCCAATATGTGAACAATAGCTTGTATATATAGATGTAGGCGTTATACATGGAGCTTTCTTATTGAGCAGAAATGACTTGAGGGGCCTCAAAGAGTCTGATCCACAGATCTGTTGAGTAAATAAATTCTAATGGAAAAAGAAGAATTGAAATTGTATTTATGTTAAGATAAGACACCCTGTGAGCTGTGTTACTGTGCAGAGGAAATAGCATTTCTGCTTCTTTGCCTAGCTAAGACCGAAGTCGAGCCATCAGCTGTAGAATTAACAATACCATCTCGATGCTCACTCTCTTGATTTTTTGCAAGGAGTTGCACAATTCAAATAGACTGGTTTCAAATATATTGTGTTGCTCTGTGTCACTTAATTGTTTCCTCCGGTGGTTTTCTGTGCACCTACATGATTCAGAAGTATTTTGTAGACTGGTGTACCGGTAATCAGTGAGCAGTTTACTGTTTTTGTCTTGGGTTGGATGTGAAACTGTAGGATTCTGGGAGGCGAAAAACAAAGAGGGAAAATTTGTTGCTGCATAAACAGGAAGCCTTTATTCTTACCATTTCCGCTGACGGCTTGCAGGGTGAAAATCAGCTGTGTGAAATGAGGGAATCTATGCGGGTGGCCACATTATGAATAATATGACAAATCTGTCTTAAGGATGCGCAAGTGCATACAAACTTGAATTACGGTTGCATTCGTTTTTATTCACTTCAGAAAAATTAGTCCAGTGGCTCTGTCGGAATGAAGTTGTTATTTTCGCGACGTGTAATATGACTAACAATGGCGAATGACTGTTTGATGTTGCTCTGATGACATGCATAAATCTGGAATAAATTATCATTATGATGTCTTCTTCATTTTCTGAAAATAACATGAATAATGTCGTTTTGCTGACTAAGTAACCCAGCAGTGTTTTTCCTGTGTTATATTTGGCTGACAAAAGGTGCAATGGAATGTGACCAGCGCAGTCCCACATCTGCGCAGTCTGTAGCCGATTTCACCAAAATTGCAAAGTACACTTATCTTGCTCAGTGCACTTTTGTGAGGGAGAAATTTACAATTTAGGATAATTTTATTAATTTTAATTATACTGAATTTATTACATTATCACAGCCATTTTGGCTGTAATAATATAATACATTCAGTATAATAATTATGCATACTTTTAATCATCAAATATAGTCAGTCATTAGTTACATATGAAATAATGCATTTCGGAAAAAAATTAATTATTACTCCCGCAAAGTATACTTAGCTAGATAAGTATGCTTAACAATTTTGTTGAAATCGGCTACTGATCTGGGGCTGTGCTGTTCACAATTCAATCACTGTGGTAATCTTCTACCTGCCGTCAGCAAGTTGATTAGAATCCGCAGAATGAATGTGCCAGAGAAAGACCTACAATTGTTGTAAATGTCCTTAGGCACCATTTCACAGTCGGGGGCCATTTTGTCTTGAATCTGTTTCGAGTGCTTCTATCATCCTCCGAAATTGCAGATAAAAGTTACATTTCTTAATGACGTCTGTAATGACAGAATACTCTTCAATAATGGAGGTGAAAACGGTCAATTAATCTGAGATTTTCTGTCAGATTTAATTCTTTTCGAATTACAAAACACAAGTATTATCAAGTTAAGATGGATGTTTTTGAAATATCTCGTCATTTCCCCCGTCAATTCCATCATTGTGTTAACAAGTCGTTGTTCATATTATCAATCAAGACGCCCAGACTGTATACAACTACCGAGATATGAACAATCCATCGTGAAAAAATAAATTGTATTGAAGATGCGTTGTCAAGATGCTGTTTTGTGTAGTTAAACATGGCGGGATCTTGATGGCAGCTGAATACACGAACGTATAATATTGTCTGAGACAGCGGACCTACGATCCTGGGGACCGTTAATCAGATTTGAGCGATTGTAATTGCTTCCCTTCCAATGATTCCGTGTGAAATCTTTAACCCTTTCAATTTTGTCGTCTGCTGTTATTTTTTAGTTTCCATTTTTATCATCAAACAGTTTAGAATCATTTCTAATTGCATCCCTTCCAATGACCCTAATCATAATAAACTAAAATAAATAGTACTAAAATTTAATTTGTCACTATAGTGCCAAATTAAATTTTAGTACTGTTTATTTTAGTTTATTATTCCTAATAAAAACAATTTTTAACAACACATCAGAATCATTTCCAATGATTCTAAAGTGATGTCGGACCATGTTTGTATTGAGAAAGAAGACAAAATAACAGCAGACGACAATTTACGTTTCCCGCATTCTAAGGATTAAAACGACAATTGGGATGATTGATCTTGTTGCTTGTATTTGCTCATCTGCCTGCCTCGGTAATTCACGGTCAATATTTTGTACAAAATATCCTAATATAGATGTTGTTTGCTTACTCATATTCTAGTGTGACTTTTAGCAGAGCAACAGAAGTGTCTCCCATGGAAACACAAACAACTTGTTTCTCGCTTAACTCGCAGTGAACATAACAGCCAACAAATCTGGAGTATTTTTCTTATTTCTCTATGTAAACATGTCTTAGAGAATTTCATTAGAATTGCAACCTCCTTACTTACAAAATCAAAACCAACGTTTTCGATGTCCTGTCAATATGACCTAATCAGTGCGTATGAATATGTGCGGTTGTCATGCTAGTCGATTCTCCGATTTTGAGGATGTGGCTGGGGTTATTTTTTTGCATTTTAAAGCTATTTATAGGTGTTGAGGAGATAAATAGAATAGTAGGTTAGTGCCGTGAATGGGGAAAAATATCCGGTGCAGCACGGAAACGGGATGAGCTCGGCAGAACCTCGCCCATCCTGTTTCCTAAGCCTTGCCAGATATGTTTTCCCATTCACGGCACTAACCTACTATTCTCTATTTCTCTGACAGTGAGGAAACTAATAAAAACATATTTGGTAAAAATTTAAAAAAGGCAAATATTCCTTTGAGAAAGTTCCCCTGAACAAGTCAAGTTCACATGCTTTAATCATTACTACGCTGAATTAAATTTTGTTGTCTGCCGGAAATGTTTTATTATCAATATTTCCACTGGAGACGATTCTCATGTGCTGTCAAAACAGGTTTTTTGTTCAGAATTAAGGCAAAAATGAAAAACAGCAGTCTCCCTCATAGTGAGGGTTAATCATTAGACAACTCCGACGGAATGAGATGCTTTCATTCCGCTGTAATAATCAACTTTGTCGCAATAAGGTGGTTTCCACGATGTTTTTGAAGTGTAACGAGGCTATTTAGAATGGGGAATTGTTGCGGTAATAGAAACACATTCGGAACACTTGCAAGTGTTTCCTGAACAATTAACCAAGCCATTTCTCAAGAGTTAATGGCCTATTTTCTCGGCAAAAAATTCTCACCATTTGAACATGAAATGAACAATTGGAAGCTGTTGTACTTTGAATTAGTAATTGTTTTAATTGGCATCCTGTATGGATGGAATGTTGTGTTACATGTGGCAGTAAGATGTATTATGGGTGTACAATAATGTGTGTTGTGTACTTTGTACGTTTCCCTGGGTATTACTTAAGGGTTACACTTCCTTTTTTTCATTGTGGGAAAATATGTTTTTCTCTACTACATTTTACATATGTTTTTCACATTTTCAGGTTTTGAAGCAGATTTGAGCCCTTAATTTACTGACACAAACTGTTTTTTATTTGAAAATTGGGGGAAAAAAACACGAAAATAATGCAGTTAATGCCTTGTGTGCCATGTGCATCAATTATTGTTAATTCCTGTCGTTATTTTTAGGAATGGGTTGTGGCCTAGAACACCTGACTATCAATCCGGCAGTTGTAGGTTCTAACTCGCTTTAGGCGAACAAGTTAATAGGTTTAACATACCAGCTAAGGTCATATAGAGACGGGACCACAGTTTAACATCTGATCCGACAGACCAGTGGGATTGAAATGTTGTGAAAGTATTTTTTAAAATACTTTCACAGCATTTCAATCCCACTGGTCTGTCGGATCAGTAGCCTATTTCATCAACATTGCAAAGTATACTTTAGTAGCAAAGTATACTTTCAGGGAGAAATTTTCAATTTTATGATAAATTTATTAATTTTTATTATACTGAATTTATTACATTATCACAGCCAATTTGGCTGTGATAATGTAATACATTCAGTATAATGATTCTGCATACTTTTAATCATGAAATATATGCATTTGTTAGTTCTATATGAAATAATGCATTTCAGGAAAAATAAATGATTACTCCCTCAAAGTATACTTTGCTAGTAAAGTATACTTTGAAATGTTGATGAAATAGGCTACAGATGTTAAACTGTGGTCCCATCTCTATATGACCTTAGCTGGTATGTTAAACCTATTAACTTTTTCACTTTTTTTGTCATTTTAATTACAAAATTTCTTTTATATATTTTCAGTGCCGCCACACCTCCTGAACCAGACGAGAATGTCTCCGCTCACATCGTCCCCGATCTCCATGGAGACGAAGCACCATCAGGTGTCGCCACCCTACACGACATCGCCCTACCGACTGTCCCCGGGGTCCCACGGCAGCCCGTCACCCCCGGGTCACTCCACCCCGTCACCCCGCCTCCAGCAGAGCCCGCTGATCCCGAACACCCACACGCCCATGTGGCTCAGCACACCGCGGGAGGAACCTCCAACTGACCAGGATGGGGCCCTCAACCTGTCCAAACCCCGGAATGAGGTGTGTATAACTTGCAATCTTCTACCCATATATTACTACTGTCTGTTTCACGACAGCTGCCCAAATTTTACGGCTATATAAACAATTCAAAACAATATTTTTCTTTTATGATATATAAATTAAAGGAAAATTTAAGAATGAGCCTTCTTTTTATTTCGTGAAATTTGGTCAAATATTGATTTTATTGCGAGAAAAAAAAATTCCCCATGTTAAATCCCCATAGACATCTTCACAGAGTGAAGATGTCTGGGGATTTAACATGGGGACATTTTTAGAATTTCAGAAATGGTGGACCGATTTTCTAAATTTAACTTTTATTTTCTTAATTAGAAATCTATCTAGCCAGGTTTCTGAGTCAATTTCCAAATGTTTTCGTTTTCTGACTCATCCCACAGCTCCTCCACAAAATTTCATTCAACATTTTAAGTAAACCATTTCCTATTCAGCCCAAGAAACGTCACCTGGAAGAAGAACCGCAGGGCTTCACGTTATACTCCAAACGTCAAGAGAAGGTGGAAACTCCTCCTCCCGCCCACAGTAACCACCGCCGCAGTGTGCCCTCCACCCCGCCCACAGTCTCCGCCCCCGAGACGTCGTCCATGTTCCCTGGGGTGCGGCCGCCCTTCATCCCACCACACTACGTGTCGAGTCCATTCCTGGGACTGGCCGGCCAACTGCCGCTGTCCGTCTCAATAACATGACCAACAACTACGCGGCCAGCCACTCCGCGTTTATGATGAACGGACGCACGGGGCTCGACACCGACAATAAGGTAAACCTCAGTCAATGAACCATTATAGGGATGTTTAGCTCTTACACCCCAAAGGAATTGATTTTGAAATGTTAATTTTGCAACCAATCCAACTGTCACCAAATGATTTTCAGACTAGTCCATTTATGAAAATGTGGTGTTTTTGTTCTCAAAAATATGAAAATTACTTGCAAAAGGTGCAGATCCTGATGAGACGGTTCGTCACGAGCAGGCTCATCTGGATCTACACTTTTGGCCTGTGGTGTTGAAAGGGTTTGTTGAACACGTTTTGAGAATTTAGAATGGTATTAATAAGCCCAACTCTTCTGGATGAAAGCCAAACATTTGTTACCGCCTTCAGCCAGTATTGTTGGACGTTATAAAAATAACAAGATGGCGGAAAGCAGAAAGTTGCTCAGAACTATTGGAAACAAGGAGTCACAATGACAGTTGTACAAGAAGATTGATATTTATACCAAAAATGCCACTTAGGGGTCTCTTATGCATTCAGTCAGTGAACTTCTCTCAGAGATTATTATGTACACTGGAATAGAATGAATACCATAGAATGCGGGAAACAAAAATTGTCGTCTGCTGTTGTCATATATTTTGTCTTCTTTCTCCACAAAAACATGGTTTGACATCACTTTCCAATGGAAATGATTCTAAAGTATTGTCAAAACATGCTTTTGAAGAGAAAAATGGATAATAAAAAATGACAATTATTCCGACCAACAAATAATTCATGCAATACTATTCCCGATTCCAGGAATCGCTGGTCCAGGACGTGCTGGCCCGACAACTTGCCGCCCAGCAGTCGAGCAACCCCGTGTTCCCGGGATTCGGCATGCCGATGCACCACCTCACATCATCCCACCTCGGGTCGCCGGCGGCGGCCATGTTGAAGGACCGCAGCGAACATCTGTCTCCCGAGGCCGTGTCGCCCAACAACAACTACGAACAGCATCTGCAGAGTAAGTTATTATGGGTAAAACTTAGAATGCAGGAAACAAAAAATGTTGTCATATATTTTGTCTTCTTTCTCAACAAAAACATGGTTTGACATCACTTTAGAATCATTTCCATTGGAAATGATTCTAAAGTGATGTCAAACCATGTTTTTGAAGAGAAATGGAAGATGAAAACCCTCTCCCAGAGAAACTGAAAGTAACTGTTTCATGGCAATTCCTTGCATGTTCATTTCCAGACAATTTTAATTATCGGAAAACGATAACTTTGAGAAAAAAATGAACACAACAGTACCGTATTATCGCAGCAAATATTTTGTTGAGAAAAAAAAGAAGAAAATAAACAGCAGACGACAAAAATAATTCACATAGGAATTTAATTTGGTCCTGAATTTTATTTACTTGTAATTGAGACGCCATGTGATTTTGAACATGTGCCATACATATCTCAATAAAAATATTTACACAATTTACGTAATTTTCCGTAAATTATGTCAAAGGTTGTTGAAGAGTTTTCATGGCAAATGCGGAATTTAATTCCGAATTTACTATAAAAATGTTTTCATCTTTCGATGTCATTGACCGAAAATATCACAGTCTCTCTGTATATATATGTCATGAAAAATGATCATGTCATGTTCTTAGTAGCAAAATCACATGGCATGTCTCAATTGAGGAATGGCTATTTCTCTTCATGCCCTATTGAAACAGTGATTTGTAAAATAAAACATATTTTTTTCTCATTAGAATTACTCAATTAGCGTGAAGCCATTGTGTGCATAGTTACCAGGCAGTGACTTTCAGCCAGCGTCTTAGCATTTCAGGGCTTTTTGTAATTTGGGATACTAGACATGGCACCATGCTTGGGAATTTCCGAGCTTTTTTCGAAATTCCGAAATCATGCTGAAACCCTGAATACTTCCGTGCAACGAGCAAGTGAATTTCGCCAAGAAATTTTACCAGTTTTCGAGAATCTGAATTTCTCACGAAGACATTTTTTCACCATCTGACATTTGATAAGATATATTATTTCCTGCAGGGTCTTTTATTGTAATTGTCGAGTAATGATGGCACTTATATGACTTCCGAACATAATTGTTAATTTTACCTAATCACCAAGCTGTACTTGTTGTCTCGCTTACGTGCCGAAACAAACACAGTCGGAATAATAAAGAATTGTAATTATAAACTTTTATTAGCATGTACTACGAATCTGAACCTAAAGCTAAGTAGTTTGAGAGTTTGGAGATTAAATTGTTAAATTGACTTCCAGTATAAAGGTACTTTAGAGTGTTTGCGATCAGTGTAGTCCCAGGTCAGACTGTGCGATGCCATTTAGTCACAGAAGTAGTAGTCTTCCTGTCCTCAGCAAATTGGTATTTTATTCCAGGGGTGTAAATCTGACAATTGGTCATGATGAAATGGTGAAAGTACATTTTGTCAGCTACCGCAAATAAAATGCTAGACCTATTCTCGAAATGGGATGTTTAAAATATGAAACATGCACAAAATACAATCCCAACTGTGTATTTATTTTAATTACTCTATCACTCTAATAATTATAACAAATTAATAAAACATATTGAAACATCAAATTTGGTAACCATTCTACCTATCTTTATACCCCCCCCCACCCCCCCCCAGGACATTGCGAAGTCCATAACACAAATAAACAATTGATTTTATGTTAAAGTTTTGATTTGTTGGTCATGACGTCAGCCGGGGGTATCCACGAACCCCTGCTCATTTGCTCTAATCTCCATACTGCATTCAGTTCACCAAAATAACATGATAATGAAGGATGTCGCGAATTATAAAAAAACATGTTGGCCTACACGTTTTACAGAGAAGTCATTGTAATGTGTGTAACGTATATCTGTGGAACACTTGTCCATGTCAGCTGTAAAACCCATCTATGAATATTGTAATGCTCGTATCATGAGAAAATGTCTCGTATCTAAGGAATTGGGTGTTACGGCAACAATGTACTTTGGCATATTTTGACTTCCACATTAATTAACCGTGTGTGGTAACTATTAATGTGGAAGTCAAAATATGTTATATGTCAAATATGTATATGTCAAATATGTATATGTCAAATATGTATATGTCAAATATGTTATATGTCAAATATGTATATGTCAAATATGTATATGTCAAATATGTTATATGTCAAATATGTATATGTCAAATATGTATATGTCAAATATGTATATGTCAAATATGTTATATGTCAAATATGTGTATATGTCAAATATGTATATGTCAAATATGTTATATGTCAAATATGTTATATGTCAAATATGTATATGTCAAATATGTATATGTCAAATATGTTATATGTCAAATATGTATATGTCAAATATGTATATGTCAAATATGTTATATGTCAAATATGTATATGTCAAATATGTATATGTCAAATATGTTATATGTCAAATATGTATATGTCAAATATGTATATGTCAAATATGTTATATGTCAAATATGTACATGTAATGATATTTCCTCACGGTGAGATGTTATGAGTGTTCAAAATGGCATATCTTCGTAATCATATTACAAAGCAGGGGCCCGTTTCACTAAACTTTGTACAACTAAAATGTCCGTAAGTGCAAATTTAGGATTGTCCGGAAATTTCAATTGTTGGATTCACATTTATTGAGCATAGGCGGCATATACAGCCTATGCTCAATAAATTTAAATCCAATAATTGTTTACAAGAAAACTTTGATAATGTGAAATTTACAGACTTTCAAAATTTTGCTCTTATGAACATTTTAGTCATACGAAGTTTAGTGAAACGTGCTTTAGAGTTCTGTATCTCTTTAAAAAAAAAAAATATATACATTTAGACAATTCTATGAACTCACAAAGTGTTGTCAAACCATGTTTTCATGAAGAGAGACAACCAAATATAAAATAAAAGAAGACAGCAATTTTCGTTTCCCACATTCTAAGGGTTGAAAGATGCTTATAATCGCGCCTACCAGCATTTGTTTTTAGATCCCAAGTTTTTTTGTAAGCACCGCTATTCTATCTGTTGATCGTAATTGTTCAACATTTCACAAAAGAGGAGTCTGTGGCAGGCTCAAAGCAGCTGTTGTATTCGCTAATGGAACAAGATTAAAATGACGTTCTTTAATGCAAGTCAAGTGTCTAATGGTTCTGAAATTGTTCCATACTTTTGATTCAGCACACAAGAAACCGTGTGAATTGCTGTTTGAACCAGTGCATATTATCATTCCAACATATCCAACATTGTCGTCTAGTGGTGACAGTATCGTTTAATATTACTTACAATGACATTTACATTTATATCTTGTAACAGAGTGGTTTATAACTCGACTGACTGTTCTGGGTCTACACTGTTTGCAGATCCAATGTTGTATTGTTTTATCATTATCAACTCTTTTGATCCTGTTGCAGAACCTGTTTACGGCTTAATTTTCACCACGCAAGTCAAGGCACGTGAACAAATTCACAAATAACGATTACAGCCACCCCCATAATGCTCTTGCTTCATTTACCCCTGTATGCTTCATATCCTCAAAGAGACATAGTCGAACCTGTGCTCAAGGCCCACTCCGAATAGCAATTACCTGTCTATAGCAGCCACTCAATTACCTGTCTATAGCAGCCACTCAATTACCTGTCTATAGCAGCCACTCAATTACCTGTATATAGCAGCCACTCAATTACCTGTCTATAGCAGCCACTCAATTACCTGTCTATAGCAGCCACTCGTTTGTTTTTCCAATATAAGGTTTGATCATGTCCAGCCGTGTGCAAACGTTTGCTGTGGCCTGAGGGAACTGTTTGAACCCCAAGGCCGCAGGCCGCGGGTTCAAACAGTTCCCGAGGGCCACAGCAAACGTTTGCACACAGCTGGACATGATCAAATGTTATTGTTGCATTTCCAACAAAAAACTGATGTAATTTGAGCATTATATTCAGTATTTTCAGTACTTTTATAAAATCTATAGCAGCCACTCATTTGTTTTTCCAATTATTCAATTACTACATAAATGAAAAAAGGCTAGATTATTAACTTCCCACGGCTGACCTTTATTCACAAGTTTGACTGTATTTTGGATCTAATCAGTTCCTTGACCAAATACTTACCAACAAACAGTGTAGGCCCTGATCAGACTACACCAATACATGGGTTGATTCGAGCCTATGTGAGTCACAAATGTCGTAACGTACCTTTTATGAATGTGCGGGGTCGCGGGAAGGAAGCAAGTGAACCCTTAATTCATTTCGGCCCACTTTAGATACCAGTGTTTAATCCTTACAACGCTGAATTCATTTTGTTGTCTGCTGTTTATTTTCTATTTTCCATTTTTCTCATCAAAAACATGATTTGACAGCTTTAGAATCATTTCCATTGGAAATGATTCTAAAGCTCTGTCAAACCATGTTTTTATACAGAAAGAAGAAAAAAAAAAAAAAAACAGCAGACGGCAATTTTCGTTTCCCGCTTTCTAAGGGTTAAAGCATCACTCCCAGCATGGGGCTATTACAGTGAAAAAGAATACAAGGAAATAATGTGGGGAGATAAGAACAAAATCCTGTCTTCAAAAAAGCTCTGCGGAACAGCAAAGGCAACACATTATATCTGGTTATTAGTAGGGACAAAATGAGGCTTTGTGCCTACTCAGGACGCAGGATGGGGTGATTGTGAAATACAGTCCTACCCATCTAAACCGGACATAAATAAAAGTTAGTTCTACTTAATTGTAATCGGGTTCATTGCTATTATCTCCACTGAGTATGTCTGTTAGTGATCGCAAAGCACCCACGCGTGTCTTGGAGTAGTTGCCTGTCTGTTTTACAGTGGAACCTCCCGGGGTGTCCGGTTTAGAGAGGTTCCACTGTAGCAGTTACAGCTATGTTTGTGAATCCAGAATGCGATGAGAATCTAGTGTGGCGAATTTTGTAGCTCTAGTTGTAGCTCTTGTAGCTCTAGTTGTAGCTCTATCTACTACATTCATACTATCATATGTATAACATTTTTGACCATATTATCCTATTTTGTAGATATTTGATCATATTTATACAATATTATACATTTGTGTATACATATTGAACCATATCTTTGTATATTTCCTGGAATTAACCATATTTATTGTATATTTCCTGATATTTAACCATATCAATTGTACATGTATATTGTCTGGCATTTAACCATATTTATTGTATATTTCCTGGAAGATTCCAGGAAATATACAATAAATATTGTTAAATTCCAGGATAAATTATTTTTTGTAACCATATTTATCCTATATTTACAGGCAAGATGTTTGGTGCCAAGATTATCCGTACCCAGAAGGAGAAGAACGAGGTGGGCAAGCCCCATATAAAGCGACCAATGAACGCCTTCATGGTGTGGGCACGAGAGGAAAGACGGAAAATCCTGAAGGCCTGCCCAGACATGCACAATTCCAACATCAGTAAAATTTTAGGTGAGTTATAAATACTGATCTGAATCAAATACAGTCTAGTTTGAGTAATGAAGATTTGAGTTAACAAGAGTTATTATATAGGAAAACATGTACTTGAGACCAAGAATTTGACTTTCAGTTATTAGTAGTTTGACTTAACCCTTTCAACCCTAAGTAACTGGAATG
The DNA here is from genome assembly GCA_029237695.1 of Conchocele bisecta. Lineage (NCBI taxonomy): Eukaryota > Metazoa > Mollusca > Bivalvia > Lucinida > Thyasiridae > Conchocele > Conchocele bisecta. The sequence continues at coordinate 91,162,941 of CM055273.1, forward strand.
GACTAGTGATATGCTAATATTCCGACCAATCCAATGGTTACAAAATGATTTTCAGATTCGTCCATTTATGAAAAGGGGGTGTTTTTGTTCTCAAAAATATTAAAATTACTTTCAAAAAGTTCAGATCCTAATTAGACGGCTCGATATAACGGGCTTTCGGGTTCAAATGGTTAAGAGAGTTTGAGGTACCGAGTGTTAACTGTACATGCATATAATTATCTGAGCAATTTTATTTTCCTTTATTGAGTAACTGGTGTTCAAGTGGTGAACAGACATACATTTCCAATCAATCAATTAATCAATCAATTGTATCAAACTATTGTATCTACAGTGACCACATATTGCGTATTTTCCAGGAGCTAAGTGGAAGGCGATGACGAACGCGGACAAGCAGCCGTACTACGAGGAACAGTCGCGCCTGAGTAAACTGCACATGGAGAAGCACCCCGACTACCGGTACCGACCGCGCCCGAAACGTACCTGCATCGTCGACGGCAAGAAGCTCCGTATCTCCGAGTATAAGACCCTGATGAGGTCACGTCGCCAGGACATCCGACGCGTGTGGTATGGAGACTCAGGGACCACGTATGTCGAGGGACTCCTAGGTACGTGATGATACAGGGACAAATATGATTAACCCGTTCACCCCAAGTAACTGGATGAGTTAATTTTGCAACCAATCCAATTGTCACAAAATGACTTTCACACTTGTCCATTTATGAAAAGGGGGTGTTTTTGTTCTCAAAAATATGAAAATTACAATTTCAAAAAGTGCAGATCCTGATGAGACGGCTCGTCACGAGCCGTCTCATCTGGATCTACACTATTTGCCAATACCACACTATACATGCCTGTGGTGTTGAAATGGTTAAGATACAATTGGCCTTCTCTTCTTGCCACGGAGACTATTTTGTTGATATTTAATAGTTACGTGAAATAATGATGGATATTGACAATTATTTCAGGCTTGATACTTTTGACAGAATTAATATTTAAAAAATGTCTATTGTTTGGGACATGATCAGCATTTTAGATATTTTTGGATTACCAAAAAGGAACCCTCTGTTTTTAGACTTTGTCCACAAGATAACTAAATAGTTTTATAAAATAGATCGATTACTTATTTCTGAATATCACATTTTACTTATTCAAACAATGGGTGATTTATTTATTTATTTTATTGCCCCTGATGAAATAAAAGAAGCAAACAATGTGTTTTCGGAATAATCTTGCATGAATAATTTTGTGGAAAATTAATTTAGTTAGAAAAGGTATTACAGTAAAGAGAAATTTGAGTTTGATTTTTATCCTATGTTTGTCTCGTCAACAGGTGAACAAGGCAGTTCCTCCACACCAGCTATGGACCCATCGAAGATGCTCACATCCCCGGCAATGTCCGATATGTCCCGCGAAAACGGCCATAGTGAACACATTGACATTGAGGACGAAAGTCTGCACGACCTTGACAATAGTAGTATCCATAGTGACAATGTTAGTGAAGGGATGGACCAATCAGACGCCAGCATGGATGATTCATATAGTCCCAACAACAACTCCGATTTGACCAATGGTAACACAGACTTACACCAGCAACTGTCAACGTAACTATAAATAACTCAAATGTGTGTGTCAAGGCCATAAAACTATAAATAACTCAATGAGTCGAGGCCATACAACTCAGGCAGCAAACACTGTACAGTAATGTCTCTAGACGCCCTGGCTGGTTGCTATGGGACTTGTTGACTGTTTCCATGGAAACGTGTTGCTAGGGAGGAAATATCCAGTGCATTTAGGTATCCTGTCCATTATTCTGTGAGAATTACAATAACTTATTGGTGCTAGATGTGTGGACTTTTATAATGTGTTCAACTGGGCTACCAGCCAACGAAAGGGACCAGGTCCTGATCATGCGATAATTTAATTATTTTTAAATTGGACAATAACGTCTCGGACACTTCACGTTCGTCATGGTGAAAAGTTTAGGCATAGATCTGACTGCACGTTTGCGCATGCTTATCTGGGGCTACACCGGTCACTTCAAGTGGACAATAGAGCGGTTCTCAGAACATTGAATACACTTTGTGGTTGTAATGGTGAACAGTGTAGGCCCAGATCTGTGCAGTCAGATCTGAGGCTACACTGGTCACATAAACGCTAAGGTTCCTTTTATCATTCGCAAGCCCAGGTGACCTGTATATGTAGTCACTATGAACTGAAGTAGTTGGATGTCTCTCTATGATGTCATATTTGCGATGTCATGATGTGTGCGTGATATAATTGGAGAATGCAACATTGACTATTGTATCGCCCATAGCTCCAGATAATCACCATCTTTACCTGACTATCAAGCGTTTTATTTCTGCAAGTAAAATATTTGGTACAGTAGAATTCAATTACTAATAGTTGTTGCATAAAATAAATATTCTTACAGTGTATAACTGTATTTAAAATCATAATGTATGTATGTAAATGAAGAGACTACAGTGATCAGTACATCTCACTGTCTGATTCTGTGCATATGCAATAATTAGAATTTAGGATTTGTGATGATTTAATATGATTTTTATTAATGTTCACTGATTGTACAAGAAACTTAACGTAGCCTTAAATGAATTCCTTCATCACACATGTATGATCCGATATTAACCCTTACTACGCTGAATTAAATTGTGTCGTCTGCTGGAAATGTTTTATTTTCAATATTTCTCTACAAAAACCTGGTTTTGACAGCACATGAGAATCGTCTCCAGTGGAGACGATTCTCATGTGCTGTCAAAACCAGTTTTTTTTGTTAAGAATTAAAGCAAAAATGAAAAACAGCAGACGGCAGTTTCCGTCAACAGCGTAGGAAGGGTTAAAGAAAGTATCTAAATTAAAACCAAAAAAAAAATCCAGAATGTTTTTTCTGATTATCTGGAGTTATGTGGTTGTTGTGTGGACTATTCCATTCTATTGGAGTGGTAGACTTGTTTGTTTTGTTTATACATGAAGCGGGCATCCTGAACAAAGCTTATTATTAGTTTAGTACAAATTTAAACCAACCTGGGAATTTGCATGCATATACATGTATTATAGTTACGCATTTTCGACATACATGCTTGTTAATGATATTTTTTTGTTATGCATTTTGTTACTATATGTTGCTTAGTCCTATGTCAACTTGTGTTATAAAATTATGATAGTCTTGCTGTACAATAAAATGTTGTCATTCTAAAAATAGACTGTGTTCATATTTGTTTTCTGGTGTATTTCTAAACTATATATATTTTGGGTATTTTCTTTTAGCAGAATAATCTTTTAGACATTTTAAAATTTTTAATTTGAATGTTCTAAATTTGGCTAAAGAAACACAAAGCACTTTTGTGAGAGAAAATTTCAAAACGTATTTTCCCGCCTTTTATAAATCACAAACAATATTACAAATGCTATGAAAAGTGTGACCATATTTTATTGTCTACCACACCAGTTAGTGCTCAATATCTAGTTAACCCTTACAATGCGGAATAAAATTAAGTTGTCTGCTGATTATTTTTTATTTTCCATTTTCATCAACAAAAACATAGTTTGGCAGCACTTTAAAATCATTTGCAATGGAAATGATTCCAAAGTTCTGCAAGACCATATTTTTACTGAGAAAGCAGACAGAATATGAAACAACAGCAGACGACAATTTTAATTTCCCACATTCGAAGGGTTATACTGGGCCATCGGCTGACAAAGTGGACCTGGTGGTGTTTGCGACCAACGTAGTCCTAGATCAGTTTGCACATATATGCTGTTGGATCAACATACAAGGTTTGTTCTGGAGCTCTGGAGACATTTCTGACAATAGTGAACGCATTTGTTCATGATGAATGCAATTGATCATGATCTACACTGTAACCACGAGGAATTAAAATTTGTCGTCTGCTGTTTTAATTTTTTTTCAATATGGATTGAGAGAGTATAGTTTCCAATAAAAAATGAACGAACAGCAGACGACCATATTGGTTGCCCGCCTTTCATGGTTCACACACGTGATTTGGTCGTGGTTCTCAGTCGATGGCCCAAAATGTACTGTTTGAATGACGTCTGCTCAGTCGTAGTGAACTCTGGGCAAGAATTACATGTGATGTCCAGTGTTATTGTGTATCTGGTATACCGTATAAAATACTGATAGGAAATTTATCTATATCGTAGAAAAACTCTTCATTTGGAACCTCCAATTCACCCATTTCATGACGGGGGATACATTATTTTAGTGACAGAAATTTTTAAATATTTTGCATATTTCAGCATGCAAATGTATGTTGTTCCACTCATTTGAACCGTCTCATCGAGATGGTTCAAATGAGTGGTAACAACATATACCATCGTCGAGACTTGAAGAAAAAAGTGATTTTTTTTCTGCATTTGAATCAGTATCCTGCATGAAAGTAATTATCACAATTGTTTTTGACTAGTTGCATAATCTTAAATAAAAACGAGACAGTTTAAGTAACAAATATTGTGCCTTAGTAACGAGCAAGTATGGAATTGAAGGTAGTAGAGCAGAAAGGGGGATAACTCCATCGTCATGGTACATCCTGGTTCTCAAATGACCGATTATTGGTGGATAAATAATATAGCATTTCCAAGTGCGCTGGCAAAACAACAATGCTGTATTTTATTATCACGAGCTTCCCCTTTTTGTTAAATGTTTTGTTGCCAATACGATTGGTTGAAAAATCATGATATTGTGCCATGGTAACTCACAACTGTGTTCACTGTTCATGAAAATAATATTGTCGTCTGCTGTTTTTTCTTCAAAATTGTCTGATTTCTCAACAAAAGCATATTTTGCTCACTCATTGCTACTTATGTGTTGACAAAACATGTCCTTTTATGGGAACAAAAAAAAACAAAACAAAAACAGATGACAAAATTTAAATGACCATTATAAGGGTTCAATTTGTTAAACGTCGAGTCTGTAATACAGCTGTGTTCAGGGGAGGTAACTCCTTGTTTCTTGCATCAACTCTTGCATAAACATCCAGTATTTCTATATTTACTGTGTTCAGAACAGAATTCCTTTATTAACTCTTCGCATGCTAGCGGTGAAAATATCCGCCAAACAAATTAGGAGCATAGTTTTTATTTCTCTCTGTAAATATGTCTTGGAATGAAATTCCAAGACATATTCATGATATTTACGGGGAGAAATACAAGAAAATATGATGAATTATTTTCCGCTAGTTTTGAACTATTTATAGCCCACAAGTTTCCCAGCATGCAAAGAGTTAAGTTCTTATATCACATTGGGGAAAAAAACACAATTTTTTCGTTTATTTTCCATGAAGTACTTAATCCCTCCCCAACAACGAGATCAAACCTAAACTAAAGACTAGATGCTTTATAGGTGCAACACCTTCTTCCTTTAACTTTTTCAACACCACAGACCTGTATAGTGGATTTTGGCAAACAGTGTATCTCCAGATGAGCCGGCTCGCAACGAGCTGACTCGTTAGGATCTGCACTTTTTGCAAGTAATTTTCATATTTGTGAGAACAAAAACACCTTTTCATAAATGGACTAGTCTGAAGATCATTTTGTGACAATAGGATAACAGGTTAGCATGGCAGAGTCCATTCCAGTTATTCAGGGTTTAAAGGGTTAAGCAACTTGTGAAACTGAATTGTCAAAATTGGTCTATTGTTGTAAGGCTGTTGTAAGGGCAAAATTGGGCTACTTTTCTACTGGTTCTTACTTCTTGGTAACCCTGAACCCATTCTTCTCAAATCTTTCTTTGACAATTGGTTTATACAGAATATTTTCTGACCATTTATAATGTTTGAATATAATTATTATTCTATTGGGTGCCATTACCTGTTTGTCCCAAGACATGTTGCTTTATAAGGCAATTTATATTGAGGGAACGCCACTGAAATCCATGAAATACTCAAATCCTGAATCGAACAAATTGATGATATTTTTTATCCATTTATGTGCCATTTGTATTGATATATTTATTCCAAGTAAAAAGTGTTTTGGTTGTTGTCAATCAGAAAAATGAACTACAGATCCAAGGTTGATTTTGCTTCGACTATTTGCAAAAAAAATACACAACAGAATCACCTAAGCATAAACTTGGAAAAGTCGCGGGAATACTGGACGAAGCGATAAAAGATTCCAATTTTCGAAAAAATATTTTTTTTTTTTTTTCGAAAATTGTAATTTTTTAAGGCCTCGTCCAGTATTCCCGCGACATTTTCAAGTTTATATCCCCGATAAATTCCACAAAAAGGCCATTCATTCCTTATAATTCCAGCATTTGAAATAAATTCATCAAGAAAATGTGTTTATTTTCCGTTTTCTTAAGAATTATTTTAACTGTGCCTCACGGTTACGGAAAGTAGTTCGGCGTGGGAGTTTACTGGGATATAAATTTTGGACAGAGACTTGCTATGGGCCAATCAAATGTTAGGGAATTGTGTAAATATTTTTGTGCTGGAATTATAACCTTTTTATGTGGACTAATGCAGTAAATGTGTCCATTGTAACGGTCCCGTCATTGAGAGACAGGTCACATAGTATCCATCGTCACGGTGGCTATCGTACGTGCATTTTACCCCCCCCCCCCCCGTTTCAATCTATATTTTGTACCGTACATCTCGGCAACTACTGGAGCAATGTTAATGCGATAAAGCACAGCTACCCTAGACCTAACATGGTATTGTCCGCTGACAATTCATTCATTCTTCATTCCCGTAGCCGTTTCAGAGTTATTTCGAGAAAACTTAAGTTTTCTCGAAATAACTCCGAGACGGCTACATCTATTGTAATGTTGGTATCGGCAGATGTTAGTTTAAAGCTTCCAGCGATATCTGCCCTTTATCGCATAAAAATTACTCCATCAGTTGCCGAGATATTTAAGAACATGTCGCTGGAAACGAGTCGAAAAAAGCAGGTGCCTTAACCACCGTGATTGTATACAATGGAATGATTGCAACTTTTGAAATGGTTAGAGATTAAATAAACGTTGGTTAACAGGGTGGTAGAGATTAAAACTATGGTTTAAAGGGTCGTGAACTGTACCATGTTGCTTCAAATTGACACACAAGATGTAACCTTGATCTCAGAAATATTTGGGCGCCGGTAGACAAAAGGAGGCTTATGGCATTTACAACCAGCGTAACACCAATGTGGATCATGGAAAAAAGTGTTCGTCATTCAATCAATGATGAATCGGTATCCAGTAAAAAGATTAGATCCTGGGTGTGTGATTTTAAAACTTTTAGACCGTTTTTCGAAATTTGTATTCAAAATCAGGAAGTCTGATTGGCCTAGAGCTGTGCTCAGTCTCGGCCAAACAAACTCCCTGATTTCGAGCATGGGATTGCTGTACATGCTCGGAGAGTTTTATGACCATGCATCCTGATCTGCTTCGGTGATCATGTAGATGATTGGGACCGACAGTGATTATGTATTAATGTCTTATATGGGGTGAAGCTGGTCGTGAATGCCGTAGCTTCCTTACGTGTCAGCCGGCTGTTCATCATCACCATGTACATACACCTGGGAATTCACACAAACTCGCTGCTCGACAATGGTTTGATTGATCAACTGATTCTACAGGGATTTTTCTTGAAAAAACAATGGCTTGCAGTGTCGTACCTAGGTCCATTGTAAGTGGGCGACTTATATTTTAGGGGGCATTGCTGGTTTGATGTGGGGAAATGTGCCCGGGGTTCACTGTAGACACAACCCTGGGCTTGAATCTGTGCTATACTGCTTTCGTCATCAGTAGCCTATTTCACGAACCTCCGTTAGTCGACTAAACTCGGTTAATCTGCTAAACTTCAGGCCGTTAGTCGACTAACAGGAAAAAACGCATTTCACGAACACGTTAGTCGACTAAGCAAAGTCTACTTTGCTTAGCCTCCTCGTTAGTCGGCTTAACTTTCGGTTAGTCTAATAAGCAAAATAGCAGACGACGGAATTCCAAGATGGTGGCGCCCACGGTTGTTTTGAACGTGGCTTACAAAATCGTTCGTGAAATGCAAATGTGTCAAAAAGTTTAGCAGACTAAATGACAGGCTTAACATTAAATAAGCAAATACATGTACATTCTGCTGATAGTCAGATGAAATATACTTTTCAAATTTGTCGAGAAAGAACGTCCGGTAGTGCAGGGATTCCGCTGGCGATCACCACTTTCGCAATTGGCGATAACAATAAACAATTGGCGATAAAAAATTACAATTTTCGAAAAAGAATCGGCACTTCAATTTATTTTATTTTTTCCCCAGCGGAATCCCTGGTAGTGTAGTTTTTGTGTCGATGTGAGGTGAAAGTCTGCAAGGTATAACATGCAGATTATCCGTCGTAGACACCGATTTACGCATTCATTAACTTTTGCGATTATGTCACCACCTTCGTTTTCAAGACAATTCAGCGGTGTCCTGTAGTCCTGTATCACCTTTATCATGAAGGAATTCATGGAGCAAATGTTTGTGTGATTATCCAGGTGCATATTGTTATCCATTGATTCTATGTATCATTGGTTGTAAATATTGTTAGAGAATATATCACGATTCATGATGCCATAAGTATGTGTTTTGGTGGCCTGCCAGTTTCGATGGAAATATGTGTATTTACCCTTTCAACATCAAAGACCTCTATAGTGGGTGGTGGTCGGGCGAATGAGACGGCGTAAATTAACGGTTTGGGTTCCTCCTTATAGGAATCACGATTTGCCTGGTTTGGCCCTCAGGTACGTTTTTATCTTTGGCTCTTTAGTTACCTGGGAGTTGAATTGGGTTATTGCCCATTATAAAAGTAGTAAGATTATTACTGATCCTACTGCTTTTGGGAGGGGCCAAGTGATTCTGGTGTGGCGAGGACCTGGCATCAGATCAGGATTATTCTGATTTCAGGGCTGAATATATAGTTTTGTTGTTGTAAATATTCAGTTCTGATTTTGGGATTTTCCCCCCATTTGTACATGTACTTGAACATGTACTTGTACAGGTAATATATGGGATTTAGTACTAAACCCATTGACCCGGCCTTAAATGACCTTAGCTGTTGATAGGCCGTTAAACCCCAACAAACAAACAAACAAACAAACAAACAAACAAAGACCTTTATAGCAGTGTTTGCAAACAGTAGATCCAGTGTACATCGTAACGAGCTGTCTCATCAGGATCTGCACATTTTGCAAGTAATTTTCATATTTTTTTTTACAAAGAAAAACAACATCCTTTTTATAAATGGACTAGTCTGAAAATCATTTTGTGACAATTGGATTGGTTGGAAAATTAACATATCACAGTCCATTCCAGTTATTTACGATCAAAAGGGTTAAGCCATTCTGCGGAATGGTTTCTAAACTTTCCTTGTACATGCATGTGTTTGATATCTCATTAGAAGAATTTTGTTAAAGCGATTCCAATGAGACACCAGAACATGCACTGTACAATGGAAAGAGAGAAACTGTTCTGAAATTTACAGATTTCTTTTATTCTATTAAGTATTTTGGTTTTCCGGACATCTTTTATTGTACCATCGATTCTTGTTAGTTAAAATACGGGCAGACTATAGGTTCATTTGTTCTGCATAACATGGAATACCTTTGTCAATAAAAACATGGTTTGACAACACTTTAGAATCATTTCCATTGGAAATGATTCTAAAGTGTTGTCAAAACATGTCTTTGATGAGAAAAATGGAAAACAAAAACCAAACAGCAGACGACAAAAAATAATTTGGCATTGTAAGAGTTAAATGAAATGTCACTTGTTTAAGCAAAACACAGGTTGATTATATCGGGTAAAGAAAATCCATTGTAGTATAGAATATTATCATGTAATTTTACAGTCCATTATATTTTCTTTTCATTTTATTTAATATTAACATTTTATGCAAATAAATTTGTTATTGATATTTGTATATGTTGAACAAAATCTGCTTGTAGATTGCTAGATGTACTGTATTTAGTAATATGTGGCTGTGACTGAAGAAATTAGGCTTATGTGTTTTGCGACCAGTGTAGATCCAGATCAGCCTGTGCATCCGCACAGTCTGATCAGGATCTGCAGTGTTTGCCATTTCATCAATGAAACACCTGTCATGCTTCTAATAAGCAATATAGATCATTATCAGGCTACAGGAGAATGGTGAACTGTGCAGATCCTGATCAGACTGTGCAGATGCACAGGCTGATCTGGATCTACACTGGGCGCAAAACCCTTAAGCCCCATTTCACAGACAGATATCAAAAGACGCAAACATCGTATGTGGCAACAATGATGTACTTGCTTCTAGTCTGCTTCTGATGGCATTTGACATCTTTGTGCGTTATCAGTCACCTGACATCCTGCTTTATCATGTGACAGTCACAATCCAAACTCAGAAATCCAAATTGGTCTATCACACGTCATCAATAAAAGATTTGCCTACTGGGTAATGGAATACAAAATTACATCAAGTTGTTGGCAAAGCACTGTTTTTGATTAGTCTATTTTGATTGATATTTTGTCTTGCATAAACCAGATATGGCTGTTTCATCTGGATATGGTTTAATATATTATGGTACACATATTTCAAACTATTTGGTATGCAAGAAAAAACAGGTCTCGCTCCATGGAGCCACAACGTTGTCATTACCTTACTGCATTTACTGTAATTCTGAACATATCTCGGCTCGACAATTTGTTTTGAATACCGTACATATGAGGATGGACCAAACCAACCTCCAGCCATGAATTCCAATTATCACTGGTAATATATGATCACGATGGCCTACCATTGTAATTGTCGCGATTGGAGAAATCAGACTTGTGACATTTGTGGCCCAACTCGCACACTAGGGTGTTTACGAGAGTGAAATACAGGCAGTATAGTCCCTGAACAAACTGCATTTTTGACGGGCTTATCTGGGTCTGCATTGGCTGCAAAGACAATTTCAGACAAACATGGCCGAGTTGAAATTCTTGAGAATTCCCATAACTGAAGGGGTTCACATATACAAAGCCATTGTCACTGCCTATGATAAATGTGGCTGTGACTGGAGAAATGTGGCTTATGGATTTTGAGACCAGTGTACAGTTCACCATTCCATCAATGAATCACCCGTCGTGCTTCTAACAAGAAATGTAGATCGTTATCTCTGTACAATTGTGCTATTTGATCAGAAGCCACTCTGGTCACAAATCCCATAAGCCCCATTTCTCCAGTCACAGCCACGTTTGAGCATGACTGCCTTGTTCGGAGACCTCCCTCCATCGTCGGTACTGCTGACTCGCCACATGTATTTTATTGTTACTTAAACATTTATAGAAATATGTCTATTAAAATATTGACCAATGAATCGTCTTGTTGTTTTGTGTTTCACACCTCCATCATCGTGGTGGGCAATATTTGTCACACTCACTTAATTAAGGGTTAATTAGGTGACCTTCGGGTTGTGGTGGTACGTTGGGAGCATGTGATGGCTAATTTAATGATGGTGTTTAACGGCCTGGAGCGAATTGGCTGGCCGCATCACCCTAATTATGTACCCATTATACTGAATTTATTACATTATCACAGCCAAAATGGCTGTGATAATGTAATAAATTCATCAGTATAATATTTTGCGGCAATGTTATATCAAATGAATAAAATGGAGTCGTTCCAAATGACGTCCGTAATGGCGCGACAAAGCAAAAATGTTTGATGGTGACATCATGTTTGCAACGTCATTAGAAGCGTCAGTGACTTGTTAAACTTTCTGAAATAGATCGAATGTGCTCCCACTTGGTATAAATATGAAGTGCTTAAAAAGAACAGGAACCTATTTTTATATGGCATATTTTTGTATAATTTTTTTGCTGGGATATTTTTTTCTGTGGAGATTTTAACTACATGCGAAAATAGTCAATGGCGTCTGCTCATTGAAACTGTTTGGATCTCTCCACATTGGCTGCTCTTGTCATGTCATAAACAGAATCTCAAACTCTTTTCCATTTGATATGAGATTTATGAAACTCATCCGCAAACTGTCCGCGACTCCTTCATAAATGTCATATGAAATGGAAACTTGTTTGAGATCCTCGATTGATTGAATGGTGTTTTATGTGTATTCAACAGCAAGGTCATATACAGACTGAGAATACACCTGCATGGTGCAGCATTGCATGTTCATCACAGAAACTAACCCTTACACCGCTACACACAACAATTGTCGTCTGCTGTTGCTTTTATATCTTGCCTTATTTCTCAGTAAAAACATGGATTTCTGAAGTGCTGTCAAACCATGTTGTAAATTATTCTAAAGTGCTGTCAAACCATGTTTTTGATGATAAAAATGGAAAATAAACAAGAGGGCCATGATGGCCCTAATTCGCTCACCTGACTCCATGAACACCAGAGGAGAATGTGACATTGAGTTCATGTGTTTTAAAAAAATTGTGCTATTTTTAGATGGCGGTCATCTTGGATTAAGCGATGACTCTCATTTTACAAAATCTGAAAATGCTTCACCCAAGGATCTTAACTTCCTATGGAGTTTGGCCAGCATCGGCCATGTGGTTCCTGAGAAAAAGACGTTCAAAATCTTGAATAAATGGACCTTTTGGTGGCCATCATGGATGACATAATCATCCGATTCCGACAAATATTGCACCAGAGCAATCGCTTCATCGATACCTTCAATTTGATATATGGCACGAGCATATTCGGTCAAAAATAAAATTTGACCCCAATTTGACCCCACGGGCCATGCCCATTTTTGACCCCGGGGTCACCATTTTCACAACTTTGAAAGAGCATTGTAAATCGATCATTCCTACCAAGTTTAGTCGAAATCCGGCCAGCAGTTCATGAGAAGATTTTTTAAGAATTTATGCTATTTTTAGACGGTGGCCATCTTGGATTAGCGATGACCTCCATTTTAACAAATCTGAAAAGGGTTCACCCATGGACCATAACTTTTAAGTTTGGCTACCATGGGCCAAGCGGTTCATGTGAAGAAGAATTTTGAAATCTCTAATAAAAGAACGACCTTTTGGCGGCCATCTTGGACGACATAACAATCCGATTTCGACAAAAAATGTACCAGAGTGATCGCCTCATTGATACCTTCGATTTGATATATATAACATGACCATATTCGGGCAAAAATAAAATTTGACCCCACGGGCCACGCCCATTTTTGACCCCGGGGTCACCATTTTAACAACTTTGAAAGAGCATTGTACATCGATCATTCCTACCAAGTTTCGTCGAAATCCGACTAGCGGTTTATGAGAAGATTTTTTAAGAATTTATGCTATTTTTAGATGGCGGCCATCTTGGATTAGCGATGACCTCCATTTTAACAAATCTGATAAAAAAGGCTTCACCATGGACCATAACTTTTCTTTTTAAGTTTGGCTACCATGGGCAAAAGCGGTTCATGTGTGAAGAAGAATTTTGAAACCTCTAATAAAAGAACGGGACCTTTTGACATTTCGGTTGGCCATCTTGGATGACTAACAATCGATTTCAGACAAAAAATGTACCAAAAGTGATCGCCTCATTGATACCTTCGATTTAATAATATAACATGACCCATATTCGGTCAAAAATAAAATGTTGACCCCCCAATTTGACCCCACGGACCACGCCATTTTTGACCCCGGGGTCACCATTTTAATTTAACAACTTTGAAAGGAGGCAATGTACATCAATCATTTCCTACAAAGTTTCGTCGAAATCCGGCTAGCGGTTCATGAGAAGAAGATTTTTTAAGAATTTATGCTATTTTTAGACAGCGGGCCACTCTTGGATTATTAGCGATTATGACCTCCATTTTAACAAATCTGGAAAAGGCTTGAACATGGACCATAACTTTTTAAGTTTGGCTACCATGGGCCAAAAGCGGTTCATGTGAAGAAGAATTTTGAAATCTCTAATAAAAGAATGACCTTTTGACCTTTCGGCGGCCATCTTGGATGACATAAAAATCCGATTTCGACAAAAAATGCACCAGAGTGATCGCCTCATTATCATAGATACGTTCAATTTGATATATGACATGACCATATTCAGTCAAAAATAAAATTTGACCTTAATTTGACCCCATGGGCTACGCCCATTTTTGACCCCGGGGTCACCATTTTAACAACTTTGAAAGAGCAATGTACATCGATCATTCCTACCAAGTTTTGTCGAAATCCGACTAGCGGTTTATGAGAAGATTTTTTAAGAATTTATGCTATTTTTAGATGGCGGCCATCTTGGATTAGCGATGACCTCCATTTTAACAAATCTGAAAAGGCTTCACCCATGGACCATAACTTTTAAGTTTGGCTACCATGGGCCAAGCGGTTCATGTGAAGAAGAATTTTGAAATCTCTAATAAAAGAACGACCTTTTGACATTTCGGTGGCCATCTTGGATGACTAACAATCCGATTTCGACAAAAAATGTACCAAAGTGATCGCCTCATTGATACCTTCGATTTAATATATAACATGACCATATTCGGTCAAAAATAAAATTTGACCCCAATTTGACCCCACGGACCACGCCCATTTTTGACCCCGGGGTCACCATTTTAACAACTTTGAAAGAGCAATGTACATCAATCATTCCTACAAAGTTTCGTCGAAATCCGGCTAGCGGTTCATGAGAAGAAGATTTTTTAAGAATTTATGCTATTTTTAGACAGCGGCCATCTTGGATTAGCGATGACCTCCATTTTAACAAATCTGAAAAGGCTTGAACCATGGACCATAACTTTTAAGTTTGGCTACCATGGGCCAAGCGGTTCATGTGAAGAAGAATTTTGAAATCTCTAATAAAAGAATGACCTTTTGACCTTTCGGCGGCCATCTTGGATGACATAAAAATCCGATTTCGACAAAAAATGCACCAGAGTGATAGCCTCATTATCATAGATACGTTCAATTTGATATATGACATGACCATATTCAGTCAAAAATAAAATTTGACCTTAATTTGACCCCACGGGCTACGCCCATTTTTGACCCCGGGGTCACCATTTTAACAACTTTGAAAGAGCAATGTACATCGATCATTCCTACCAAGTTTTGTCGAAATCCGGTTGGCGGTTCTTGAGAAGATTTTTTAAGAATTTGTGCTATTTTTAGATGGTGGCCATCTTGGATTACGCAATGACGTCATTTTAACAATTTTGTAATCCCCCTAAGGACCATGACCATGAAGTTTGGTGACTATAGACCCAATACCGAGAAGACGTTTGAAAATGTTCACGGACGACGACGACAACGGACGACGACGGACAGCTCAGGTGAGCTAAAAACAAACAGCAGACGACAAAAAATTTAAGATAGCGGTGTAAGGGATAACTTATTTCAGTCTAAGGATATATTTGTTGAAAAAAAATCTCAAGTTTGTTTATTTCTCAATAAAGGTGCAAGTTGTTACGACATTCGAGACCCAACCAACATACCATTGCAGTGTTGTCTATGGGAGACAACCAGTGTTATAAATCAACTGGCAGTAATCCAGGAGTTATCTACCTGTACCACACAAATGCAAACCTTGATAGGCAAACCACAATTCTATCAATATAAGCACGTTGATGGAAAACCTGCCAAAGTACTCCGACACAAACCTTATAAAGAAAGAGATAAAATCATAAGGGATGTAGACATCACAATCTGAAAAGGCTAATTGTGTTTATCAACTAGTTTTTATTTTCTTCAATATTTTCTTACAAAAGAACTCGGCATGTTTGTAATACATTTGTATGGTTATGCCCCCTTAGCATTGAGAACCGTAAAAACAGTTGGCATGCTGAACGTTTATTTTGACATATAGAATCGCAAATGGTCAGGTTAAAGGAGGCCGATTCACTAAACATTGTATGACTAAAATGTTCGTAAGTGCACATTTAGAATCGTCTAGATATTTCAGTTGATGGATTTACATTTATTGAGCATAGGCTGCATACGCAGCCTATGCTCAATAAATGTAAATCCAATAATCGTTTACAAGAAAACATTGTTAATGTGAAATTTACAGACTATCATAAGTTTGCACTTATGAACATTTTAGTCGTACACAGTTTAGTAAAACGGCCCCCTGGTGGAGATGGTCATTTGTGTGTTACAAATGAGACTAGCCATGTGATATTGTACTGAAGAAGCTGTGAAAACACATTTACAAAATTTATGATATTTTCCGTAATTGGCCTCGAAAGTTGACGAAATGTTCAGAGCAAATGCGGAATAGAAAATTTTGTCAACTTTCGATGTTATTTACAGCAAATATCACAGTTTTAGATGCAAACTCACATGGCTCGTCTCATGTGTTACGCAACATGTCTCGGAATAATAAAGTAATCATTTCTTGGACATTGTGGCACATTAAAGTCACTCGTGCAAAATGTTTGACATAATGAATGGCCGAGTGTGTTAGCAACACTGTCTAATATTGAAGTAATCCTTCCTTTTTACGCTTTTTATCAAGTTGTGACATGTTGAAGGAACATGCACGAACGATTTGAGGGACTGACTGGCGAATATGTCTTGAAATTTCATTAGAATTGCGTCCTCTGGACTCAATTCTAATGAAATTCCAAGACATTCATTTAAGTCGTTCGTGTTAATGCTGCCTTGAACATGTCACATATCAGGGATTCCGCTGGGGAAAATAAAAAAATCACAACTTCAAAAAAACTTTTGAAAATTGTAATTTTTTATCGCCGATTGTTTGTTTTTATCGCCAATTGCGAAAGTGGCGATCGCCAGCGGAATCCCTGACATATATTTGCATGAATCAAATTTGGTACAAACTTTTAAATGTAAATCCCCGACATATATTTGCATAAATCAAATGACATGCAGTAATTGGTACAAACTTTTAAATGTAAATGGCCGTGGACATATGTGTCTGTGACTGGAGAAATGGGGCTTATGACATTTGTGGCCAGTGTAGCTCCCAATCAAATAACACGCTCCTGTAGCTTGATGACTGTCTATATGGCTTGTTGGAAGCACAATGGGCGATTCATTGACGAAATCGCAAACAGTACAGATCCTGATCAGACTGCGAATGCACAGATTGATCCGAGTCTACACTGGTCACACAACCCATAAGCTCCATTTGTCCCGTCAAAGCCACACATGTGGACAAAACATCAAGAGCAAAGCAGTATTCCCCCCTTGCTATCGCAAAATGGGAGATAAAAATCATTCATGTATAAATAATGTTTATAAATGGGAATGCAACAAACGAATTATAAGGTACGTACTAATGATATCTGTGTTTGTGGCCTACATTAACCCTTACTACGCTGAATTAAATGCTGTCGTCTGCTGGAAATGTTTTATTTTCAATATTTCTCGACAAAAACCTGGTTTTGACAGCACATGAGAATCGTCTCCACTGAAGACGATTCTCATGTGCTGTCAAAACCAGTTTTTTGTTAAGAATTAAAGCAAAAATGAAAAACAGCAGACGGCAATTTCCGTCAACAGCGTAGGAAGGGTTAAAACATTGAAAATTTGAAATCAGCTTACCCGTCCAAGAACCTCATGTTCAAACAAACACATTTCCTAATTATACGCACGAGTTTCCTTCAATACATGCTCAGAAAAGTTTATAATCGCTAGATCTACATGTCTTATCATATGTGGCTGTTATAGGAGTAATGGGGCCTATGGGTTGCTACCAGTGTAGATCCAGATCAGCCTGTGCATTCGCACAGTCTGATCAGGATCTGCACTGTTCGGCATTCCATTAATGAAACACCCATCATGCTTGTAACAAGCAATATTGTAAGTTATTGTGATTCTACACAGTCAGTCAATATGGTGTCATATTGCCCGTCTGAATCTACATGTATATTCATACGAGGCTCAGCCGAGGGAATATAATTTCAGACGGGCAATATGACACCATCATTATTGACTTTGTAGAATCACAAGAACTTATTTGTCATACCGTATATTCTTTATATTTATCCAGAATTAAGTTTTATAAGTGTATTGGTGAATGTTTAACGCCATAGAAACATGGCGCCAAACGTCATGACATGAAAATATTACCAGACGTTATCCAGACATAACTGAGTAGAAATTTGTTAATAACATGGCACTTGCTGGACCAATTTTCAAAATTTAAATTTTGTTTTCTGGTCATTACCAATCTCTAGGACTACATTTTGGATGTCATTTACAAAATTATTTGTTTTCGACTCGGCCTCGTGCCACCACCATGTTTTATTTGAGCCATGCTGACGGGCTTGACAGGAAATATAGGCACATATTACCCACCAAGCTGACCAATCAAAACACGAGAAATTTATCTGCAGAATGACAAAGCTCGTTATCAAGCTACATGAGTGTGCTATTTGATCAGGAGCTGGTCAGAAATCCCATTAGCACCATTTCTCCTGACATAGCCACATGTCATGTTTGAGCTGTGGAGATGCAGTTGGACATTAAGGTCCTTGTAACGTGGAGTTGCCTAGCATTCAGCGCTTGCTAGTGTCTAGAAGGTTGTTCAAGTTGTGTATGATGGCAATACCATACAGTAATAAGGACAACCTCCCAAACACAAGTTGATGTTACCCTTTAAACAATAAAAAGGATTTTCCTTGCTAACATAAACAGGCTTTCATCTGATCATTAGAACCAGCTCGGACATACAGTGGAACCTCTCTAAACCGGACACCACAAAAAAACCTGGATTTTATTTTCAATGAGTTTCTTGGTCATTTATCTCCGGTAATAATGTCTGTTCGTGATCGCATCACACACAACTATGACTCGGAATAATCAAATGCCTAATTTGCAATGAAGCCGGACACCCTGGGGATCTCACTGGGTGTCCGGTTTAGAGAGGTTCCACTGTACATGTTTTATAAATTTCTGATTTTTGGCTCAAATACAAAGAGTCCTTTCCTGCCTTGGCAGAGTTGAATAAATTAAACCTAACATTTTAAGTCAGCTATCAATAGTCATCGTCATCACTGCTGTCTTCATCCTGCCGCGTTTTCTTGAAGCCAAATATGGTTTTCTTCTCTAACTCCTCCTCTGCCATCTCGACCACACCTGCAACATGTCAGGGTACAAGTTACTATTGGCTGTCATATTGGCCATACTTACAACACGTCAGGTGACAAGTTACCATTGGCTGTCTGTCATATTGGCCACACTTACAACATGTAAGGTGACAAGTTACCATTGGCTGTCTGTCATATTGGCCACACCTAGAACATGTTAAGTAACAAATTGTCATTGGCTATCATACTGGCCACACCTACAACATGCCAGGTGACAACATACCATTAGCTGTCACGCTGGCCACACCTACAACATGTCAGGTGACAAGATACCATTGGCTGTCATATTGGCCACACCTACAACACATATGGTGTAAAGTTATCATTGGCTGTCATACTGGCCACACATACAACATGTCAGGTGACACATTGGCATTGGGTAACATATTGGCCACACCTACAACATGTCAGGAGAGAAGTTAACATTGGGTAACATATTGACCACACCTACAACACGTCAGGTGACAAGTTACCATTGGCTGTCATACTGGCCATATCTACATGTCAGCTGCCATATTGGCCACTCCTACAACACGTCAGCTGACAAGTTACCATTGGCTGCCGCCATATAGGCCACTCCTACAACACGTCTGGGGTCCGTTTCACTAAACTGTTTGTAAGAAGATTTCTATGAATTTGCTTTTCACATTAACACGTTTGCATAATGTTACCATTTTGTACCATTAAATGCAGTACATCCACGATAGATTTTCCAAAATCGTCTGTCAGAACAAATGTTATTGTGGATTTCAATTTTGCACTTACAAACTTCATAGCTGTGCCAAATGTAGTGAAACAAGCCACAGGCTACAAGATACCATTGGCTACATACTTTTGGCCATCCTATATGATATGAAAAGTTACCAGGTCAAGCAATGAAACAGAATATTAAGAAATAATGTATAACCACAGGTTCTGAGCTCTAGTTTTGAGTGAGTGAGTGAGTGAATAGGGTTTAACGTCCGCTTTTCTGACATAGAGGTACAAGCCTCAGGGAGTCTACACGCAGACGGGTCAACAGGGTCGTGTCCCGTATCCACCTGTCCAAGGGGGGTAAATCCCAACTTCAGAACTCAATATTTACAATTAAAATATATATTCAGTCCTGAAATTAGAACAACCTGATCTGGTGCCAGGCCCTCGCCACACCAGCATCATTTATCCCATCCCCTAAAAGTAATAGGATTAGCGCTAATCTTACTTTTATATATGGGGCATAGCCCGACTCAACTCTCACATACAAGAAAGCCGAAAATGTACATGAGGGCCAAATCCGGTATAGTGGGTTCCGGAAAGTATGAACCCAATCGTTAAGCCAGTTTAGTCGCCTTTTACGACAAGCAATGGCTACCGCAGCACTATTCTCAGGATCAGTTGATCCCGCCCCGGTGCCTGCACGGGGCTTCTCTAGTTTTGAATTATTTGTAATAAAATAATGGCAATTACCTGATTTTGCTATTCTTCTTTCTAATACCTCTGTGGGGAAATTATCTGACCCTCCAAGTTCTTCAAAACCTATAACTCTGAAACAGAAGGCACATGTCTGATCCAGACAGAGTTCACATCGTTTTGCATCAAAATGATAAATTCCAAATATGTTGTATGCTGCTAACAAAGTGGTGTTCTATGAAATATGTATGAAAACTAGAAATGTGGCCTGCCAGCATAAGAATGTCCCCGGTGAATGCCTTTTAGTATATATCTTAGCCTTGGTGACTTGAACTTGGACGGTCCAAGTTCAAGTCACCAAGGCTAAAATATAACAAGAGGGCCATGATGGCCCTAATTCGCTCACCTGACTCCATGAACACCAGAGGAGAATGTGACACTGAGTTCATGTTTTAAAAAAATTGTGCTATTTTTAGATGGCGGTCATCTTGGATTAAGCGATGACTCATTTTACCAAATCTGAAAATGCTTCACCCAATCGGCCAGCATCGGCCATGTGGTTCCTGAGAAAAAGACGTTCAAAATCTCGAATAAATGGACCTTTTGGTGGCCATCATGGATGACATAATCATCCGATTCCGACAAATATTGCACCAGAGCAATCGCCTCATCGATACCTTCAATTTGATATAAGTCAAAAATAAAATTTGACCCCAATTTGACCCCACGGGCCACGCCCATTTTTGACCCCGGGGTCACCATTTTCACAACTTTGAAAGAGCATTGTAAATGATCATTCCTACCAAGTTTAGTCGAAATCCGGCCAGCGGTTCACGAGAAGAATATTTTTTAAGAATTTATGCTATTTTTAGACGGCGGCCATCTTGGATTAGCGATGACCTCCATTTTAACAAATCTGAAAAGGCTTCACCCATGGACCATAACTTTTAAGTTTGGCTACCATGGGCCAAGCGGTTCATGTGAAGAAGAATTTTGAAATTTCTAATAAAAGAACAACCTTTTGACCTTTCGGCGGCCATCTTGGATGACATAACCATACAATTTCGACAAAAAATGCACCAGAGTGATCGCCTCGTTGATACCTTCAATTTGATATATGACATGACCATATTCGGTCAAAAATAAAATTTGACCCCAATTTGACCCCACGGGCCACGCTCATTTTTGACCCCGGGGTCACCATTTTAACAACTTTGAAGGACATCGATCATTCCTACCAAGTTTTGTCGAAATCCGGTTGGCGGTTCTTGAGAAGAAGATTTTTGAAGAAGTTGTGCTATTTATAGATGGTGGCCATCTTGGATTACATAATGACGTCATTTTAACAATTTTGTAATCCCCCTACCTAAGGACCATGACCATGAAGTTTGGTGACTATAGGCCCAATGGTTACCGAGGAGAAGACGTTTGAAAATGTTCACAGACGACGACGGATACATTACGGTAGAGCTTCGCTCAGGTGAGCTAAAAAGACACCTATTGCAAATGGAGTGTGTCGGTCCAAGTTGGACCGACACACTCCATTTGCAATAGGTGTCTTTCCACAATATATATCAATGCAAACATGAAGTAATGTTGAGCTCAGACTTGGAGTAGTCGTGCGAAAACAAGCAAAGTTAGAAAAAACAATATATTTTTAGTGCTGGTCACAATGAAATTGGTGCAAATCCCACTTTGATACAAATCATATTCCCGTGCAAAGTTATTAACTTTTACAAAATTACCTTTCAGGGCTCCAGATAATGAATTAGTAATTGAGTATTGTCACTCCATCATTTCTGAAGCAATTGGGTATTTCAAAATTTGAATTAGGTAAAATAAAATCACACTACTGTTTACACATCAACAGACAGCAATTATTGAATACAGTGGAACCCCTCCAAACCGAACACCCTGGGGACAGACTGAAAAGTTTGGTTTATAGGGGTTTTCGGTTTAGAGGGGTTTTCTATTTCCAGTTAAGGAAATGTATGTTTTCCATCATTAACTCTTGGATTTGTATAGTATATACCATTATTACCATACTGAAAGCATATGTACACATTTTTTCAATAAATATGTGCAGATTCGCAAGGGTATAGCAAATAGTGCAGGTTCGCAATGTAATCCGAGTCTACGGTCTACACTGGTCGCAAAGAGCATATGACACATTTCGCGTGTGCTTTGTAGTTACCGCGAGCTGCTACAATAGCCCACAGGCTACAGTCACGAGTTTACAGCCTCGTTAAGTAATTATCAGATTATCTCAATTAATCGGTCGGTGGGTTCACAAATAATGTGCCGATTATTTTAATTTCCGTAATTGTTACGTACGCGTATAATTAAATTGTGAACAATGCTATTGTAATGAGCTTGTAAAACAGCAAACATGTCTCGTATTTAGGTCGCATGTATTGAATAGATTCTTAACTTTGTAATGCCGCTTATGACGTTCAAAAAACACGCCGCTTAGCGCATTACACGCATGGATAGCGCTTGTACAGAGCTCAAGTTAATGTGCGTAATTTCATCAATTTTGTTATTTCTTCCACACAAATGTCAAGTTGGGTGTCCGTTAGAATCGTCTCATTCTTGTGGCTCCGCATTTTGGGAACCAGAGCTGAACAATACTACCGGGAACCAGTCTATTGTAAACGCGGTGTGATTTTGACACCCGCTTGAAACAACAACATTGAAATTGGGCGCGGTGTATTTCTTAGATGACATCCTGACAGGTGACTGTGTTTCCGGTTTTCCGGGGTTATTTTAACGCTGAAATATGGTTTTGGGACTTGAAATGGCGTCCGGATTACGGAGTAGAGGGGTTCCGGAATAGAGGGGTAGAAACTAATGTGTTTATATAGCAGAATATTCGGGACGTGGTCGTATGTTCGGTATAGCGCGAATTCCGGTATAGAGGGGTCCGGTTTGGAGGGGTTCCACTGTAGTTTGCTTCGAAATGAAAACATGTCTTGGAGACAATTCTAATGAAATACCAAGATGTGTTTTCATGGAAAATAAGAAAAATATTCTATATTTGTGGTCTTTTTATTGTTTTCTGCAGCATGATAAAGGTACCACAATTTTTTTATTGCTTTTTGATACTCGCTACTTCTGATTTAATTGGGTTATTGGCAATTTTAATTGGGTATTTAAGCAAATAAGCAGCTTATCTGGAGCCCTGACATTTTTACTGATTAATGTGTCAAAATTGACATGGAAAATTGAATGGCTAACTTTATCACTGGCTTAAGGATATATTCTTACTTGTCCACTACAATTCCGTTGATGAAACACAAGATGGCAGGTAGTATGATAATTTTCAACTTTGTGACGAGAAACTTTGCCTTGTCCACGTTAATCTTGGCGAATTTTGTCCCAAAATACTTCTCAGATAATTTCTGAAACAAGATGGACACTACAGATAATGGTCTTGTAGATGTGACCACAATCCTATGAATGCAATCTCAAATTAAATGATAAATTATTCATGTAGTATTTACTACATGAATTGTTATTAACAATAGATTCTTTTTCTCATGATGGGTTGCATACTTCCCTTTCCAGGGTCTGTGAATATAATACTCAAGCTCTCAGAACCTGTACTCTAAATCAGGCAGCTTGGTTGAGGCTGAGCACAGTATCAACCAAACAAACATCCTGATTTTGACCATAAAAGCAAAGTACATGGTCAGAAAGGTTTATAATCATGTGTTCTGTAGCCGATATCATCAACATTGCAAAGTATACTTATCTAGCAAAGTATACTTTGAGGGAGTAATCATTTATTTTTCCCGAAATGCATTATTTCATATAGAACTAACGACTGCATATATTTGATGATTAAAAAGTATGCAGAATTTTTATACTGAATTTATTACATTATCACAGCCATTTTTGTGATAATGTAATAAATTCAGTATAATAAAATTAATAAATTTATCCTTAAATTGAAAATTTCTCCCTCAAAGTAAAATTTGCTAGATAAGTATACTCTGCAATTTTGATGAAATCGGCTACAACACCATTTCCTAGTGACCATCACAGATGCTGCTAATCTACAGTGTATGTGAGGTTGCAGGAGAGGGCTTACATGTTGAAGTCAATATGTGGCTGTGACTGGAGAAATGGGGCTTATGGGTTTTGTAACCAGCATAGCACACTCTTGTAGCATGAACATGATCTGTATTGCTTGTTAGAAGCATGTCACGTGTTTCATAGATGGAATGGCGAAAAGTGCAGATCCCGATCAGACTGTGCGGATTCCAAACCATTAGCCCCATTTCTTCAGTCACAGCCGCCGAGCCCCATATCAGAAATAGGCCATCAGTTGACAAAAGGAACCTTATGGCATTTGCAACAATTGTATACACTTATCCTTTTTCATACTCAAATCACTTTGCTACCAAAAACATTTTGTAAAAATAATTGAAACAAGAAATCAGAAACACAGATCGATGTAACTTTCAAAAACTTTAACAGGACTAGGTACATCTACTCCCAATTATTTTTTGGAGTACATAAAAATCCCACAAACAGTGCAGGCCTGATGCGACGGCTTACTATGAGCCGGCTCATCTGGATCTACATTATTTGCAAACATTAACCCTTAGACAGCTATCTTAATTTTTTTTGTCGTCTGATGTTTATTTTCTATTTTTCATTTTTATCATCAAAAACATGCTTTGACATCACTTTAGAATAATTTACAACATGCTTTGACAGCACTTCAGAATCATTTCCAATCATTTCCATTGGAAATGATTCTGAAGTGCAGTCAAACCATGTTTTTATTGAGAAATAAGGCAAGATATAAAAGCAACAGCAGACGACAATTGTTGTGAGTAGCAGGCTAAGGGTTAACCCATTCCTTTCGGAATACACCTTTACGGGTATGAAATTTATTAAACATTTTATTTTGTTATTTCTCAATGAAAGTATATGTTGTGACCACTCATTTGAACCGTCTCAAATGGTGGTCGCGACATATACTTCTGAGCGCATACTAGAAAGAAAATATTTAGGATTTTCCGCAGCAAACATAATAAATGTAGTCTTGAATGGAGTATGTGCATAAAAATTGAGCTTACTTCTAAGTGTACATCCACGATTGCGCAGCGTCGGAAATCGTTGTGGTAGAAATGCACGACACACTTCTCCTCTGACGTAGTCAAGTCTAAACATGCTTTCTCGTCAGAAATCTCACTGAAAGGTCAGGGTTGATACAGATCAGCTGATATTACACATAATTATATACAAGACGCCAATATTTTTTCCATATTGACGTCTTGCGAGTACACATTGGTCAACCCAGAACTATGTTTCACCTTCTAAAATAGTTTCTTCTAAATCCCATTAATTTGTTTATTTTATTTATATTTTGTATATTTGTTACGCTGCAAACAAATTGCGAGTGATGTACATATATAATAAAAAGGTTATTTGATTTGTATGTGGATACGGTATATGCCACAATATACCTAAAGTAGCGCAATATCGCACGAATTATATCCACATACAAATCAAATAACCTATATTTAAATATAATATTGGTCACAACATTTTTATTTTTTTTTTTCTCGAAAATTGTAATTTTTTATCACCAATTGTTTATTTTTATCGCCAATTGCGAAAGTGGCGATCGCCAGCGGAATTCCCGTCTTAATTGCATGTTTATTGACCAAATGGGGAACAGTGAAAACCCACATTTCAGATGTGTAGGTTACCATAATGACCCTAATATGACACAACTTATTCTGGGAGAGTCCAAAAATTTTTGGTTAGTATTGTTGTACTTGTTTATCACAATAACAATGTATTTGAGTACAAATTGTTTTGGGAAACTTCCATTTTATAATGGTTTTCCAAAACAAATTGTCTCCAAATATTTAGGGTTATTAAGCTAGTCTGGATCTTAAGTTTGTTTTGTCAGACGATAAGAGTCAACTACCGATGGCTATTAGATTAGTATGCATTCGTGTACGTGTGTAAACCAATCGGAGACAAAAACTACATTTGTACATGTGTTACGCTCACCTGTATATTCCATGTGCCTTTTCCTTCATGTCACGGAACTGTATCGACTGGTGTTTCAGGTCGGCCAGGCGTGCCTCTCGGATATGGGACGGGATCTCTTCATTCTCCAACTCTTCAAGCATTTTCTACAAATATCACAATAACTGTAGAAATAGGAGTTATGATATGTGTGGCCCATCTATCTAAAGGTCCATGCACATTTGTTTCATACACAAAATCAGGTACAGTGGAACCTCTCTTAACCAGACACCCTGGGAGGTCCCCAGGGTGTCCGGTTTAGAGATATTCCCCTGTAAATCAGGCATATGACTATATGTTAATGTGTGCGGCTGTGCTTTGCGAACTTGAACATCTACTATGATCATAAATGTACACCAATGAAAGCCATAAAATTAAGGATACACAGACAGCCTGCGTGTCCGGTTTAGAGAGGTTCTAATGTTTGATTGATTATGTAACTCCTCGATCAATCAGACTGTGAATTTAGGAACAAAAATGTGAATATAGTTATCAAGGCTACACACCTCTGACGAGTTTGGACACTAACCACATACAGTACACTCAATTTTTTGCGTGCGCGACCCACCCATCCCCGCGATCTTCCTCAGCGCGGACATGTCACTGTGATTCACGGTGACGATTATTCGCGGTGATCGTCACCGCGACCGTTGAAAATGGTCACCGTGACTGAAACCAGCGAGGCCCTAAGGGTGATTCCCGGTGACGGTCACCGTGTATCACGGTGACGTCTGCATGCGCTACAGGTAAATATGCAACAAGGTTTTCCTACCAATGTACAGTATTGCATGTTATTTTTCACGTCACATTTTGTATCGTAAGTAATTGCGGCGTTTTGCGACAAAATTACTCTGCAAAATGCGACGAATCACTGTGTTATTACTTTGTACATCGACACAATGACTCAGCAAAATGCGACGAACCACTGTGTTCACTACTTTGTACACACAACCTCTAGATTTAAAGTCAGGTGTTCTATCCCCTAGGCAACAACTCATCACTTTTAAAAGAAGTAAAGAAATGCCCCTAACGAGCGACCATACATACTTAAAATAGCAGCTGACGTAACGTCGGTAGACTGAAATATCGTACGTGACAATTGGCATTTACGTTCCAACAAGATTTTCACGGTGTGTAATCGATCGTATTTCCTCTTCACCATATGGAACCCGACTCGAGAAACACAAATTGCATCGTTTATTATGCCCCCTCCCCCCCACCCGCCATATGGTGAGGGGGCATATATTGTTACCGGCGTCCGTACGTACGTCCCGAAACCTTAACGCTCGGGTAAATGGCTTATAATTTATGTTTCCTTACTCGGATCTGCTTCACATTTCACACACACATTGCTCCAATGGTCCTCTACCGCCCTGTGACAAATCCACACTCGTCCCGCCCCCGCTAAGCCCAGGGTCAATGTCACAGACTTGGTGCGTTCGAAACCTTAATGCCACATTTCTAGTTTTTGAATGTGTCAATTGTTTGCCCGTTCTAACAGTTTCCCCAATGACTGGGCTAGATTCGACATTTCATTCTATGTTGCATCGCCGGTTTTCGGTGATAATACTGTCAACAATTAAAAATGCGGACGGACGCACGGACGGACACCCGGACGTCATTGTGAGAAATGCACTATGTCTCGCTTTCCGCAGGCGGGCTTGACAATAATGCTAATATTCGTACAAAATATAAATGGTTTTGTCATAGGAGACTATTCTCATGTGTTGCCTTTACATGTGTTATTATTAAGAAATAAATATTTTTTTGTTAATAAAAGAAACCCCATTAGTATCGTCTAATGAGACGATTCTCATGTGTTGACAAACCTATTTTATTAAGAAATCAACAAATGTGAAAAGAAAACATGAATACATTTATATTTCTTTACAAAGAATCGACATAGGAGACGATTCTCATGTGCTGCCAAACCTTGCTTTATCAAGAAATCAAACAAATATGAAAATGCACTATGTCAAGCTAATGCGTAATTAGCAATTAATCGGCGATGCGATGGACGTGAGCGACTACATAGCGTTGTTTTGATATGTTTGTTTCTGCCGAATTCTAAATGTCGGTCACCAGGTCACACTTTGCACGTGAAACTGGATTACCGACAGACGATTGTACACCATCAGGTGTGCAGCTAGACAGAAAATGATATGTCGCAAATGTGCTAGTTTGGGATAGGTGGGCACAGCGGCATATTTCTTTATACGCCGTTTGAAAACGGAACTATTATGTATCCACGCTGTATGGGCGGTGGACGACTCTTGGACACAGCTTGTTCTCACGACAGTGAGGCCCACTGCATGTCAAGGGCAGCGACATTGTCTGGGGTTCCAGTACGTACATGTATGCGCAAAACTCAATTTCAACACATCGTGAAAAAGCCGAGGCAAAAACACGACATCGCATTCACAAAAACGCGCGATCACGAGGCGAAAACGCGATATTGAATACAATAGAATATCATGTTTTCGCCGTCTCGATATTTGGTCTCGCGTTTTCTCGATCTTGTGTTTTGGTCGACGATGCGCTACAGCAACCAATAATACTTATCAAAATATGTTTTCTTTTCAATAAACATGTATTGGCATGGCAGTACATTAGAATCGTCTCCTAAGACGATTATTATGTTTTTATTGTCAAGAACTACTGATGTTTGTCCACATTTGTTCTATTTCTTAATAAAAACATGACTTGTCTGCACATAAGAATCGTCTCCTAAAACAATGTGTACGTGTCCTGTTAGGGACATGTGACAATCTCGCGTGTTCGCGGTTTCTCGCATAGGTTGCGATCGTGAAGTATGATCGCGAGATTTCGAGTGCACAACTTATTCCCCCCCCCCGCCCCCGGCTACATACGGGCATGCCGCAACCTGTCGACTGTCAGCTGATGAACATTGGACATGTCGCTATTGTGTATTATTATGAGTTGGCTGACGGACGAGTTGGTCGAAGGCCGATTGCACACGTACACACATACATGCGTGCACTTAATTAATGGTTTATCGTACAAAAAAAATAGTATTATTTTGCAAATGTACATGCATATATATCTACAGGTAAATACGAAATCGCGGTGATCCCCCGTGAACGATCATGGCGAATCACCGTGATAACGCTAGGGCAGTGCATCGCAGTGACCGGGGATGCTGTCACCGCGACCCCACTGTCTGAAACAGCGATCGCGGGGGACAGGCAGGCTATGTCCGCGGTGATCGACCACTGTAAATACGTTTTGTCCGCGGTGACACAGTGACAAAAGACCACACGAAAATGAGTGTACTGTACACGAGAAAGGTGCTCCATTGTTAGTATAAATCAAATGCCAAATTCAACATGCTTTGACAGCACTTCAGAATCATTTCCATAGAAAATGATTCTCTATGGAAATGATTCTGAAGTGTTGTCAAACCATGTTGAAAGTGGAGGCGATGAAGCGGCTGTACAGCATGTACTGTTAACGATGGGAAACACATGTTGAAGTAATTCACATTACATGGTGAATTTGAAGGCCACTGGCTGGGTCACTTGTTGATTCTAGTTTAAATTTATGTTACAGGTCATCTACATATGTAAAGTTATGTCACAATTACTGGAATATGTTATTTTCATAATGTTGACACTCATTTCAGTTAAAAAAAATGATTTTTTTAAGTAACTGCTAAAGCCGGGGTCAACACTTGCAGTGTATCGGGATCCTGAAGACCCATTTTGTAGGACGAATCCTTGAACTTTCAAGAATATACAATTGAAAATAATGTAAAAATCAGGATGTCCATGCTGTGGAATCCCTGACCCACAGCCCCTGTAAAGTGTGAATCAGATGGAATTGTGACTTTGTTATGGACGGTACAGAATTAGATTTCAAGAGTTACTGTTCGCAACCACCATCTCACTCCAAATTGATTGGGTCGGTGAAGTTTTTGACACTAGTGAGGCAAAATAGCAAATCGGTCACTTCCTAGCTGTGAAAGGCAGATCTAATGATAGCAAGTTTTTGAATAGTTGAGAAGAGTAACTCGTGCACTCTACGCCGTACTGTCCAAAGCTGAGTTAAGATTGCATTCATAGGCTTTACAGATGATACATGAGTATATTTCAAGAGTTACTGTTACCGCAACCAGTTTTGAAGGGTTAATGTCCGAAATTAGCCGCGTCCACGAGTCAACCAGACTGGTCCGGTAGTGTAGATGGTAGTGTGTCCTAAGAGTGAAGCTTACAAGATGCAGGTCATGCTTCTACTTCAGTATTTGTTTTCCATTCCCTGTTTAAACACTTGCCATGGCAACCAAATAAACAATTTGTAAATTTACCAGACAG
Organism: Conchocele bisecta; assembly: GCA_029237695.1. NCBI lineage: Eukaryota > Metazoa > Mollusca > Bivalvia > Lucinida > Thyasiridae > Conchocele > Conchocele bisecta. Next base: position 91,193,754 of record CM055273.1, read on the forward strand.
AAAACATGTCAATGTGGAAACTAATTATGGCACCAGTTGGTGGAAATTAATGCATACATAAATAAACAAAATGTAGCATTGTCATTTATTTACATGCTTAAGAAATATTTACCTCTTCCTCTAACGCTTCGTCGTCCAAAATTTGCTGAGCACGTTGTGCTGTTCCAGGTGCTGCCATGTTGGTGTTGTTGTTGTTATAAACAATGATCCAAAATACCTTCTCCTAGATGCTTGGTTTTAAAATTGACGCTCGCTGCAACAACACTGCAAGCGTCGTCTTAATCCTAAATTGATCGGCTTAAATTAACCTAAAATGAAAGAAATGGAACAAAATGGATGCATAATACGCGAAGTGCAGAAATGGTCCAACAGGGAGAGAAAAATGCGCACCGACCCGGGGTTCGTACCGTGACGTTTACTTACTGTAATGAAAAGAAAATACATGTCCTGCTTATTCATGTATATTTGTTTTGCCTGCCAAACAAGATAAGTCATTCGTGTGTTAGTTCGATTGCATTCGGAGCTAACCAGTAGCCGATTTGATCAGCATGGCAAAGTATACTTTGAGGGAGAAATGTTCAATTTAAGGATAAATTTATTATGTGTTATTATACTGAATTTATTACATTATCACAGCCAATTTGGCTGTGATAATGTAATACATTCAGTATAATAATTCTGCATACTTTTAATCATCAAATATATGCAACGGTTAGTTCTATATGAAATAATGCATTTTGGGAAAAATAAATTATTATTCCCTCAAAGTATACTTTGCTAGATAAGTATACTTTGCAATTTTGATTAAATCGGCTACAGGAGCAATTGCATAGAAGCCCGGAGGAGCCAAGGTTGGTGGTTCAAAGTAGGAGCTAGCCTCACCAGGAGCAATAGTTATGGACATATAAGACAACATTTGGTACAGACGGTGCTCAGACAGAACATACAATAACGCTAGCATACGTATAGTGGGAAGTATACTTGCCAGTAGAGTGGAGAAGTTACTGTATTTATAGTTTAATCACTCTTTCTTGTTTCATTTTTTTTACAACAACGGCGAGCCGTCATTTACTGACTATAATGCCTATAGTGATTGACATGCCATCATGTCTATCACAGTAGACATAACACGTGAGCTATTGTTAGTTTGTTATTTAATGTTAATATCTCTGAGGCACATTATTTCAAAATTCTCAGTTTGAAGGCATCGGGCTCTGCGACTTTGTGAGGTTTTAAGTTCGAGAGTAATGTTTTACATCAGTATAAATAACACACCTGTTAATAATATCTGAATATAGTCTTGGACCAATGTCTGGCATGGGTGAGTAATCCTTCTGAGTAAAAATAATGAAAATTTGTTGTTTACGGTTGTTGTTCCCTTATTGGAGGCCACTGTAAAGTCAATGGAACTCAAACGGAAAATCTAACTATAAAACCTACAATTACCTACACAAATAGTCCATATCTACATAAATAATAAAAACAATTCGGTGTTTACACATGTATTGACTTTACATGGGGTTCCCATATTCCCATAAGGGCACATCTACCTTAATATTTCAGATGTTTCATTACCTTCTGACCGGAGCTATCAGTTCATCTCTAAATGTAACTACATGTATTACACATGTGTAATTTAATTTATTTTACTTTTAATGAAAGCCCGGAACACTTTTGTTGTGCCATATTTTTGTTCAGACGTGTCATAAATAATGTTATTCATATAGTCCAAATATGCCTTACTGGTCCTTTTTTAGAATTGCTATACATCTATCGTTTTAACTGTTGTGCCTCGAACTTATTAATAGCATGTGCACGCGTGTACTGATAAAAGGTGATATTGACAAGCTCAAATAGTTGAAAAGAGTAACAACGAGTTAAAACATTGCACATCATACTTACGATTTTAAATGTTTGAGGTTGCCAATTATTTGTGACCCGAATTGGTCTAGGTGTTCGAGTTCGGCAACCTCATACGGAATGATATTCCATTGAACAACTGATTTCTGAATTTGTCATATAATGGCATACTGGAAAACCCGTATTTCTTTTTCAAATGACTGTGGTACAAAACCATTGGCATTGCCACTTCATTTGGAACAGACACATGATGTGTCTGACATGCGATGTTGATGACTACGCTGTACGCTGTTCTAGACTGTCAAGCATATTAGAGACACTAACGTATGTTATGTAGTCGTTTAATGTCTAATGTACAGCGCAATGCTGTCCCAGAACATTTTAATTGTGTGCATATTATATTTTGTATGATGGTCCCAGATTGAGGCGTACTGGGTGCGAACTAGTGCTTTATATGTGTATTCTTTGATTGTATTAGTGGTGCGGATATTTTGCAGTGCAGATATGTCTGAGGACAAATCCTAGATATTTGATTGTCCTGTATGATGGCGAGGAAATTGGAAGATTTGCGGTGCAACGCTAACCAGGTTCATCCCCCAGTAGACCGACTTGTTCACTGGTCGTTCCACGGTGACACCTAACCGTTGCTGTCATGTATTCGTGTACTGTACTTCATTGTGATTTGTTACCCCTGCTGAAATTGTTATTTTCTCGGTAGTTCATTTCACGTACTGTTGAGACTAAACACTGTTGATCGCAGAGTCAATGTTTATGCCACGTTGAGAGCTCCCCGACCTCCGCTGTGGGCGTGTCCTGTGTTTGTCATGATGTATTGTGTTAGTTTCTTGTCTACATTGGTTCATTGGTTTCCTTCGGCTATCTTGAAATCTATTTTACTTGTACTGGAAATCCCTTGGTATATCGTCACAATATATCTTGATAGTCCATTGGTATAACCTCCCAATCCATCTTGACAGTCCGTCCTTTGGAATATCCCCCAGTCTACATTGGCAGTCCCTTGCTATACCTACCCACATCCATCGTAGCAGTCCCTTGGTATCCTCCCAATCTATTGACAGTCCCTTGGAATATCCTCCCAATCTATCATAACAGTCCCTTGGTATATTCTCCCAATCTAGCATAACGGTCCCTTGGTATATCCCACAATCTGCATTGGCTGTCTCTTTGTATATCCTCCCAATATGTATTGGCAGTCCCTTGGTATATCCTCACAATCTATCATGACAGTCCCTTGGTATATCCTCCCAATCTATCATGACAGTCCCTTGGTATATCACCCCCCCCCCCCCACAATATGTCTTGGCTGTCTCTTGGTATATCCTCCCAATATATATTGGCAGGCCCATGGTATATCCTCCCAATCTATATTGGCAGTCCATTGGTATATCCTCCCAATCCATATTGGCAGTCCAATTGGTATATCCTCCCAATCCATCTTGGCAGTCCCTTGGTGCATTGTATATCCCCACCCACAATCTATATAGGCTGTCCCTTGGTATATCCCCCCCCCCCAATCTATCATAACAGTCCCTTAGGATATCCCCCCCCCCAATCTGTCTTTGCTATCTCTTCGTATATCATCCCAATCTATCTTGACAGTCCCTTGGTATATACTCCCAATATATCGTGGCAGTCCCATGGTATATCCGCCCAATCCATCGTGGCAGTCCCTTGGTATATCCTCCCAATCTATCATGGCAGCCCCTCTGTATATCCTCCCAATCCATCCTGGCAGTCCCTTGGTATATCCTCCCAATCTATATCGACAGTCCCTTGGTATATCCTCCCAATCCATCGTGACAGTCCCTTGGTATATCCTCCCAATCTATCGTGGCAGTCCCTTTGTACATCCTCGTAATCCATCCCAATCTATCTTACAGTCCCTTGGTAATACTCCCAATATATCGTGGCACCATGGTATTCCGCCCAATCCATCGTGGCAGTCCCTTGGTATATCCTCACCAATCTAACAAATGCACCCCTCGTATATCACTTCCCTAATCCAGCCTGGCAGTCCCTTGGTATAACCTCCCAATCTATACGACAGTCCCTGGTAATAATCCCCCAATCCATCCGTGACTGTCCCTGGTATATCACTCCCAACTAATCGTGGCAGTCCCTTTGTACATCCTCCTAATCCATCGTGGCAGTCCCATGGTATATCACCCCCGCCCCACAATCTGTCTTGGCTGTCTCTTGGTATATCCTCCCAATATATATTGGCAGGCCCATGGTATATCCTCCCAATCTATATTGACAGTCCATTGGTATATCCTCCCAATCCATATTGGCAGTCCAATTGGTATATCCTCCCAATCCATCTTGGCAGTCCTTTGGTGCATTGTATATCCCCACCCAAAATCTATATAGGCTGTCCCTTGGTATATCCCCCCCAATCTATCATAACAGTCCCTTGGGATATCCCCCCATCTGTCTTTGCTATCTCTTCGTATATCATCCCAATCTATCTTGACAGTCCCTTGGTATATCCTCCCAATATATCCGGACAGGCCCTTGATATATCCTCCCAATCTATATTGGCAGTCCATTGGTATATCCTCCAAATCCAGCTTGGCAGTCCCTTGGTATATCCCCACCTCCAATTTATCTTGGCTGTCCCTTGGTATATCCCTCTATCTATAATACCAGTCCCTTGATATATCCACCCAATCTGTCTTGGCTGTCACTTGGTATATACTAATCTAGCTTGGCAGTTCCTTGGTTTATCCTCCCAATATATCTTGGCAGGCCCTTGGTATATCCTCCCAATCCATCTTGGCAGCACCTTGATATATCCTCCCAATATATCTTGGCTGCCACTGGGTATATCCTCCCAATATATCCTGGCAGTCCCTTGGTATATCCTCCTAATCTATCTTGACATTCCCTTGGTATATCCTCCCAATCCATCTTGGCAGTCCCTTGGTATATCCTCCAAAACTATATTGACAGTCCCTTGGTATATCCTCCCAATCCATCTTGGCTATCCTTTTGTTATATCCTCCCAATGTATATTGACAGTCCCTTGATATACCCTCCAAATCTATATTGGCTATCCTATTGGTATATCCTCCAAATCTATATTGACAGTCCCTTGGTATATCCTTCCAATGTATCCTGGCAGTACCTTGGTATATCCTCCTAATCTATCTTGACAGTCCCTCGGTATATCCTCCCAATCTATCTTGACAGTCCCTTGGTATATCCTCCCAATCCATCTTGGCAGTCCCTTGGTATATCCTCCAAATCTATATTGACAATCCCTTGGTATATCCTCACAATCTATATTGGCTATCCTTTTGGTATATCCTCCCAATGTATATTGACAGTCCCTTGGTATATCCTCCCAATCAATCGTCACAGTCCCGTAGTGTATCCTCCCAATATATCTTGGCAGTCCCTTGGTATATCACCCCAATCTATCTTGGCAGTCCCTTGGTATATCCGCCCAATATATCATGGCAGTCCCTTGGTATAACCCCCGAATCTATCGTGACAGTCACTTGGTATATCCTCCCAATATATATTGGCTGTCCCTTGGTATATCCTCCCAATATATCATGACAATCACTTGGTATATCCTTCCAATCTATATTTACAGTCCCTTGGTATATCCTCCCAATATATCATGGCAGTCCCTTGGTATATCCTCCCAATATATCTTGGCAGTCCCTTGGTATATCCTCCCAATATATCTTGGCAGTCCCTTGGTATATCCTCCCTATTTATCTTGGCAGTCCCTTGGTATATTCCCTCAATATATCGTGGCAGTCCCTTGGTATATCCTCACAATATATCATGGCAGTCCCTTGGTATAACCACCGAATCTATCGTGACAGTCATTTGGTATATCCTTCCAATCTATATTGACAGTCCCTTGGTATATCCTCCCAATTTATCAAGGCAGTCCCTTGGTATATTCTCCCAATTCATCGTGGCAGTCCCTTGGTATATTCTCCCAATCCATCATGACAATCCCTTGGTATATCCTCCCTATTTATCTTGGCAGTCCCTTGGTATATTCCCTCAATATATCGTGGCATTCCCTTGGTATATCCTCCCAATCAAACTTGACAATCCCTTGGTATATTCTCATAATCTATCCTGACAGTCCCTTGATATATACTCCCAATCTATCCTGGCAGTCCCTTGGTATATTCCCTCAATCTATCTTGACAGTCCCTTGGTATATCCTCCCAATCTATCTTCACAGTCACTTGGTATATCCTCCCAATTCATCTTGGCAGTCCCTTGGTATATTCTCCAAATCCATCTTCACATTCCCTTGGTATATCCTCCTAATCTATCCTGGCAGTCCCTTGGTATATTCCCTCAATCTATCTTGACAGTCCCTTGACATATCCTCCCAATCTATACTGGCAGTCCCTTGATATATCACCCCTCCAATATATCTTGGCTGCCCCTTGGTATATCCCCCCCCCCCAATCTATCATGACAGTCGCTTGGTATATCCTCCCAATATATCCTGGCAGTCCCTTGATATATCCTCCCAATCTATCTTGGCAGTCCCTTGGTATATCCCCCCTCCAATATCTTGGCTGTCCCTTGGTATACCCCCCCCCCAATCTATCATGACACTTCCTTGGTATATCCTCCCAATCTATCATGACAGTCCCTTGGTATATCATCCCAATATATCGTGGCAGTTCCTTGGTATATCCTCCCAATATGTATTGGCAGTCCCGTGGTATATCCAATCCAATGTGAAGTCCCTTGGTATATCCTTACAAAATATCGTGGCAGTCCCTTGGTATATCCTCCTCATGGGTATCAGTGGCATCCCTTGGTATATCCTCCCAACTATACAGGCAGTCCCTTGGATATATACTCCCAATCTATCCATGGCAGTCCCTGGTATATACCTCCAATCTATACGAGTCCCTTGTATATACTCAATTCTATCCTGGCAGTCCCTTGGTATATAACCTCAATCTGTCTGGCAGTCCCTTGGTATATCCTCCCAATCTATCCTTGGCAGTCCCTTGATATTATCCTCAATCTATCTGGCAGTGGTATAGACCAATATCGTCATTGGTATATCCTCCCAATCTATCTTGGCAGTCCTTTGATATATCCTCCCAATCTATCTTGGCAGTCCCTTGGTATATCCCCCTCCAATATATCTTGGCTGTCCCTTGGTATATCCCCCCAATCTATCATGACAGTCCCTTGTCCCTTGTTATATCGTCCCAATATATCCTGGCAGTCCCTCGATATATCCTCCAAATCTATCTTGGCATATCCCCCCTCGGTTATATCTTGGCTGTCCCTTGGTATACCACCCCCACCCCAATCTATCATGACAGTCCCTTGGTATATCCTCCAAATCCATCATGGCAGTCCCTTGGTATATCATCCCAATATATCGTGGCAGTCCCTTGGTATATCCTCCCAATCCATCGTGGCAGTTCCATGGTATATCATCCCAATATATCCTGGCAGTCCCTTGGTATATCATCCCAATTCATCGTGGCAGTTCCTTGGTATATCCTCCCAATATATCGTGGCAGTCCCTTGGTATATCCTCCCAATCCATCGTGGCAGTCCCTTGGTATATCCTCCCAATATATTGTGGCAGTCCCTTGGTATATCCTCCCAATCCATCGTTGCAGTCCCTTGGTATATCCTCCCAATCTATCATGGCAGTCCCTTTGTTTATCCTCCCAATATATCTTGACAGTCCCTTGGTATATCCTCCCAATCCATCTTGACAGTCCCTTGGTATATCCTCCCAATCCATCTATATCGTGGCAGTCCCTTTGTACATCCTCCTAATCCATCGTGGCAGTCCCTTTGTATATCCTCCCAATGCATCGTGGCAGTCCCTTGGTATATCCTCCCAATATATCTTGACAGTCCCTTGGTATATCCTCCCAATCCATCTTGACAGTCCCTTGGTATATCCTCCCAATCCATCTTGGCTGTCCCTTGGTATTTTCCCAATCTATCACGATAGTCCCTTGGTATATTCTCCCAATACATCTTGGCTGTATTGACAGTCCCTTGGTATATCCTCCCAATCCATCGTGGCAGTCCCTTGGTATATCCTCCCAATGTATCTTGACAGTCCCTTGGTATATCCTCCCAATACATCTTGGCTGTATTGACAGTCCCTTAGTATATTCTCCCAATCCATCGTGACAGTCCCTTGGTATATCTTCCCAATATATCGTGGCAGTCCCATGGTATATCCTCCAAATCTATCGTGGCAGTCCCTTGTATATCCTCCCAATCTATCATGGCAGTCCCTTTGTATATCCTCCCAATCCATCCTGGCAGTCCCTTGGTATATCCTCCCAATCTATATCGACAGTCCCTTGGTATATCCTCCCAATCCATCGTGACAGTCCCTTGGTATATCCTCCCAATCTATCGTGGCAGTCCCTTTGTACATCCTCCTAATCCATCGTGGCAGTCCCTTGGTACATCCTCCTAATCCATCGTGGCAGTCCCTTGGTATATCCTCCTAATCTATCTTGACAGTCCCTTGGTATATCCTCCCAATCTATCTTGACAGTCCCTTGGTATATCCTCCCAATCCATCTTGGCAGTCCCTTGGTATATCCTCCCAATCTATATCGACAGTCCCTTGGTATATCTTCCCAATCCATCGTGACAGTCCCTTGGTATATCCTCCCAATCTATCGTGGCAGTCCCTTTGTACATCCTTCTAATCAATCGTGGCAGTCCCTTTGTACATCCTCCTAATCCATTGTGGCAGTCCCTTGGTATATCCTCCTAATCTATCTTGACAGTCCCTTGGTATATTCTCCCAATCTATCATGACAGTCCCTTGGTATATTCTCCCAATACATCTTGGCTGTATTGACAGTCCCTTGGTATATCCTCCCAATCCATCATGGCAGTCCCTTGGTATATCCTCCCAATGTATCTCGACAGTCCCTTGGTATATCCTCCTAATACATCTTGGCTGTATTGACAGTCCCTTGGTATATTCTCCCAATCCATCGTGACAGTCCCTTGGTATATCCTCCCAATATATTATGACAGTCCCTTGGTATATTCTCCCAATATATATTGGCTGTATCGACAGTCCCTTGGTATATCCTCCCAATCCATCGTGGTAGTCCCTTTGTATATCCTCCCAATCCATCTTGACAGTCCCTTGGTACATTCTCTCTATCTTTCTTTGCAGTCCATTGGTTTCTCCTTCAAATCTATTTTGGCTGTCCCTTTTCTAGGACAGATGGACACAAAGACGAAAACTACAAATGTTATACCACCAGAAATATTTGATACGTGTACAAGTCCTAACAAACTGCAGTTTGGAAAGATCTGACAATTTGTATCGGTCAATGGTCAATGAAAGTTACATTTTGAATCATGAAAACCACAACAAACACAAAGGAAATGAAATAAAAATAGGAGATGTATACATGTAATGTTTTAATGCAATATTTACTGAATAAATGAATAACTTACGAGAGCTAATTCCCCAGAACATATTTGTACACAGTGCATGGAGTGCAAGATAGTTTCACGTTCACACTGCAGATACTACGACAAACACAGTACACATGATTACCATCTCTTTTATGAAACCTGCCCATATTTTATGGGTAATTTCACAATGTATGTTTTTTTTGTTGATATTAAATTTCAGCAAAATTTAGGAATGAGCCTTCTTTTTTTTATTTTCGTTAAATTTGGTCAAGTATTGTCTATGAGAATGTAACATGGGGGAAAAGCAGTTGCAGGAGTCGAAAAACAAAACAAATTGAATCTGAATCTGTCAAGATAGCTTGGAAATGACCTAAGAAAATAAAGTTAAATTTTGAAAATTTCCCCATGTTAAATACACATAGACATCTTCACTGTTTACAGGGATTTAACATGAGGGAAAGATTTGTTGTTGTTTTAAAAAAATATCAACTTTGGACCAAATTTCACAAAATAAAAAGAAGTCTCATTCTTAAATTTTGATAAAGTTTAATATTATCGAATAAAATACTGTTTTTCCATAGTTTATATAGCAATAAAATTTGAGCAGGTTTTGTGAAACAGACAGTAGTTATTATACCAGCTACCGATACATTTTAGCTTTTCAACACTAACTATACAACACTGTGTCTTCCATGCTATGTTTGGGACCAGTCCATTAATCAGGAATGGGGTATTTTAATTTAACAAATCCGAAAAATACTTACAAATAATGCAAAAAAAGTAATAGGATTAGTACTAATCTTACTACTTTTACAATCTAAGATTTAATGTCATCAGGGACATAAATTATGTCAAATATTTAGCGTTATTACGGTGCACTACTTATGAAGAAATATGGAACGATCTGGAATCTCTACAATTTTTATGGTGTACATTATGCAGCTCATCTGGGGCTACACTGGTCACACACATGTACTGGTTCCATCATGGACCAGTCAGGGGCAGATAGTCATTATATTACGCGTTATCGCCAGCGACATCCGCATTCAGTCGCCCACAAATACACACCGCCACCACAACAAATACGTTCTCTCTCCTCCAACCTAGCCACGCTTCTTGTATGGAAATATAAAAGTAGACAATATTATCAAACACAATGAAAGTAATGCCATGACGACATTCAACCCTCACTACGTGGGAAACAAAAATTGTCGTCTGCTGCTTTTCATTTTTGCCTTGATTCTTAACAAAAAACCTGTTTTGGCAGCACATGAGAATCGTCTCCAGTGGAGACGATTATCATGCGCTAGCAAAACAGGTTTTTATCGAGATATATTGAAAATAAACATTTCCAGCAGACGACAAAATTTAATTCAGCGTAGTAAGGGTTAAACGTGGTATGGTAAAATAAGAAGGCAATTTAAATTTGGGAATATAATCAGAAAGTTTATAATCAGTTAATCAGACATGATTTAAAAACAAAATCACTTCCGTTGACATTTGCCTAGTTGTGCATCAGTCAATTATAATCACCACCCTCCCCATTAGCGGAGATTTCGGTTGCAATAGTGGTTTTTGTTCAATTATTCAGTATTGCTTTCACACAGGATAAAGCAATGTCAGAGATATACAGGAGCAAAAATGGCTTTAGTATAGCGCCAATATATGCTATATACAGTGTTCACTATAGATGTGCCTCTTTGTCCAGAGAGGGGGTGGTGAGTGGGAGTGGGGGTGGTGATGACATGAGTGGTGCATTGTCACCATGGAGAAGCAGCTACAAATACAGTGTCATTTGTTAACCCATTAGAGATGGCATACAATTATAGTCAAAATTTATGACCAAAAAAATCCTGTTTTCTTAATTTCATCTCAAAAGTATATGTTGTTACCTTTATGGAGTGATAAACAAAATAATAATATTTTTGCAACAAATGGTATTGTATCCTCAGATTGAAATGGGTCAACTTGTTATCGAAATGGGCAAATACCCAGTCTCAGGGCCTCGACAAATACCCAGTCTCAGGGCCTCGACAAATACCCAGTCCCAGGGCCTCGACAAATCAACTCCACGGCTTGTATCGGCGAGTGAATTTTGAATCTGGAAGAGTGCTAATTTGAAAGAATAATGCAGCATTATTAACATTAAAACACTTAGCACTGGATTGTTTGTTTATTAGTGTTTAACGGCCTATCAACAGCTAAGGTCATGTAAGGCCGGGCAAACGGGTTCGATCCCATTTTAACCTGCTGCGAAAATCCCAAAATAAAAAGAACGGAATATTTACATCGACAAACGATATATTCAGCCCTGAAATTAGAATAACCTGACCTGGTGGCAGGTCCATACCACACCAAAGTCACTTGGCCCCTTCCACTAAAATATAATTACGATTAATCGTAATACTCACATAAGGGATATAACCAGATTCAAATGTCACATACAAAATGCCAAAGTCATATGTGACGGCCAAACCAGGTCTCCAGTGGGAATTCCGGTAAGGATGAACCCCGATCGTTAAATTACCCATCGCGTACTCCCACCTGCCACCCACAGTTAACTGAAGAACCCATGTCAATTTCGTAGGGGTGAAAGGGCTAGCTTGCAATATTCCGACTGTGACAAAGTATTCATATACATGTATATCTAATAGACAGACCCATTTCTCTCCGCAAATATAGGAATGTTTCTAAAGCACTATCGCATAGCACAAATGTGACAACACGGTTTGCTGCAAATAAAACACACTATAATATTATATGAACATACACTTTTAATTGTTTTTCAGTGAGACACGACTGACCACAATGTTTTCATAGCAATGCCATTATGGTGATGGTGCCAAATTGACAAGCACAGATCTATACATTTTAGCTGATAATGCCTGTAGCCGATTTCATCAAAATTGCAAAGTATACTTATCTAGCAAAGTATACGTTGAGGGAGTAATCATTTATTTTCCCAAAAATGCATTATTTCATATAGAACTAACGACTGCATATATTTGATGATTAAAAGTATGCAGAATTATTATACTGAATGTATTACATTATCACAGCCAAATGGCTGTGATAATGTAATAAATTCAGTATAATAAAAATTAATAAATCTATCCTTAAATTGAAAGTTTCGCAATGTTGGTGAAATAGGCTACAGTAACAGTTAATGCTAATTCATAATTGTCGTGGGTAATAAATAGCAAGCAAATAATATCATCTCGGTGTGGAAATTGTCTCCTGGCATGTTTCATAAGTATGTGGCTGTGACTGGAGAAATGGGGCTTATGGGAATGCATGTAGCTCCTGATGAAATAGCACACTCTTGTACCCTGGAAACCATCTATATTGCTTACTAGAAGCAGGTGTTTTATTAATGAAATGGCGAACAGTACAGATCATGATCAGACTGTGCGGATGCACAGGTTGATCTGGATCTACACTGGTCACAAAACACATAAGAGCCATTTCTCTAGTCACATCCAGATATAACTAATATACAATTCATGTGGTGGTATATTACACAAGTAAACATTCCATTGAAGAAATATGCCATGTTGCTGTTGAATGCATTTTTAAATGAAGTACCATGACAACATGAGACTTGATAGTTTGAGACCAGTGTAGACACAGATCAGCGTGTTCAGCCGGTAAATAATTTAGATATGTATGTATATGAATGACAACAAAACTGTCTAAGCCATTCTCATGTTCAAAATAACTATGGGTGATTGGACAATGCTGAGCCGTGCTCCGTCTCGGTCAATTCAACTGCCTGATTTCAAATACAAATTTCTCAGAAAAGTTTAAATCTTTGCACACTAGCGGTGTTTTTCCAAATGGTGTTTTTCCAAATGGTGTTTTTTTTCTTTCTCTCTGTAAATATGTCTTGGAATTTCATTAGAATTGAGTCCTCAGGACTCAATTCTAATGAAATTCCAAGACATATTCATGATATTTACAGGGAGAAATAAAAGAAAATATATTGAAATTTTGTCTGCTATTTTTGAACTATTTATAGCCCACAAGTTTCCCAGCATGCAAATAGTTAATTATAGGCATTGGCTGTAAATGTGTTGTATTAATTAAACAACACCTACACTACTTGAAAACTCAACTGGTCCATTTTTGTCATGGCGACGATTATTATTCTGCATTTGATGTTATGGAAACTGAATCTGTATAGAAAAATGACGAGTCGGAGGGCATACCGGTATTACAAGGTTTTACCCGAAGAAAGTTGTATAATTTATGGATTTCTTGGAACGACAACAGCACTATATTAAATTTGACTGTGGCGGGAGAAATAGAATGTATGACTGTTGCGACCAGTGTAGACCCTGATCAGACTGTGCATTAGCACAGTCTGATCAGGATCTGCACTGATCGCCATTCAGACATTTAGGTCCTTACCAGGCTGCATGAGTGTGCTAGATTTTGATTTGATTTATTGCTGTTTAACGGCCTATCAACAGTGAAGGTCATTTACGGCCAGGACGAGTGTACTAGAAGATCAGGGTCTGCACTGTCTACAAATGCCATAAGCCCCATTTCTCCAGCGACAGTCACATTCAATAGGTCCACACAAGACATGGCACAGAAACTCCATGAGAAATATGAGGTAGTTTTTCTTCTAGTTTTTTTCTCTCCATTTTTCTTTAGATACCAATCTATACTAGTATATTATCTGATGGCTATAAGGTCTGTGTACAATGAATTTAATTTATTGGTGTTTAACGACCTATCAACATCTAAGGTAATTTAAGGCCAGGCCAATGGGTTCGATCCCGCATTTTACCTGCGTGCAATGGAACCTTTCTAAGCTAAACATTATTGTACTGAACAAATAATTGAAAATTTCAATTCCGCTTCCTGTGCATTGTATTGTAGTGTATTTTGAATTTTACAAGAGAAAGAATTCACCATCCACTCCAAGGGAGGTAACTATGATACAGCAACATCTGCAAACTGAATATAACACATCCATTTATAAATCTATCTTCACTATAGCATGTTTATTTACGGAGCCCCGTACGGGACATGGATCTTTTTTTATTAATTCGTTCTCACAAAATAACAATCCGTTCCCTCAATTTAACAATTTGTTCCCTCGAATTAACAATTCGTTCCCACGATATAAGAATTTGTTCCCTCAAATTAACAATTTGTTGCCACAAAATGACAATTTGTTCCCTCGAATTAACAATTTGTTCCCACGATATAACACTTCGTTCTCACAAATTAACACACTGGAACAAATTGTTATGTCGTGGGAACGAATTGTTTCATTGAGGGAGCGAATTGTTAATTCATGGGAATGAATTGTTAATTAGTGGGAATGAATTGTTAAATTGAGGGAACAAATTGTTATTTTGTGGGAACAAAGTAATAAAAAAGAGAAGAATTCTACGTCCCCTGCAGAGCTCCGTATATATTTATGTGTACGAGTGCTATTATATAATCTGTTTATATGTGCACGTCTATAATTTATATTCTGTACATGATAATATAATTTATGAACATAATAGATCACACGATAACAAAATACAAAATCGTAACATTTTGAAGAAACATGTATACGTGTCCCATAAGGATAAGAGGTTTTATTGAGTTTGCCACCAGTGTAGCCCAAAATCAGCCGGCATATCTGCAAAGTTTGATCAGGATATGCATTGCATGTGATTGGGTTAGACAAATATGCATAATATTTCTAAAAAGATTAAATTAACATCTGGTGGCAGGAGCGTTTTAGCTGATCAGGGTCTACACTGGTGAAAAACACAAAAATCTCCCTTTTGTTGTGGTGGCTCATATTTGTTTGCAAACAGTGTAGAACCAGTAGCCGATTTCATCAAAATTGCAAAGTATACTTATCTAGCAAAGTATACTTTAAGGGAGTAATCATTGATTTTTCCGAGATGCATTATTTCATACAGATCTAACGATTCCATATATTTGATGATTAAAACTATGCAGAATTATTATACCGAATTTATTACATTATCACAGCCGCTGTGATAATGTAATAAATTCAGTATAATACAAATTAATAAATTTATCCTAAAATTGAAAATGTCTCCCTCAAAGTATACTTTGCTAGGAAAGTATACTTTGCAATGTTGGTGAAATAGGCTACAGCTGAGCCGGCTCAAAAGATGGCAGATGCCTGTAGTATTATTGATGAACACAGACATGGCTGTGACTGGAGAATTGGGGCTTATGGGAGTTGTGACCATCGTAACTCCTGATCAAAATCACACCTATAACGATCGATACTGTTTGTTAGAATAATGACAGGGTGTTTAATGAAGAGACTGGCGAACAGTGCAGATCCTGATCATACTGTGCGGATGCACAGGCTGATCTGGATCTACACTAGTTGCAAAACACATACGCCCCATTTTTTCAGTCAAATCCACATATGAATATTGTTTCTCATTTCTCCATCAACATATAATGCTATATCCAGTATTTGAATGTTTCAATGACACGTTACAAATGGGCTGCAATATATATTTTCGAGGAGAAATAAGAAAAATGGCAAAAATAATACAATTGTATTTTGAAAATTTTATGATACCCCTATATGTTCATTTCAAACTAGGCCCTAATTGGCGATATGACTATTTGAATGGGGTTTAATCCCTGTTTAATAGCAAAGTGAAAATGAAAGTTTTAATGAAGTGATAAATTATTTAATTAACATGATGATGAAATGGTGTTTTAAGGCCAATCAATTTGTACCTCAAGTGAATCAGTGGCAATGGTAATGATGAATGGAAGGCGTCATGTGATTTTGTACTGAACAACATGTGCGATATCTCATGAAATGTACATAAAAAATTTAAGATATTTTCTGTCCATGACGACCAGTTGACAACATTTTCATTAGAATAGGACTCCGTATTTGCTATGAAAATTTTGTCATCTTTCAACGACATTTACAGAATACATCGCAGTTTCTGTAAATATGTTTCATGAAAAATCACACATGTTCTTAGGTACAAAAGCACATGGCGTGTCTCAAATGAAAGTAAGTTTTTTCGCAATGCGTTGAATACAGGGTTTTATGTCACTTGGGTCTGCGATTATGACAGGTTTCAGAGCAGATTCTCAACATTTGATGTGCAAAGCTCTCACACAAACTGCCTACTGTTAAGCCTGTGATTTCTAGAACACATGATCATGTTCCATATGTTTAACCCTTAGACCGCTATCTTAATTTTTTTGTCGTCTGCTGTTTATTTTCTATTTTCCATTTTTATCATCAAAAAAATGCTTTGACAGCAGTTTAGAATAATTTACAACATGGTTTGACAGCACTTCAGAATCATTTCCATTGGAAATGATTCTGAAGTGCTTTCAAACCATGTTTTTATTGAGAAATAAGGCAAGATATAAAGGCAGCAGCAGACGACAATTGTTGTGAGTGGCGGTCTAAGGGTTAATTGTGCCAGTAACAATCACTCAAATGTAGAACGGGCTTCTAAAACATTTGCTATACAAATACGACGCGATAATGTTAATCAGTATCTATCAGTAATCACTGTTACATGTATGTGGTTATGGCAAACAATGAAAGACGATCATATGAGACGAGGCAGGTGATTTTGTACCCAAGATGTGCAAATTTTTTATATAAAATATTTACAGAAACTGTGATATTTTCTGTAAATGATGTCGAAAGTGGACGAAATGTTCATAGCAAATGCGGAATTGTATTCCGCATTTGCTCTGAACATTTTGTGAACTTTCGACGGAAAAGAACGTAAATTTTGTAAATATTTGTTACGAGATATTGCACATCTTCTTAAGACCAAATTGCATTGCTCGTCTCCGACATATAGATGCGTCTTTGCTAGATATAACACCAGAAATATTACATTATGTGTAATGTAGGTTTCTAACACAACAGTGAGAACTGTCTGTAAATGGGCTACAATTTGACAAAACCAGGCTTATTGTCTTTGCATCCAGTGTAGATACCGTTCACAGTTCTATAGTAAAATATTAATTATGTACCCAGAAAACAATCGGACTCATTATCAGACTTTACCAGATAATGTTGACAGAACACAACAAATAATGAATAAATATTTATTTAATGGTGTTTAACGGATTATCAACAGCTATGGTTATTTTAAGCCAGGTTAATGGGGTCGAATCCTATATTTTACACGCATATGCAGTATATGTTCAATAAATGTAAATTCATCAATTGAAATTTCCAGACTATCCTAAATTTGCACTTACGAACATTTTAGTTGTACAAAGTTTAGTGAAACGACCCGCAGGCTAGTTTCATTTGATACCAATTTATCATCAGACTTGGCTCAGAATTGGTAGAGATTCCTTGGCAAGCCTCGCAATTCCTACACATTTCCTAGCCTTGATATCAAGACACTACCTCGGTATTCTCTATCTATCAGTCTGTACAAGTATCCGGGTCTCTAGACTGATGATATAAGCCCGAGTTTGTCAGATAGCGACCCAATTAACTAAACAACACTGGCAAGTTATTGATGACGGCACATGTATAGAGCACGAGGGACATGAGGTACGAGAGCAGGATTAGACTCAGCCTGAGGTCAGGTGAAAATATAGTAAAGAAACGTTTTTGCATTACACTACATTCAGATCAAAATTTAACGATCCCTATAAACTTGTGGGGTAAAACCAAATATGTGGCTGTGACTGGTGTAGCTCCTGTTTGTTTGTTTGTTGGGGTTTAACGACCTATCAACAGCTAAGGTCATTTACGGCTGGGTCAATGGGTTTAGTACTTAATCCCATATATTACCTGTACAAGTACATGTACATGTTCAAGTACATGTACAAATAGGGGGAAAATCCCAAAATCAGAACTGAATATTTACAATAACAAAACTATATATTCAGCCCGGACATCAGAATAATAGTGTAGCTCCTGATCAAATAGCACTGCTATAGCCGGATAATGATCTATTTACTATTACCGTACTAGCATGACAGGCGTTTCTCATGCACAATCAATTTTAATTCCAGTTATTTGTGGCCGTGACTGGAGAAATGGGGCTTACACGTTTTGCAACCAGTGTAGATCCAGATCAGCCTGTGCATCCGCACAGTCTGATCAGGATCTGCACTGTTCACAATTCCATCAATGAAACACCCGTCATGCTTCTCACAAGCAATATAGATCGTTATCCGACTACTGGAGTGTGATAGTAGATCAAGAGCGACACTGGTCACAAATCCCATAAGCCCCATTTCTCTAGTCACAATCACATATGCGGTAATATACGAGCTACTGTTGTGAACAGGTGGCAGTCATACAAGAAATGTCTATTACCAGTACTCCCACTAGCCATAACGGAACAAATATTGCATATTGGAATGAACAGGTACAACACACCAGTACATGTATATTGGTGAGTATAACATGCCATTAACTATCACATTGGCTAACAGGAAAACAGACAACACCCATGAAAGATCTAGTACATAATTATCTATCAGATTTTTAATCCCAATGTTAATTGTATACATCAGGCTTTTACAGGCTTCAAAATAATGAAGCATTTATGACAAGCAGAGAAAAGGTCGGGCCAACGGGTTTGATCCCACATTTAACCTGCTGCTTTGGGGCTTCCCCTAAAAGTAATTGGATTAGTGAATCAGATTGAATTCATATGTACCGGTAGTTTGGTCTTGGATTCTCCCTATCACAAAACAAATTAGGCCCTGTGCCAGATCGTTTCCCAAATTGTTGACAGTCGATGCACAAACAAGAATTAATGTCTATCTAAGTTTTCCTCGTCCAAGATCCCAATCAGGTGGGGGGGGTGGGGGGGGGGGGGGGGGGTATTAACCCGTTCACCCCTAAGTAACTGGAATGGAAACTGCCATTGCAGACCATTCCATTTAAGGTATTGTTTTTAAAACTCAGAAAATATCTGCAAATGGTGCAGATCCTGATGAGACGGCTCGTCACGAGCCGGCTCATCTGGATCTACACTATTTGCAAATACTGCTAAAAAGTATCTAGTGTTGAAAGGGTTAAACGTCCACATAATCTAATTCCTGACTCTGGATCAAGTCTGTCTAATTCTCTAGTGTGGGGTAGTGTTTTCCCATATGGAAAACACTACCCCACACTAGAGAATAGCATTGATCCGGAGTCGGGAATTAGTTAGATTCGGAACATGTCTAATTCCCCTGGGCCAGTCCACCACTTCCGTGGGTGGGGAAAATATTGTTAGATGCATAATGAATACACATACATGCACACCCCATCGTGACAATAGAACAGTCAATGTTTAATAATGCTATATTCGTTCTGGAATGAAGGTATGAACATTATGAGTTAGATGTCAATTAACATGTCTATGTTTCTAGATACAGATGTGGCTGTGAAATGGGGCTTATGGGTTTTGCGACCAGTGTAGATCCAGATCAGCCTGTTTTACACATGATCTCGGTATCTCGGTATCAGGATTACCGTAATAACCCTAAATATTCGGACACAATTTATTCTTGGGAAACACGCATTAATATATGGTTTCTCACAGCAAGGAATGTCCAAATATGTATGGTTAATATGGTTGTACATGTTTATCACAATAACAATGTATTTGGATACAATTTGTTTTGGGAAGGGGTTTCCCAAAACAAATTGTGTCCGAATATTTAGAGCTGTTATGGTACGACTCCATGTTCACAACTCCACCAGACATCACACACTCGGTATTAATATTCAGAATAGACTGTGTTATATACTGTGATTAATATTCATATAATTATATGCTCCATCCCGTCGACAGAACACAATCATATTTTGATGAATACACCCGACTGTGAATATACATAGTATATTAATGTTCTTTACAAAGACGTCCATATTTGGCAATATGCAAGTTCATTAAATGCTGTTAGAGGGTTGGTTGTTTCATTCGCCGGAAATATCTTCTATGTAGGAGCCGGGAATAAGCCCCATCTTGCCCCCTTTGCCTATTGCCTTGATCCAGCCCATGTCGTCCTGCTCAGATACGCGTGTTATTACTTCACCTGGAAATATACATTTATTGATTGATTGATTGACTGACTGATTGGTTAATTGGCGTTCGATGTCAATCAACATCAAGGTCGTACAGAGGCAGGAATGCACCTGTATGGGGAAGTATCATGCATTCAGTACTGAAATGTGGCTGTGACCGGAGAAATGGGGCTTATGGGATTTCTGACCCGTGTGGCTCGTGACCAAATAGCACACTCCTATAGCCTGTAAACAATTTATTCTTTGTTTGAAACATGATGGGTGCTTGTTTGACAGAATGGCGAACAGTGTAGATCCTGAACAGACTGCGGATGCACAGGCTGATCTGGATCTACAATGGTCGCAAACAAAACACATAAGCCAGTTACAACCACATATGCGGACTACGATAATGAAAGAGATGAAACAAGGCAATTCGACTAATACTCCGCATCGACCATTAACCTGGAAAATACAACAACAATGATTTAAACCTGTCCACCCTAAGGAACTGGAATGGACTGCGATATGCTAATGTTCCGACCAATCCAATGGTCACAAAATGATTTTCAGATTCGTCCATTTATGAAAAGGGGGTGTTTTTGTTCTAAGAAATATTAAAATTACTTTAAAAAAGTGCAGATCCTGATGAGACGGCTCGCTACGAGCCGGCTCATCTGGATCTGCACTTTTTGCATAAACCACTATAGCGGGATTTCGGGTTCAAAGGGTTAAGCCATTACCTGCATCAGCACTAATTTCATCGTCCTCGTCAGCGGCGTATGCGTATAAGACGCGCACCGGTACAGACACCACGTCCCCGGGCGTGGGCGACTTGCGGGCACTGCCCTGGGATTCTTTGTCATCTAAGTCAGAGTCGGCATCGCCAAACGGATTTGTGTCGCTTATGGGAGGGCTGGAAATAGATAAAGATGTGATATGAAAATACATTTGTGCCACAAAATACAAGTAAACATTTCATGTACGGTAACTACCACTACCATCACCAAACACTACACAGGTAGGTGTATATTTATGGTACGGTAAGTTTAGACAAGAGTGCCGAATGTCACAATATACGCCTGTCGAGGCAAGGCCAGTCAACAAGGGGGAGATCTTGACGGGATAAACATGTAAACCAAATTTGGTTACGATCCGTCAAGTAGAACTTGACTTATTGCGTGGACAAGGATACGGAGTACGAAAAATAAAAATGGCCGCCAAGGGGAGATAAGTCATAGGAAATTTCAAAATCAATAGGCTTCTTCAACTTGTCGTAATAAACAAGTACATGTATACTGAATTTGGTTATGATAGGACAAGTAGAATTTGAGTTGTTGCGTGGACAAGCATAACAGAGTGCGAAAAATCAATAGGCTTCTTCGTCGTGCCGTGATAAACATGTACATGTATACCGAATTTGGTTACAATCCGTCAAGTAGCACTCTAGTTATTGCCTGGACAAGCTGTGCCCGCCCACCCGTACAAGGTGAATACATTATACGTCCTGTTTTTTCAAACGGGAGTATAAAAAGTCAGTGAAAAAATATGGTAAACGGTCTGGCAACATTTATAATACATCAACAGACTAAATAATATCACAAACAAAACAGGGCTTGTAACAACTGCAAATAAATGAGACGTAAACATGTCGGTCTGAAAAGCTAATGAGTGTCTATAACAGTTAAAATTCAGAAATGAACGAACCAATGAGCTTTCAGCAAATAACATTATGTGTATACACATAAAATTGTATCCTGAATGTATTGGGTTAAATGAAGGCAATATATGTGGCTGTGACTGGATAAATGGGGCTTATGGGATTTGTGATCAGGCTACAGGAGCTACTCCTGATGAAATAGCACACTCCTGTAGCCTGATAACAATCTATATTGCTTGACAGAAGCATGACGTGTGTTCCATTGATGGAATGGCGACCAGTGCAGATCTTGATCAGACTGTGCGGATGCACAGGCTGATCAGGATCTACACTGTCGCAAAAACCCATAAGCCCCATTTCTCCAGTCACAGCCAGATAATTATGATAAATTCATGAATTCCAAGGAATATCCCTAGTACAGATCTAAGTCCCTAGAAAACATGTAACATGTGTCTAATGTATTGTATTGGAATGTAAACGCAGTACGTCGAACAGGTGTTTGTATTATGAATTTATATAAGGTGTAAATATTTTGCATTGTTTTCATTTATTTTATCTGTACCTTATGCAAGGTGTATGATCAAGTGGTACTAACAACAACAACAAGTACTGAAACTTCCAGAATCCATCTGATTCAAAGTACGTATTCTTTTATATTGTCCTTATTACGCAATAGATTTTGATGAAATATGGCGCATCAAACGCGTCTTGTTAAGCTGCATATGGTGGTCTTCGTATTTTCGCACAAACTTCTGTCGTTTTTGCAAAGAATCTATTTCCGTACACGGAAATTGATTCTTCGCAAAAACGACTTAAGTCTGTGCCGAACTCACTGGACGACCAAATGCAGCTCATGAAGACGCGTTTGCTGCGCCATATTTCATCAAAATTAGTTGCATATTAAGGAAAATATCAAATAATACTTACTTTGGAGTGGGCGACGTTGTTGTAACCACGTGATCATGCACCTTGTATGGTGATACCCAGCATGCAATGGATCAACAGCAATGATGAGACACTACATGGACGCACTCATTGAAAGCTGTAGTAAGTGACTTTCTACGAAAGCATCAACAATTGGAAATGGTTCTTAGCCCTTAGACCGCTACTCACAACAATTCTCGTCTGCTGTTGCTTTTATATCTTGCATTATTTCTCACTAAAAACATGGTTTGACAGCACTTCAGAATCATTTCCAATGGAAATGATTCTGAATTGCTGTCAAACCAGGTTGTAAATTATTCTAAAGTGCTGTCAAAGCATGTTTTTGATGATAAAAATGGAAAATAGAAAATAAACAGCAGACGACAAAAGAATTATGATAGCGGTCTAAGGGTTAAGTGTTGTCAAAGCATGCTTTTGATGAGAAAAATGGAAAATAAAAAATGAACAGCAGACGACAAAAATTAATTCAGCATTGAAAGGCTTAACAACACTCAGTAGTAACAAAATTGTACAATGCAAAGCAGCTGAATCGGATACAATTACAACAAAAAATGAAGATTCAAACATCTAAGGTAAAAAAATATGCAGCACAATATAAATTTTAATTTCTGCCACAAGAACGTATGGCGCAATAAACATGACGCTCAACAATTTCAAATACATGTACATGCAGTCAGAACGAGAGAGGTCGTTAACCCTTCCAATGCAGAAATATATTTTGTCGTCTGCTGGTTATTTTTTGTTTTTTATTTTTTACCTATCCAAAATTTGCATTGACAACACTTTCGATAACAAATGTTGCCAAACCATGCTTTATTGAGAGAAAAGACAAACTATGAAACAACCAGAGATGACAATTTTCGGTTCCAGCATTCTGAAGGTTAAGCAATTATTCCAACTATGAACAACGGTGGAAAAGCAGAATATTATAGCAAGATAGGCAAATCATTTATGAATGAAGTACTTTTTATATGCCGTAAGTGAAATTGAATGAGTTTTACATTGCTACACCACGATATAAGGAGACCACCTTTGGATTTACGTTTGTTTGTTTTCCATCCTGCTTGTTGTTTGGAAGACTTAAATCCTTAAATCCTTTGGATTTAAGGATTTAAGTCTTCCAAACAACAAGCAGGATGATTTAAGGATTTAAGTCTTCCAAACAACAAGCAGGATGGAAAATACTATTGACATAATGAAACACATTCTAGATGCATTGTTGACCATTAGACTTATTGTAAAGTTCAGTGTCACCTGGAGTTAGTCTGAGGATCCAGACAAATGACACCAATTTGTCAGGTTAATATTGATAAATCCAATGCCATTTATTTGCCACAGAAATCTTATAAGTATCTCCATTTGTCTGAAGACAACATTTCGTCTATAACCAATGAATTCATTTCTTAACAAACTTATCTGAGAAAGTCTTTGGTTGTTTAGTGGTTAGTTAGTAGCATCGCTGTCAAACATATTATTTATTTACACACCAGAAATGCTACTTAACCCTTTTCATGCCGAGGATATGCCGCTATGTTTGCTGAAAATCATACATATTTTCCTTCTATGCGCTCAGAAGTATATGTCGCGACCACCAGAAGTATATGTCTCATTGAGACGGTTCAAATGAGTGGTCACAACATAAACTTTCACCGAGAAATAACAAAAATAAAATATTTAATAAATTTCATACCCGTAAAGGTGTATTCCGATAGGAACGGGTTAAGCTAGTATGTTAACTTGCACATTCCAAGATACATGTCTCATTCAACAGTATGTATGGTAAATTATATCCACCCTTTCCTAGTACAGGCCAATAATTTCAAACATTACACCGATAGTATGACCAATTTAGATAGGAAGATGCACAAAATGCATACAGGTAACTAACTACACAGTAAGTACTCCAGATAAACAATATGTTTAGCTATCCTGTTCTTCACCTTGTCGCCAAAAAAAATAAATTGAACACAATTATTGTGGTTAACAAGTTATATAAGAAAAGAATGCCTGGGTAGGACCAGTCTGTCACTCTATTGGGGCAACGGATTGTGAATTCAGCAGCTACTAAACCTAGAAACGGCGCAACTACCAAACATTAACTTAACCCAATCCACCGACAAGCAGCGGATATTGTAGGATCAGACTTCTGTGTGGTGGTACCAACGTTAGACAATGTAGATGATGCGTGTGATGATGAAAATGTGATATACGGTTTCAGAATTTGTATCCATAGTCAATTACACCATTTTTAACCCTTTGCATTCCGGGAAACTTGTGCAATATCAATAGTTCCAAAATAGCAAAGTTACAATTAATTATATTTTTTTATTTCTCTGGAAATATCATGAATATGTCTTGGGACGTCATTAGAATTGCGTCAATTCCAAGACATATTTATAGAGGGAAATAAGAAAATTATTTGGTTGAATGTTAGGTTCACAGCTTCCGTGCAAAGAGTCACAATAGATGTAGGAGAGAAAAGACAATGGCTAAACAGACTCTTTATCTGGCACACTGAAACTAATAATTGTGATTATACTCAAATAAAAACAATAATTAACCCTTTCAACCCTAAATTACTGCATTGTTAATTTTCCGATCAATCAAATTGTAACAAAATGATTTTCAGACTCGTCTATTTATAAAAGAGGGCGTTTTTTCTCTCACAAAAATATCAAAGTCACTTGCAAAACGTACAGATCCTGATGAACGAACCGGCTCATTTAGTTCTACACCATTTACAAGCATCATAAGAGCGGTCTGTAGTTGAAAGGGTTAATAACTAAATAATAACTAAATAACAGATAATTAATAAACAACTATCTTTATGATTGCATGATGTGGATAAACAAACAAGTATATGAGAGAAAGTTTGACTTGGCATTTGCTGTCAGTGTAGAGGCGGAGTATCTGGATACCAGGTGGCTGCTGCACTAAGCTTCGTACGACTAAAATGTTCGTAAGCGCAAACTTACGATAGTCTGTAAATTTCACATTAACAATGTTTTCTTGTAAACAATTATTGAATTTACATTTATTGAGCATAGGCTGCATATGCAGCCTATGCTCAATAAATGTAAATCCATCAATTGAAATTTCCAGATGATCCTAAATGTGCACTTATAAACATTTTAGTTGTACAAAGTTTAGTGAAACGCACCCCAGGGTAGGTTATGTAATTGGGTCGTTCGTGACCATGTACCATTTGCAACAGTTGTAGACCTGATTCTGGTAGCATATTCACAAAGTACGATCCATGATTTCAACAGTACTCCAATGACTCGATGGCGAGCAGTGAGAATGCTGATCTGGGTCTATGCTGGTAACAGACATCATACGGTCCAAATAGTACAACGAGGGTCCAATTATCATCGATAAATTTCTGACATAAACTTATGCTAAAAATCAAGCAGTTTGATTGGCCAAGCTATTTACCTTAAGGCCTGAGCTTGCGCTTATAAAACTTACTGAACACATACTCTGTTCTAATAAAACATTCTCAAAATGGGGCAGCTTAGATCAGCCTCGACCAATCAAACTGCCTGTTTTCAATAAGAAATTGGAAAATGAGCTCAGAGGCATTATAAGCATAGGATCAGCTCACATGGTAACCACAGGTGGAAGACTAGGACTTGTGACACAAAAAAAATGCCCATTGCAAAAAAATGCCCATTACAAAAAATCCATTACCCCACCGACTCGGACTCATACAGTACTATCTTCTATAATAGTAGAACTGTAGGAGACGTAATGGATTTTTTGTAATGGGCATTTTTTGTGTGTAACAGGTCCGAGTTTTCCACCTGTGATGGTAACACTATCAAATGTATCAAACATATACCCTGCCCAGATTGAAGGATCAGTCTGAATTGCGGTTCGCACTCGGGTTTGTCTACAAATGCCAAGTGAAATTTCTTCCAAGCATTCACAGAAACTATAATACATGACCCTCCTTGACATAATATGCCCATCACACATGGTAAATGACATCTATCATTTTCAGGGTCACTAAGCATCGATTGATATAAGATATAACGATTGTTGAACAATCTCACACAACAGGTGGCTGGATATAGCTTGCCTCCACTGTATTTGGGGAAATTGAGATGCAGACCCGAATGTACCAGTAACCTATTTCACCAAAACTGGGAAAGTATATAGGGAGAAATTTTCAATTTAAGGATAAATTTATTACCGGTAATTTTTATTATACTGAATTTATTACATTATCACAGCCATTTTGGCTGTGATAATGTAATAAATTCAGTATAATAATTCCGCATACTTTTAATCATCAAATATATGCAGTTGTTAACTCTATATGAAATCATGCATTTCGGGGAAAATAAATGATTACTCCCTCAAAGTATACTTTGCTAGATAAGTATATACTTTGCAATGTTGGTGAAATAGGCTACTGGGCAAGTGGCTGTACATATTCCTGACCATGTGCTCCAAATTATTTACTCAAATTCATGCAGATTAATCAAACTTCCCGATTTCGAGGATGAGAATGGTGTATCTTCAGCCCTCCACAAATTTTAATTTTCTACTCGTTGGATTGGATTTCAACTCATACACTCCTGTATGTCTTACTGTTTATGCCGCACTGTCTCTAAAAATTGCCAATCATCCAGATCGAAAATTCATGAGCCAAAACGAGTGGACAAGTGGATTTGTCGAGACCTGAGGTTTTCAGTAAGTTTGATTAAGTACAGGCCGCCGTACCCTTGGTATCTCGCCACAAAATCCTCCTTAGTCCAATTTGATAACAAACAGGGGTTACTTGCGAAAAGCATTAGAGAATTTAACTCTTTGCATGCTGGGAAACTTGTGGGTTATATTTAGTTAAAAAATAACAGTCAACAAATCATTAATTTCTTTTATTTCTCCCTGTAAATATCATGAATATATATTGTAATTTCATTAGAATTGAGTCATCTGGACTCAATTCTAATGAAATTCCAATACATATTCCAGAGGACTCAATTCTAATGAAATTCCAAGACATATTTTACACAGAGAAATACGAAAAATACCCCCAATTTCTCAGCTGTTATTTTCATCGCTCGCGTGCAAAAAGCATCATAGTGGTCACATCACCAATGTGACAGGCAGGCATATCATCTCAAGAAGACGTTCAGATGCTATTTGCTACAAACATTCCAAAACATCCAATAAATGATTACTTGTCGTCTATAGGTTTTAACTCGACATTTGCATAGTTTCTCTCACCCAAGGTCTCGGCATCATCGTCGCCGAAAGGATTTAACGACTCATCATATGAGTCTTGCCTACAACATAATCCACAATCAACACAAATGTGTCGCCCGCTGACAAAATGACCATATACACACTTAGATCAGTGTAAATACCAATCAATTGTATTTTTTTCAAGCTTTCCGCATTAATATGATCAGTTGAATCATACTTCATTAACCACGAACCAACTCTTCCAACGTTTCTGCCCAAGGCCGTTATCAAGGACTTAGTTCAGTATATCTCACTAATTCCTTGATAAGGCCCAGAGCCGAAACGTTGGAACAGTGAGCTCGTGGTTAATGAAGTATCGTTCAACATATATTTTTTCAGTTTCTTCGCATATTTTATTTTCTATTACACCATGTGTGTTCACTAGTGTAAGTGTTGTTGTCATATTGACTTCCAAACAGTGTGGCACCCAGTTAGACATCATTGGCATTAGAATTGGCAGTTTGAAGAGCTACGCTGGGTGCAAATGTAGTTGGATTCCTTTTGTCAGCTACAGGCTCAAAAGTAACAGGAAACAGAAAGACAATTAGTACAATACTCACCAGACATGACAATAAAAATACCTACAACAACAACTAGTGTGGACAATAGATCTCGGCTACAGTGCAACCTTGCTACAGTGTCTGCCATAACAGACGAATACTGGGTAATGAGCTTTGTATCGACACAATACGTACCGACTGATAACACAAAGTCGTATTAGGTCAATGCCTGTATCCAGGTTACAATGAATTTAAAACTAAGCTTTCATTGGTCGAATGGCGTCACATGATAACACCGAATGACATCAGTGTCATGACGCAACCTAAACAAGTCTGCGTTCTTTTCAACAAAAACTATTTTATATTCGATCATCGGCTAGCAAAAACGTGACCCGATAGCCTCGGATTTGTATGTTTCCTAGCCTTGCCTGTAGCCTATTTCACCAAAATTGCAAAGTATACTTATCTAGCAATGTGTACTTTCAGGGAGTAATAATTTATTTTTCCCCGAAATGCATTATTTCATATACCGGTAGAGCAAACGACTGCATATATGATGATATAGTATGCAGAATTATTATACTGAATTTATTACATTATCACAGCCATTTTTGGCTGTGATAATGTAATAAATCAGTATAATAAAATTAATAATAAATTTATCCTTAAATTGAAAATTTCTCCCTCAAAGTGTACTTAGCAAAGCAAGATAAGTATAATTTGCCATTTTGGTGAAATAGGCTATAGATAAACAACACTGGTATTCTCCATGTACTGTGATCTCTCAAAGTGAGTCATGAAATTGGGCTTATGGGATTTGTGACCAGTGTAGCTCCTGATCAAATAGCACACTTCTGTAGCCTGATAACAATCTATATTGCTTGCTAGAAGCATAATGGCTGTTTTATCAATCATAATTGGTGAACAGTGCACTGGATGCAAAACCTGTAAGCCCCATTTCTCCAATGATAGCCACAAATATAGAGAACGAATGATGATTTAATATATTTATTAAACAAGTTTACTGACGTGTATCCTGATTTCTTATGAAGTCTGTCAACGAGTTTAATAAATATGATATTAAACACAAATGTTAGATTCTATTTATTGCATACACACATAACCACACACATAAGTTGCATTAACCCTTACACCGCTATCTTATTTTTTTTGTCGTCTGCTGTTTATTTTCTATTTTCCATTTTTATCATCAAAAACATGCTTTGAGAGCACTTTAGAATAATTTACAACATGG
The DNA here is from genome assembly GCA_029237695.1 of Conchocele bisecta. Lineage (NCBI taxonomy): Eukaryota > Metazoa > Mollusca > Bivalvia > Lucinida > Thyasiridae > Conchocele > Conchocele bisecta. The sequence goes on from CM055273.1 coordinate 91,223,684, forward strand.
TTCAACAGCACTTTAAAAAACATGCTTTGAGAGCACTTTAGAATAATTTACAACATGGTTCGACAGCACTTCAGAATCATTTCCAATGGAAATGATTCTGAAGTGCTGTCAAACCATGTTTTTATTGAGAAATAAGGCAAGATAAAAAAGCAAGGGTTAGGGTTAGCAGACAACAATTGTTGTGAGTAGCGGTCTAAGGGTTAAACTTGTAACCTTGTTCATTGAAACAATACAGGCAAAATTTACAGTATAGGCAGCTCAGATCCGTTTCTTAGATAAGCAAGTTATTTATTTATTTTATTTAGTGGCGTTTAATGGCCTGTCAACGTCTAAGGTGATTTTAGGCCAGGTTAGCAGGGTCGATTCCCATATTTCATCTGTTGTTCATAGATAAGCAAGCTTGCAATGTAAACACATGTACTAACTACATTTGTACATATAGGATCTACATGCCTACATATGACATAATTATATATGACAGATAATTTACAATATATCAATATAATTCCAGCACAAAAATATTTACACAATTCCCTAACATTTCATTGGCCCGTAGCAAGTCTCTGTCCAAAATTTATATCCCAGTAAACTCCCACGCCGAACTACTTTCCGTAACCGTGAGACGCAGTTAAAATAATTCTTAAGAAAACGGAAAATAAACACATTTTCTTGATGAATTTATTTCAAATGCTGGAATTATAAGGAATGAATGGCCTTTTTGTTGAATTTATCGGGGATATAAACTTGGAAAAGTCGCGGGAATACTGGACGAGGCCTTAAAAACTTACAATTTTCGAAAATTGTAATTTGTAATTTGTTATCGCTTCGTCCAGTATTCCCGCGACTTTTCCAAGTTTATACCCCAATAAATTCCACAAAAAGGCCATTCATTCCTATTATGAAAGATGGGAGAGACAATCATCCACTATTTATCATCACAATGGGAATACATGTACTTTGCAAGGATACAGAACATTCAAAGCATTCATTATTAAGTTATTTGATTGGTCCCACATATATTCAGACATATATATACATTTTATAAGGAAAACATAATATTTTAAAACGTACAAATTTAACTGTTAATATGTTACAGCATCTGACTTGATTACACGTACAACACTCCAGCATGCAGCATTAGATGAACACACAAAATGGTCATCTATAATTCGCCCTACTTTCTAAGCCAATTGCTGGCCAGTATCACACTCCACGTACTTAACATAGCAAGATTTAACCCCAATAAGTTGCATATTACCAAATTTAATGACAACATGTTCAACAGGAAATTTAAAATCAATACTCGGATGGGAGACTGCATTATAAACCTGGCTAATTATAAGTATGTTATTGCTCACATACTGTATTTTTAAGGAACTAAATGCTGCGGTCGCTAATGCTCCCTCGCATTTAATTCCTTAAAAATCCAATATATAAACAATAACTTATACATAAATCCTGCATAATTATTTATTGCGCTGTCATATATTATATGAATAAAAGGCACCTAAAATTGAAGAAACTACAAAATTTCATTAATATTTGAGTAATTTAACAAAGCAATTGTTATCTATGCGTTTATCGCTACTATGGAATAATAAAACACCTGCACCCATCATTTAATTAAGCAAAATGAATGTGCATTGTCTAATGAAGGCGACATGTAACTACTAACATAATCTAAATCAATTGTACGGTAAAATTGGTTAATGCTAAATTATATTTGAATTGATCAGCTACGCTATGTTTGGAGATAAAATATGCAGTAAAATGATGAAATGTCTAAGAATAACATAACAAAACCTGATTATGGATAATGTGCTAAAATGCACTTTGCAGGGCTACAGACAGTTTGTTTGTTTGTTTATTGGTGTTTAACGGCCTATCAACAGCTAAGGTCATGTAAGGCAAAAGTATAAGTGAATTATTTGCTTGTATAATAATGCATAAACACAAATACCAATTATAATATTTCACCAATCTGAAGCAGATCTACGTTCCATAATGGACAGCCTGGGGGCCGTTTCACTAAACTTTGTACGACTAAAATGTTCGTAAGTGCAAATTTAGGATCGTCTGGAAATTTCAATTGATGGATTTACATTTATTGAGCATAGGCTGCATATGCAGCCTATGCTCAATAAATGTAAATCCAATAATTGTTTACAAGAAAAAATTGTTAATGTACAATTTACCGACTATCATAATTTTGCACTTACGAACATTTTAGTCGTATGCAGTTTAGTGAAACGGCCCCCAGATGAATTATGCAGCCCAATATACCATTTTACTACACACGGATTGCACACGTAGATATTTGGCCAAATGAGACACGCCATGTGATTTTGTATCTAACAACATGTGCAATTTTTCATGAAAAATATTTACAGGTACAGAAACTGTGATATTTTCTGTAAATGACAGGGAAAGATGACGATATTTCCATAGAATTTGGTATGAACATTTTTACAACATTCAACGGAAATTACGGAAATGATCGTAAATTTTGTACATAGTTTTCATGATAGATAGCACATGTTCTTAGAAACAAAATCAAATGGCTCGTCTCACATTTGGACAAACAATAACAACACAAAATGGTGGCTACTCCACATTCTATGAATACTGCCGGGAATGAGTGCTGTCTAAGCATGGTGAGAATTAGAAAGGCAATTCAAGGCACCAGTGAGAGATAAACACTACACACAACGCTTGTTACAACAAACATATTACCCCCAGAAGCTGCAAAGTGACAGAAATAACATGAATCAGGAGTAAATGACATGAATATTGAGTAAATGACATGAATGGTGAGTAAATGACATGAATGTTGAGTAAATGACAGAGATGTTGAGTAAATGCCATGAATGGTGAGTAAATGACAGAGCTGTTGAGTAAATGACATGAATGGCGAGTAAAATCATGAATAGTGAATAAGTGACATAAATGGCGAGTAAATGACAGAAATGGCGAGTAAATGACATGAATGGCGAGTAAATGACCGAAATGGCAATAAATTGACATGAATGGCAAGTAAATTACAGAAATGGTGAGCAAATGACAGAAATGGTGAGCAAATGACATAAATGTGAGCAGAAATGGTGAGCAAATGACAGAAATGGTGAGTAAATGCTATGACAAATGAAGTTCCATAAATCTTGATTGTCATATTCCGGAAATTAATTTCAATCACTGACATATCGCTACGCAAAAGATGTAGACACTCGCAATAGCAATTAACTCCCTTGCCCAAATCTGTGGGGTTTTGGTTTGCATTCTTCTGCGTTTCAATTTGCAGTTAAACCCTTACCATACAATTTGTAACTTCAAAAGGAAAACCATGTTTTAGTGGATTTGAAATATACATGTATTATTACATTGTATGTGCCATCAAACACAAAGTATGACAATTAATTCTTTAAAACCAAAGGTAAGTGTGGAAAAGTCAGCCGAGAGATGAATAAAGAACTGTGCAACATCACAAAACAAAACAATCACCATCATATTCAATGATTTAACTATATAACATGTTGATGTGACTGGAAAATGTGGTTTATGGAATATGCAAGCAGCTTAGACTCCGATCAGGGGGCCGGTTCACTAAACTTTGTTATTGGATTTACATTTATTGAGCATAGGCGGCATATCCAGACGATCCTAAATGTTCACGAACATTTTAGTAGTACGAAGTTTAGTGAAACGGGTCCCAGCTTGCTCATCCGCATAGACTGATCAAAATTTGCACGGTTCGTGATCCAGTCAATGTAAAACCTACAGAGTACAACAACAATGCGATCCTATTTCTCCAGTCACGCACACACACACACGAGACTCCCATACCTTGGCGTTGTGTCGTTATTCTGTTGATTGACTTCCAGTGTTGCCGCCCCCACGTCGATGCTGTTGTCGTTATACGAGTATGAGCTAGGTTGGTGCGTGTTCGACGAGACCTTGTTGCTGGAGGAGCTGACCTGGCGCTCGGTCGGAAGGGGGACGAAGGCATCAGGAGTAGGCTTGATACTCGTGATTGTTATCCCTCCCTCGCCTGTGTGAGATATCTGCGACGTTTTCTTCTCCTTGCGATTGATGGCCTGCATTTCTGGAGCATACGCCTGTAACAAAGTGAATGGGTTTAAATGTGTTTAACAGCTTATCAACAGCTCAGGTCATTTAAGGCCAGGCCAACGGGTTCGATCCCGCATTCAACATGCTGCATTGCGGGGTGGTGGTGGGGGGGGGTGGGGGTGGGGGGGGGGGGGGGGGGGGGGGGCAGGTGGGATCCCAAAATCAGAACGGAATATTTACTTCGAGATATACATGTATGTATATTCAGCCCTGAAATTAGAATAACCTGACCGGGTGCCAGGTTCATACCACACCAAAGCCACTTTGCCCCTTCCCCTAACAGTAATAGGATTAAGAATAATCATATTACTCATATAAGGGGTGTAACCAAATTCAACTCTCAAATCTCACATACAAGAAAGCCAAAGACGTACATGAGGCTCAAACAAGGACTCCGTTCAGGATTCCGGTAAGCATGAATCCCCATCGTTAAATTACCCATCGCATGTTCGCACCTGCCACCAACAAGATCATATAGAGACAGGACCACAGTTTAACACTTACAATGCTGAATTAACTTTTTTCATTTTTTTTATAAAAAACATGTTTTGACAACACTTTAGAATCATTTCCAATGGAAATGATTCTATCCAATGGAAATGATTCTAAAGTGCTGTCAACCATGCTTTTATTGAGAAAGAAGATCAAATATAACTCAACAGCAGACAACTATTTTCGTTTCCCGCATTCTAAGTGTTAAAGTACCATCAGACAGCAGTCGGATAGAAATACTATGTAAGTATTTTTCATGCCCAGAGCAAGGATTGAACTCACAACCTGCCCATCCATACTCTCCTGTAACAAGGGTAATTATTTTATAGGCAGGTAAGATTCGACAACACCATTTTCCAGTGCTCTCTTAATTTGTCCAACGCTAAATAACCAGAGTAGACTGTGATACAAAGACAGACCCAATCGTCACAAAATGTTAAGCCATTTATAAGGGGCTGTTGTTATTGTTTTTGTAATAAAATAAAAGTGCATACCTACTCTAGCATCACGAGCTGATACCTGGTACAACTCTGTAGCGTGATCAGGAGCTATACTGATAGTTAGGAATAGACAGATGCAGAGCTCCAGATAAGCTGCGTAGTTGCGTAAATACCCAATTAAAATTGCCAAAAACCCAATTGAAATCAGAAGTAGTGATATCAAAAAGCAATGAAAAATTTGTGGTATCTTTATCATGCTACAGAAAACAATAAACAGACAACAAATATAGCATATTTTCTTATTTTTCCATGAAAACACATCTTGGTATTTCATTAGAATTGTCTACAAGGAGACAATTCTAATGAAATAGCATGATGTGTTTTCATTTAGAAGCAAACTATTCAATGAGTGCGGTCTGCTGATGTGTAAAAACAGTTGTGATTCTATTTTACACAATTCAAATTTTGAAATACCCAATTGCTTCAGAAATGATGGGAGTGACAATACTCAATTATGAATTCCTTATCTGGAGCACTGCAGATGTATCACAGACTGAATGGCAAACAGTGTAGGTCCTGGTTAGCACAGGTTGATTTGTGTCTACACTGGTTGCAAATACCATAAGCCCCATTTATAAATCAGTGGCACAATTAAGAATGTGTTTTACAGCTTTTAATAGCGTTGTTAGACATTCAGTTTGTAAAACACAGAAATATTTCCACAAAAATTACTGCATCTGACAAATATAATCAGGGTCTGCACTGATCAACATTTAGTCGGTGGAACTTCTGGGATGTTTCTAACAAACAGTATTGACTAGGCTGCAGGAGTGTGTTATATGATCAGTAGCTAGACTGGCTACAGATGTCATAAGCCACATGCAAGCATCTCTTGGACAGCCAGTATATAAATGTTTGTTTGTTTGTTTGTTGGGGTTTAACGGCCTATCAACAGCTAAGGTCATTTAAGGCCGGGTCAATGGGTTTAATATTAAATCCCATATATCACCTGTACAAACGGGGGGCGGGGGGGGGGGGGGGGGGTGGGGGGGGGGGGGGAATCCCCAAATCAGAACTGAATATTTACAATAAACTAGATGGCCGCGGCCTGCATGTCGCGCCTTCGGGCGAGGCATGGACACTAAAAAAATAGATATAGTAGACGGAAAAACTTTAACCAAAAAACTTTAACCGGACGTACGTATGTACGCCAAAGTGCTGACTATATCGCGCTTTCTGCAAGCGGTCGCGACAAAAACTTTAACCAAAAACTTGAAACAAAAATTTCAAAGTAATTAGACCTTGATATTGGGCACAGGGGCCGCACGGGAGCGGGGTAGAATGAAAATATAGATGATGATAAACACACATGTGAAGTTTCAAGGTTAGAAGACACCAAATGGTGCGAAACCGCCCAGGGTGTATGCAAAAGTAGTCCGGTATAAAAAAATAGTGCGGGTGTTTTGAGGTCACAGACACCGTTTGCTTGCAAATCTTGATCCATTACTACCCAGTTTCACTTGAGGAACATTTTGGGGTGCCTTCAACACCAGTTTTCAGCATATTTGTAGCATTTAAAAGAAAACACTGACCCTGTTGGTCACTTGATGTAAACGGAGTTTCCGTGGCCAAAAAATGTACACAATATTGGAGGATATGACAAGGTTGGATTTTTCTTTCTTAGGAGTAAGTGAACCTATTGTTTAGTTCATGCAGAACCAGTACAGACTGGCTGCAGGTCATGTACAAGTGGGTCCCACAGCATCCATACGAATAGTGAAAGTAGGAGAGACTGGCCTTATTGGATGGCATTCGGTTAAATTATATAGTAAAACTATTTGGTGGTGTCTAACCTCAAGGTAATGGGCAAAGCAGGTGCAGAGATATAGTACATGTATAACAAAAACTTTAACAAAACAGTTTAACCAAAAACTTTAACCGGACACACGTACGTACGCCAAAGTGCCAACTATATCGGGCGCGACAAAACCTTTAATCAAAAACTTTAACAGGACACACGTACGGTACGTACACACACGTACGGTACGTACGTACGTACGTACGCCAAAGTGCTGAATATATCACGCTTTCCGCAAGTGGGTGTAACAAAAACATTAACCAAAAACTTTAACCAAAAACTTTAACCAAAAACTTTAACCAAAAACTTTAACCAAAAACTTTAACCGGACACACGGACATACGTATGTACGCCAAAGTGCCAACTATATCGCGCTTTCCGCAAGCGGGCGCTACAAAATTTTTTTAACCAAAAACACACACACACGTACGTACGTATGTACGTACGTGTACGTACGTACGTACGTACATACGTAGAATGAAACATAGATGATGATAAACACCCATGTGAAGTTTCAAGGTAATGGGCAAAGCAGTTGCAGAGATATAGTATAACGAAAAACTTTAACTCAAAAAATGTTTAACCAAATACTTTAACCAAAAACTTTAACCGGACACACGTACGCCAAAGTGCAAACTGTATCGCGCTTTTCGCAAGCGGGCGCGACAAAAAACTATATATTCAGCCCTGAAATCAGAATAATCCTGATCAGATGCCAGGTCTTCGCCACACCAGAATCACTTGGCCCCCTCCCAAAAGCAGTAGGATCAGTAATAATCTTACTACTTTTATAATGGGCTATAATTCAACTGCCAGGTAACAAAAGAGCCAAAGATAACAAGAGCTGTAGGAGAACAGCATAGCTCGACTACGAGGGTTGTCGATGTACACATAGCTTGACAAAGAAGGTGGCTGCGGCCTGCATAAAAACCTTAACCAAGGTCGACTAAAAACATTAACCAAGGGAAACTAGAAATGTGGCCTGTCGGCACACGAATACCCCCACTGGCAGCCAAAGAAAACGAGGCATTTTTGATTATAAGCCATTTAGCCGAGCGTTAAGGTTTCAAACGCATCAAGTCTGTGACCTTGACCCTGGGCATAATGTGATAATCCATGCATCGGTGTAGAAGATATAGAGCGGAAGGGAATTTCAATAGGTTTGACCTTTGACCTTCAACTATGACCTTGACCTCGGACGTAGGTGCGTGGTTATTGATCGAGACACACCTTCTCATCCTGAGAAACATTTGTGCCAAGCCATTTGATAATCCATGCATCGGTGTAGAAGATATAGAGCGGAAGGGAATTTCAATAGGTTTGACCTTTGACCTTCAACTGTGACCTTGACCTTGGACGTAGGTGTGTGGTTATTGATTGTGACACACCTTCTCATCATGAGAAACATTTGTGCCAAGCCATTTGATAATCCATGCATCGGTGTAGAAGATATAGAGCGGAAGGGAATTTTAATAGGTTTTACCTTTGACCTTCAACAGTGACCTTGACCTCGGACGTAGGTGCGTGGTTATTGATCGCGACACACCTTCTCATCCTGAGAAACATTTGTGCCAAGGCATTTGATAATCCATGTATCGGTGTAGAAGATATAGAGCGGAAGGGAATTTCAATAGGTTTGACCTTTGACCTTCAACTGTGACCTTGACCTTGGACGTAGGTGCGTGGTTATTGATTGCGACACACCTTCTCATCATGAGAAACATTTGTGCCAAGCCATTTGATAATCCATGTATCGGTGTAGAGATATAGAGCGGAAGGGAATTTCAATAGGTTTGACCTTTGACCTTCAACTGTGACCTTGGACGTAGGTGCGTGGTTAGCAAATGATAATCCATGCATCGGTGTAGAAGATATAGAGCGGAGGGAATCTAATAGGTTTGACCTTTGACCTTCAACTGTGACCTTGACCTTGGACGTAGGTGCGTGGTTATTGATCGCGACACACCTTCATCATGAGAAACATTTGTGCAAGCCATTTGATAATCGATGCATCGGTGTAGAAGATATAGAGCGGAAGGGAATTTCAATAGGTTTGGACCTTTGACCTTCAACAGTGACCTTGACCTTGGACGTAGGTGCAATGGTTTTCCAAGTATGGTTGCTGTAGGCCCAGGAGTATTCCATATACAATTGCTTGAGTAAAAACCGTAACCAAGGGGAGATAACTAAGTAATCCAAGGATAAAAGTAGGTCAAGGTCAAATATAGGTCAGGGATTATTGATGTACATCACTAGGAGATGAAGTTGTCCAAGTATGGTTGATGTAGGCCCAGAAGTATTCCATATACAAGCTTGACTATAAACATTAACCAAGTAATTCAATGTTAAATGTAGGTGAAGGTAAAATAAAGGTCAGGGGTTATTGATGTACATCACTATGAGAAAAGGTTGTCCAATTATGGTGTCTGTATGCACAATAGTATTCCATGTACAAGCTTGAGTAAAAAGCTTAACCAAGGTCGAGTAAAAACCTTAACCAAGGGGAATTAAGTAAGTAATTCAATGTTAAATGTAGGTCAAGGTCAAATATAGGTCAGGGGTTGTTGATGTACATCATTAGGAGATGAAGTTGTCCAAGTATGGTTGGTGTAGGGCCAGGAGTATTCCATGTACAAGCTTGATTAAAAACGTTAACCAAGGGGAATTAAGTAATTCAAGAGGAAATGTAGGTCAAGGTCAAATATAGATCAGGGGTTGTTGATGTACATCACTAGGAGATGAAGTTGTCCAAGTATGGTGGGTGTAGGGCTAGTAGTATTCCATATAGAAGGTTGACTAAAAACCTTAACCAAAAGGAATTAAGTAAGTAATTGAAGAGGAAATGTAGGTCAAGGTCAAATATAGATAAGGGGTTATTGATGTACATACCTATGAGAAAAGGTTGTCAAGTATGGTGTCTGGATGCACAATAGTATTCAATGTACAAGCGTGAAAAAAAACGTTAACCAAGGTTGACTAAAAACCTTAACCAAGGGGAATTAAGTAAGTAATTCAAGAGGACATATAGGTGAAGGTCAAATATAGATCAGGAGTTATTGATGTGCATCACTAGGAGATGAAGTTGTCCAAGTATGGTGGGTGTAGGGCCAGTAGTATTGCATATACAAACTTGACTAAAAACCTTAACCAAGGGGAATTAACCAAGTAATTCAAGAGGAAATGTAGGTGAAGGTCAAATATAGATCAGGGGTTATTGATGTTCATCACTAGGAGATGAAGTTGTCCAAGTATGGTGGGTGTAGGGCCAGTAGTATTCCATATACAAGCTTGACTAAAAACCTTAACCAAGGCGTGACGCCGACGCCGACGCCGGGGTGACAACATAAGCTCTACTTATTCTTCGAATAGTCGAGCTAAAAACGTACCTGAGGGCCAAACCAGGCAAATCGTGATTCCTACAAGGAGGAACCTAAAGTGAATGGATTTAACGTCCCAGCAATAGCTGCAATGTGTGGTAAAAAAGAGACGGGACCACAGTTTAAAGTCTCATACAATGGAAATACTATGGAAGTATTTTTGATGACTAAGGCGAGGTTTGAACACACAAACTTGGAAGTCAGGTGCTCTAACCGGAAGAATGGTCCCTTATTGACTTAGCCCCCTTATTCAACAAAGCCCTTCAACTAAGACATCCAATTCACAGAGAATGGAATGGGGGCACAAACCCTGAAAGTGCTTCCTTGGATCTAAGAGATGACTGTAACACTGTGACTTATGATGGAGGGGGCATGCCGGGGCGGGCCGGGGCGGGGCGTGGCGGGGCAGGGCAGGGCAGGGCAGGGCGGGACAGGGCGGGGGAAGAACTTACCTCGAATATTGGCCACGCCATGGCCATATCTGCCCCGTGGTTGTGGGACCACCATCGCAGATCGTCGTCCGCATTTGTTTTACTGACCGTCGAGTGGAGGTCAGTGTATATTTGTGAATATCTGCAAAAAGTGTTGTTGTTTTTGTCAGAAAGGTAAGAGAAAACTAAACTGCTGACCAGAAAAAAGAATGTTTCAAACAAGTTTGTCTATGTAGCTTATCTGTAGCCAAGCGGTAGTCATTGGTAAGATGAGTCACTTAAAGGAATTAGTCACTGCTGGCGGGTTTTTCGGCAGAGGTGAAAGAATTGCATCACTACTAGTGGGCTTCTTCCAGATACAGCTCGGCCCCATGGCCGCTTCTACTATCTTGGTTGCTCGGACAGACGGACGGACGGACGGACGTTCTTACATTAGGGTACTTATGTGGCTTATCACATGTTAAATATTAGCCACATAAAACGATTTTTAGCCACATAAAACGATTTTTTAGGTGGCTAATTGTAACCAACCCTATCCTTTAACAAGTCCATAACCCTGTGGGGCTAGCCACATAAGTACCCTAATGTGTGCCCGGACGGACGGACAACCCGACTCCAGTATACCCCCCACAACTCGTTGCGGGGGGGGGGGGGGGGGGGGGGGGGGGGGGGTAGGTATTATAAGGTACTATATACTAGCCAAATTAAGGATCTATGCAGGTTCAGCTGTTGTACAAGCATGACTGGTTGCTTTGTCTTGCATGCATTCAACAGCAAGGTGATATACAGATTACAGACAGTAATGCACCTGTATGGGAGGGAAGAGAACTTAACATTCCGCACTAACATTACAATAAAAACTTTCAAGAGCTGACGGACATTGCCATGCCCTGTGCCAGACAACCATACCGGACCACTTGGCCGAAGGTGCGAATCCTATTATATATTTAATGGATATTAAATAATTAATTAATATTTCATTTTACGGCCTGCCAACAGCTAAGGTCGTTTTAGGCCGGGTTAACAAGGTCGAATCCCGTATTTCACCTGTTGTGATGGGAGGGGGAAATACCAAAATCAAAACTGAACATTTACACAAAAAATAATATAATCAGCTCTGAAATTAGAATAACCCGACATGGTGCCAGGTCCTCAGTCACTTAGCCCACACCCTAAATGATTAGTACTAACACACTACTTTTATAATGGGAATAACCGCCAGGAATAGATTGAGAAATGCTAATTTTCCGACCAATCCAATCGTCACAAAATGATTTTCAGACTAGTCCATTTATGATAAAGGGGTATTTTTTATGCTCTAAAAACTATGAAAAAAAAGTGCAGATCCTGAACAGACGACTCATCTGGATCTACACTGTTTGCAACCACGCTATGGAGGGCTGTAGTGTTGAAAGGGTTAAGATTTACAGTTAAGGAATCTCTAAGGAATGTATTCATTGTAATGATAAACATACCACATACCTGCCCTGTGTACAAGAATGAACAGGAAGAATCCTTGAAATATATTAAATAAAATTAAAATGTTTTTGGGGTCTGGTTTCAGGAATTCTCTGTATGCGAGATATGCTACCTACTGACAATCTATTCACACTTCACTAGAAAACAGAGTCTGCACTGTTTATGATTCCACCAGGCTGGTTTTGACACATTACCGGAAACAAAAATCCATTTGTTCATATTTTAGGACAATGATAGTAACTGTGTAAGGTGTCCGAATATTTAGGGTTATTACGGTACTTTGCAATTTTGATGAAATAAGCAACTGGGGCCCATTTCACTAAACTTTGTACGACTAAAATGATGTTCGTAAGTGCAAATTTAGGATTGTCTGGAAATTTCAATTGATGGATTTACATTTATTGAACATAGGCTGCACATTGTTAATGTGAAATTTATAGACTATCATAATATTTTGCACTTACGAACATTTTAGTTGTACTAAGTGAAATGGCCCCCAGAAATGGTAGGAATATCGCGGGCCGACAGCGTAATGATGCAATGTACGCACTCTGCATTATTTACAATGAAAACCACATTACCATTTGCCCACGCTAATAATCAGGGATCAGTTTACAGGGCGAAGTGGGCGGAATTTTCACCCAAAATTGTCTGAATTCTCCCTATTTTGAGTTGAGGGAAAAGTTTTTCACTATATAAAACAGAAATTTTGGAAAGAAATAATCTATTTTCTCAATTTTTTAGTGAAAACTTCTCCCTATTTTGAAGGGCTAGCTTGAACCCTGTGCTATAGCGTAAAACATTACCTGATAAATAGAATACCAAATATTTTGATATCACATTGTCCAGCTGGACTCAGAAATGGAAGAAATTCCTTAATTCTGAAGTGCTGTCAAACCATGTTTTTATTGAGAAATAAGGAAAGATATAAAAGCAACAGAAGACGACAATTGTTGTGAGTAGCGGTCTAAGGGTTCATCTATATTTAACCTTTTTAACAATACAGACCTCTATAGCGGTGATTGCAAACAGTGTAGGTCTGGGTGAGATGGCTCGTAACGAGCCGTCTCATCAGGATTTGCACGTTTTGCAAGTAATTTTGATAGAAACAAAACACCCCGTTTTTATAAATAGACTAGTCTGAAAATCATTTTGTGACGATTGGATTGGTCAGATAAATTACATATTAAAGTACATTCCAGTTATTTTGGGTTGACAGCGTGTGTATAGGAATGAATGGCCTTTTTGTGGAATTTATCGGTGTATAAATTTGGAAAAGTCGCGGGAATACTGGAAGAAGGCCGGAAGGCCTCGTCCAGTATTCCTGCGACTTTTCCAAGTTTATATCCCCGATAAATTCCACAAAAAGGCCATTCATTCCTTATAATTCCAGCATTTGAAATAAATTCATCAAGAAAATTTGTTTATTTTCCGTTTTCTTAAGAATTATTTTAACTGCGCCTCACGGTTACGGAAAGTAGTTTGGCGTGGGAGTTTACTGGGATATAAATTTTGAACAGAGACTTGCTACGGACCAATCAAATGTTAGGAAATTGTGTAAATATTTTTGTGCTGGAATTATTACATGTTAAACTTACCTTGGCTCTACCGACAGGTCTAAACACTGATGAATATCAAACATTATTTTCTTTACAAAAACTATTCGCCGCTCCTCAAACTCTTGACATTTGTTGAATACCTACAACAAACAGAAAAGCATCACCAGGGACATCCAGAGCTCCAGATAAGTTTTATGTCTAAAGCGTACTATACCCCCTGATTTCAAAATCATTGCATATTTTACTTTTACAAATGGATTATTGATTTTCTTCATTACTAAATAGGGAAAACATGATAAACAAGAAATGCGTCTGTCGAACGCGGATGCCACCTGCAGCATATTTGAGAAACTGTGACAAAGTGGTTAACCGAAAAGTGTGACGGACCGACGGACAGACAGATGGACAGACAGACGGACGGACGGACAGACAGACGGACGGTCCAAAAACAATATGCCACCCGGCTCTTCGAGACCGGTGGCATCAAAATATAACAAATTTAAAGATTCACTTATTTCAGCTGCAAAAAGCAAACACTGTTTGCTTTTTGCAGCTCAACTAAGTGAATTTTCAACTTTATGACAGTATTTTCACTACTCAATTTGAAAATCAATGCGTATTTTCACATTGCTGTGCGTATTGTGTATTCCCACTTTTGATAATCAATGCGTATTCAGCTAAAATAATTGCGTAAAATACCCCAATACGCACCTTATCTGGAGCTCTGGACATCTATTACACAAGTTTACTGATTTGTGAAAGGGTTTAACGTCCCAGCAACAGCTAAGGGCATATAGAGACGAGACCACAGTTTAAAGTCTCATGGAAATATACCATGAAAGTATTTTTGATGCGTAAGGTGAGGTTTGAACCCACAACCTCCGGATTGGAAGTCAGGTGTTCTAGCCCCTAGGCCACAACCCCTCGCTAAGGCTATATCAAATTTTCTTATGAAATAAGTCAAACAGTTTAATAGATAACATATTAAATCTACACAAATGTTAGATTCAATTTGCGGTATGAAAATGACTGATGAAGGATGAATTCCTGGTTAAGATATGCGTATCCACCCCATCCAAGGATTCCGCTGGGGAAAATAGAAAAATCGCCACTTTTTTTAAATTCTTTTTCGAAAATTCTAATTTTTTATCGCCAATTGTTTATTTTTATCGCCAATTGCGAAAGTGGCGATCGCCAGCGGAATCCCTGCCCATCCTCCTGTGAAATGGTTGAAGGTTACCTCGGTCATATCCTCTATGTATTTGGAGTTGTATCCGTTCAGATCGTTCAGGCAGGCTTTGTATTTGTCGAGTGTAGATTCAACATCGGACTGGTTTTTTTTCAACTTTTCTTGTAGTTTCTTTAACTGTAAATAAGAACAGGCTCTGCAGCATTAGTGAATATTGTTTTGTATTTTTACAAAAAAATCCTTCTCTGGTCAATGGAATAACCTGACAGTAGAAGCATCCAAGCCATATAATACAGTTTAAAGTGTCATCCGACAGACCAGTGGGATGGAAAAACTATAAAAGTATTTTTGACGCCCAAGATAAGATTTGAACCCACAACCTCAGGTTTGGAAGTCAGGTGTTCTAACCCCTAGGCCACAATGCATCCCTACCACTCAAATTGAACCATCTCGTCAATAAAAACATAGACTTTCATTGAGAAATAATGATGCTAATAAAATAGTTGGCAAATTTTGATTGGCGAATGGTGTAGACCCTGATCTGGGTCTACACTGGTCGTAGCCTCACTTCCCCGTCACATTTCCACAATGTACTCACTAACCAGCAATAGTAAGAGAATTGAAAGTGATGTAAAAATGCCGGGTATGGAAGGTCTTCAAGCCAATTCCCACCCTTAAATATAAGCCGAATAGAATAGAATGTAAATATTCAGTGGAAGTAGGCTCCCTGAAGGGGGAATAATCAGCCATGTACACTCATATGTGGCTGTGACTGAAGAAATGGGGCTTATGGGTTTTGCGACCAGTGTAGATCCAGATCAGCCTGTGCATCCGCACAGTCTGATCAGGATCTGCACTGTTCGCCATTCCATCAATGAAACACCAATCATGCATCTAACAAGCACACAAGTTTGCTATTTGATCAGGAGCTACACTGGTGACAAATCGCATAATCCCATAAGCCCCATTTCTCCAGTCACAGCCACATATCAAGGTGGTGGTATGACATTAACCCTTCCTACGCTATTGACCAAAATTGCCGTCTGTTGTTTTTAATTTTTGCTTTAATTCTTAACAAAAAACTGGTTTTGACAGCACATGAGAATCGTCTCCACTGGAGACGATTCTCATGTGCTGTCAAAACCAGGTTTTTGTCGAGAAATATTGAAAATAAAACATTTCCGGCAGACGAAAAAACATAATTCAGCGTAGTAAGGGTTAAAGGCACTGTGTATCCGATGACGTCGCTCCCGGATGATGTTTTCACCGTACGCACAAAAAATGAATTATATCGACTAATCACACCATTTAATTTATATTTAAGTGTCAACTTCAGAGACTGTGATACACAAGGAAGATAATAACTCTACTAATCCTGTTTTTCAGGCGATACAAAAAATTCATACGAACAATCAGGTCGCGATGCGATGAACTTCTCTATAATTCAAATATTTTTACTAATCAGTTTCATCACCATCTGAGCAGATTTTCCCGCCTTTTACGGGTTAGTTAGTGAACCTACTAACCCAAGAAATGAGGAGCAAGTAAAAGATGTGTGGAGAAACAAAACAAATAATGCCACTAATGTACCCTGCAACTGAAGGCTTCACCCTGATGGTCCTTTTCAACATTTAACCCTTACACCGCTATCTGTATTTTTTGTCGTCGGCTGTTTATTTTCTATTTTTCATTTTTATCATCAAAAACATGCAGCACTTTAGAATAATTTCCAACATGCTTTGACAGCACTTCAGAATCATTTCCATTGGAAATGATTCTGAAGTGCTGTCAAACCATGTTTTTATTGAGAAAATAGTCAAGATATAAAAGAAACAGCAGACGACAATTGTTGTGTGTAGCGGTCTAAGTAATGGTTAAAAGAAAACCCTGAACTTGGGTCACGTGATGCAAACAGAGTTTTCATGACCAAATAATATAAACAAGAATTCCGCCACGGAAGCGGTGTCGCGCCTGCCGAGGCATTTGACCGTGAACATTACAAGTAAATAAATTACCTTGACCTTCAGAATTTGGATGTGGGGGTGTGCGTATTGAAGCATCATCCGTAGACAAACATTGATGTGAAATATTATCAATGTCTGGAAAGGGGTTAAAGAGATATTGTGAAAAAACAATAACTTTAACGCATTTCTGTTACAAATCCGGTGAACATTACAAGTAAATAAATGACCTTGACCTTCAAAATTTGGATGTGGGGGTGTGCGTAATGAAGCATCATCCCTAGACAAACATTGATATGAAATACATGTATTATCAATGTCTGGCAAGGGGTTAAAGAGATATTGTGAAAAAACAATAACTTTAACGCATTTCTGTTACAAAACCGGTGAACATTACAAGTAAATAAATGACCTTGACCTTCAGACTTTGGATGTGGGGGTGTGCGTAATGAAGCATCATCCCTAGACAAACATTGATATGAAATACATGTATTATCAATGTCTGGCAAGGGGTTAAAGAGATATTGTGAAAAAACAATAACTTTAACGCATTTCTGTTACAAAACCGGTGAACATTACAAGTAAATAAATGACCTTGACCTTGATAATTTGGATGTGGGGGTGTGCGTAATGAAGCATCATCCCTAGACAAACATTGATGTGAAATATTATCAAAGTCTGGCAAAGGGTTAAAGAGATATTGTGAAAAAACAATAACTTTAACGTATTTCTGTTACAAAACCGGTGAACATTACAAGTAAATAAATGACCTTGACCTTGATAATTTGAATGTGGGGGTGTGCAAAATGAAACATCATCTCTAGACAAACATTGATGTGAAATATTATCAATGTCTGGCAACGGGTTAAAGAGATATTGGGAAAAAACAATAACATTAACGCATTTGCCTTACAAAAAAACCGGACGACGCGGACGACGACGGAAAAAGCGCCGACTATAGTCGCGCCTCTGCTAAAGCAGGCGCGACAAAAAGGCATCGTTATCACTAAGCTAATTCCCTCGCTGGCAGCCTTGATAATAAAATAAAATAAAAATCTTGAACAGTTTTGCCGTACAAACAAGGTGAACATAAGTCCTCTGTGAACTTGACCTTCGGCGGTCGGACGTGGGTCATATGTAAAACAAAGCACCATCTCTAGCCACACATTGTGGCCAAATATTATCAAAATCGGGTCATAAGTTATTATTATAAGTCATAAGAAAATGCAGACAAAGCGTGCTGAAATGGAGGACTTCTTAGGTGCAATTACGCGCCTACCAATTACGCGCCTATAGTTCCACATAGTTCCCATTTCCTGTGTGATCAACATTGCCTTACATGAGGGATACAAGCTCTTGTTTATTTCATCAATATTCTTCTCAAATGAGGCCATTGGAACCATTTTATTACTACACTTGTCTGGAGTATGTGCCATTTGTGTTACTTCATCTCCAGTTGTCACAAAGTAGGTCATCTGTGTTGTTTATACAACCCAGCTATTGATCCAGCACTTGCAAAAGGCAATTTGCCAAAGTACCATCTTCATCTTGGTTAAAGCCCTCACCACGGGAAACTGTACAACTGTATTGAAAACACGGTCGGTCCCGTCCCATTAACCCTTTCAACTATAAGTAACTGGAATGGATGTTGATATGTTAATTTTGCAACCAATCAAACCGTCACAAAATGTTTTTCAGACTAGTCCATTTATGAAAATAGGGTGTTTTTGTTCTCAAAAATATGAAAATTACTTGCTAAAAGTGCAGATCCTGATGAGACGGCTTGTGACGAGCCGGCTCATCTGGATCTACCCGTTTTGTCAATACAGGCCTGTGGTGTTGCAGACATTAATGTAAATTGTCACATCAGCGATAACAAGAGCTGTAGGAGAACAGCATAGCTCGACTACGAGGGTTGTCGATGTACACATAGCTTGACAAAGAAGGTGGCTGCGGCCTGCATAAAAACCTTAACCAAGGTCGACTAAAAACATTAACCAAGGGAAACTAGAAATGTGGCCTGTCGGCACACGAATACCCCCACTGGCAGCCAAAGAAAACGAGGCATTTTTGATTATAAGCCATTTAGCCGAGCGTTAAGGTTTCAAACGCATCAAGTCTGTGACCTTGACCCTGGGCATAATGTGATAATCCATGCATCGGTGTAGAAGATATAGAGCGGAAGGGAATTTCAATAGGTTTGACCTTTGACCTTCAACTATGACCTTGACCTTGGACGTAGGTGCGTGGTTATTAATCGAGACACACCTTCTCATCCTGAGAAACATCTGTGCCAAGCCATTTGATAATCCATGCATCGGTGTAGAAGATATAGAGCGGAAGGGAATTTCAATAGGTTTGACCTTTGACCTTCAACTGTGACCTTGGACGTAGGTGCGTGGTTAGCAATTTGATAATCCATGCATCAGTGTAGAAGATATAGAGCGGAAGGGAATTTCAATAGGTTTGACCTTTGACCTTCAACTGTGACCTTGACCTTGGACATAGGTGCGTGGTTATTGATCGGGACACACCTTCTCATCACGAGAAACATTTGTGCCAAGCCATTTGATAATCCATGCATCGGTGTAGAAGACATAGAGAGGAAGGGAAGTTCAATAGGTTTGACCTTTAACTTTCAACAGTGACCTTGACCTTGGACGTAGCAGAGCTGCCAACCCCATGTCGGTCACATGAGGAACATGGAGAGAAAAGGGGGCTATTTTCCGGAACACCACATATGTTTTCCGGAACACAAATCAGTACTCACTTATATGCATAAATTAACTTTTTTAGAGCCTTGGCCCTCGATTCGGCCACCATGACCAACCGAAAAATCACAATTACACTGCTTGCAAGACGCAAATTCATCACCGCGCTTTGACAGGACCAAATTGGGCCATGTCTCGCTGTAATCATTGATGAACAGATGTGTTCTCCTAACTTCTTTCGATAAAAAATACCCAAATTCGTTGGCTGCACGCTTTGGAGCAGACATTTTATGAATTTACGTGATGAATAAATCAATATCGCTGAGCGCTTGAAACTACTATTACTACACAACAAGAATGAAAATGGTAAGCGCCTCGGCGAGTATGATTATGGGTAAATAAAAGAATAGGATTTATTGGCAGAATTGTGAAACGAAATTATTATTTCCAGATATTCCCGCGCTGATTTTTTTAAAAATCGTACTTTTTAATTGTTATCCGTACTTCCGTATTTCTAACGTATTTTCCGGAACAAATACGGAAAAATCGTAACAGTTGGCAGCTCTGACGTAGGTGCGTGGTTATTGATCGCGACACACCTTCTCATCGTGAGAAACATTTGTGCCAAGCCATTTGGGAATTTCAATATTTTTTACCTTTGAGCTTCAACTGTGACCTTGACCTTGGATGTAGGTGCGTGGTTATTGATCGCGACACACCTTCTCATCCTGAGAAACATTTGTGCCAAGGCATTTGATAATCCATGCATCGGTGTAGAAGATATAGAGCGGAAGGGAATTTCAATAGGTTTGACCTTTGACCTTCAACTGTGACCTTGACCTTGGACGTAGGTGCGTGGTGTTATTGATTGTGACACACCTTCTCAACATGAGAAACATCTGTGCCAAGCCATTTGATAATCCATGCATCGGTGTGTTAGAAGATATAGAGCGGAAGGGAATTTCCATAGGTTTGACCTTCAACTGTGACCTTGAACGTAGGTGCGTGGTTAGCAATTTGATAATCCATGCATCGTGTAGAAGATATAGAGCGGAAGGGAATTTCAATAGGTTTGACCTTTGACCTTCAACTGTGACCTTGACCTTGGACGTAGGTGCGTGGTTATTGATGGCGACACACCTTCTCATCATGAGAAACATTTGTGCCAAGCCATTTGATAATCCATGCATCGGTGTAGAAGATATGAGCAGAAGGGAATTTCAATAGGTTTGACCTTTGACCTTCAACAGTGACCTTGACCTTGGACGTAGATGCGTGGTTTTCCAAGTATGGTTGCTGTAGGACCCAGGAATATTCCATATACAAGCTTGAGTAAAAAACGTAACCAAGGGGAGATAACTAAGTAATCCAAGGATAAAAGTAGGTCAAGGTGAAATATAGGTCAGGGATTATTGATGTACATCACTAGGAGATGAAGTTGTCCAAGTATGGTTGATGTAGGCCCAGAAGTATTCCATATACAAGCTTGACTATAAACATTAACCAAGTAATTGAAGGTTAAATGTAGGTGAAGGTAAAATAAAGGTCAGGGGTTATTGATGTACATCCATATGACAAAAAGTTATCCAAGTATGGTGTCTGTATGCACAATAGTATTCCATCTACAAGCTTGACTAAAAACGTTAACCAAGGTTGAGTAAAAACCTTAACCAAGGGGAATTAAGTAAGTAATGTAAGGTTAAATGTAGGTCAAGGTCAAATATAGGTCAGGGGTTGTTGATGTACATCACTAGGAGATGAAGTTGTCCAAGTATGGTTGGTGTAGGGCCATGAGTATTCCATCTACAAGCTTGAGTAAAAACCTTAACCAAAGAGAATTAAGTAAGTAATTCAAGAGGAAATGTAGGTCAAGGTCAAATAAGATCAGAGGGTTATTGATGTACATCACTATGAGAAAAGGTTGTCCAATTATGGTGTCTGTATGCACAATAGTATTCCCCATGTACAAGCTTGAGTAAAAAGCTTAACCAAGGTCGAGTAAAAACCTTAACCAATGGGAATTAAGTAAGTAATTCAAGGTTAAATGTAGGTCAAGGTCAAATATAGGTCAGGGGTTGTTGATGTACATCACTAGGAGATGAAGTTGTCCAAGTATGGTTGGTGTAGGGCCAGGAGTATTCCATCTACAAGCTTGACTAAAAACGTTAACCAAGGGGAATTAAGCAATTCAAGAGGAAATGTAGGTCAAGATCAAATATAGATCAGGGGTTGTTGATGTACATCACTAGGAGATGAAGTTGTCCAAGTATGGTGGGTGTAGGGCCAGTAGTATTCCATATAGAAGGTTGACTAAAAACCTTAACCAAAAGGAATTAAGTAAGTAATTGAAGAGGAAATGTAGGTGAAGGTCAAATATAGATCAGGGGTTATTGATGTACATACCTATGAGAAAAGGTTGTCGAAGTATGGTGTCTGGATGCACAATAGTATTCAATGTACAAGCTTGAAAAAAAACCTTAACCAAGGTTGACTAAAAACCTTAACCAAGGGGAATTAAGTAAGTAATTCAAGAGGAAATGTAGGTCAAGGTCAAATATAGATCAGGGGTTATTGATGTGCATCACTAGGAGATGAAGTTTGTCCAAGTATGGTGGGTGTAGGGCCAGTAGTATTGCATATACAAACTTGACTAAAAACCTTAACCAAGGTTGAATAAAAACCTTAACCAAGGGGAATTAACCAAGTAATTCAAGAGGAAATGTAGGTCAAGGTCAAATATAGATCAGGGGTTATTGATGTACATCACTAGGAGATGAAGTTGTCCAAGTATGGTGGGTGTAGGGCCAGTAGTATTGCATATACAAGCTTGACTAAAAACCTTAACCAAGGCGTGACGTGACGGTGATGCCGACGCCGGGGTGACAACATAAGCTCTACTTATTCTTCGAATAGTCGAGCTAAAAACTCAGGCTTGTACATGTAGTTTGTAACCAGTGTAGACACTGACCAGACTGCACAGATGTACGCAGGTTGCAAAAGTGTCGGAATGTTTTAACATGGTTATATTCCAACACTGGTTGCAAAGATACACTGGAATATTTTCACATGTGAAAATGGAGAAAACAAAAGAAAAATCAATCGGATACAAGCAAACAATTAGTTGCTTCTTTATTTATCTAAGGTATCGATGCAGTAGTCTATGGTACATGGACTTATTTATTCATTTAATGGTGTTTAACGGCCTGTCACCAGCAAAGGCCATTTCCAGTGTGCATGGAATGCCAATTATAGAGTTCCTTAGGTATATGGGTACAGTTTATTTTCAATTATGTAAAATTTGCTTACAACCGTCACCATTTGTTTTGACAGATCATGATAATTTTTATCTTTCTATTCTCGTCTACAAATACCTGGATTTGTGTTAGGCCATGGAAAATGAGCACATTCTCATTCAGATATTGGGTGTATGCGAAACAAAGCAACAGCCCTAGACACACGTTGTATCCCAAGTATTATGAAAATCGATGAAGGGTTCAAAAGCTCATAAGAAATTAAAGGTGTTATTAACGTATGCATGTCTTAACGAGTGTATGACAAAATCCCCCCCCGGACATAACCCCCCCATGCTTTTTGACACAGGAGGACAAAATCCCCCCCCCCCCGTCTAAAATCACAGGTAGGACATAACCCCCCCATCAAAATTCAAGGTAGGACAAAATCCCCCCCCCCTCCCCCCCAATGAAAATGTAGCCTAGGACAAAATCCTCCTCCCCCCCCCCCCCCCCCGCCCCCCCCCCCCATCATATTCAGTACTTTTATTTGCACAATAAACATCAAACATCAAGCACATTTAATGAAGTATTTTCAGTTGCACAATCAAAGTACATTTAATAAAGTATTTTCAGTTGTGCAATAAATGTTAAACAAGAATATGTATGTATCGTTTGTACATTTGTATACTGATGTCGGTCCCAAACCATATAGTTTTACCATTACCATCGATTACCATTTCAAAGAATTATTCGCCAAAACGATACTAGGTAAATCCTGTAACAATCATTCATTTCTGTTTCTTTTAATAAAACATAATCCTTAATCAACTACTTGAAAGAAATCAGGCAATTCAATTACCCTGATTAAAGAGGATTAGAGGGTGAAATTTGAAAACCAATTAATGCAATAATTCTTTCAAAACATATTGATGGGGGGATTATGTCCTACCTGTGATTTTGGACCGGGTGATTTTGTCCTACCTGCATTTTAGACAGGGGGGATTTTGTCCTCCTGTGTCAAAAATCATTGGGGGGATTATGTCCGGGGGGGATTATGTCCGGGGCAGGATAGGCAGGACACGTGACCATAGGCATTATTTATTATCAATTAATCCATTTAAGCGTCTGTTGATCGCGAGTAGTATACATTGTAATAAGCGTCTGTCTATCGCGAGCACTATACAACGTAATAAGCATGATTTTATAAATAACTCGTATGTTTAATACATTAATACATACAAGTTTGTATGTCATAGGCATTATTAATAATTACTTTAACTTCTGTTCAAATGACATGATTTTATATGGGTCCGTTGCTAATGGAATTCCCGCAATAGTTGGTAACCGAAATGCGAATGATACCAGTAACCCGTGCAGTACCAGTACCCGTGCATGTCCCGAAATTTTATAACGCGGTCGGATTCGATCGCGGTTTGAAATCTTGGACCCCGACCACCGCGTTATAATGGAGCTGCAGTGTATAGCATTAAGCCGTACAAAGTTCTTTCTCTGTTAAGCGTTCGCGTGCGGGTAGGTTTTGTGAGTGATTCTGTGAAAAAACTCTGAATGCTATTTGACCCTATTTACTGGTGAAGTAATATGAAAACTGATTGGGGACGTGTGCACGTTTTATACCCATTCATGAATTTACACTTAATAAGTTTAATTACAGCATTTTCGTCTTATTTCTTTCTAAAGTTTGCAGGCGGAAATTAAATTTATGCTAAAAACTTCTCCTTAAACTGCAAAGGGTTGAGGAAATTTTTAACATAAATTTACATTCGTTTTCTTCCAAGACCTTGTTTGTTTTTACCGGATATGTAGGTTGGTTTTGGCCATCTGGGTGGAATAATTACATAAACCCAGCCTATATAAGAGCATGTTTACCAACAAATCTCCACGGTAACCTATTTAATTCCCCTGTCTGGTAGACAATGCAATCCAAAGTGATTTGGAGAAAAAGTTGGTAAACAGGAACTAATGTCTGGAAACCTAATTTAACCCTTTCAACACCAAGTAACTTAATAGGATGTTCCATGCCAATGTTTCAGACTATTCCATTTATAAAAAGGGGATATTTTTTGTTCTCAAAAATATGAAAATTACTTTCAAACAGTGCAGATCCTGATGTAATGAGCCGGCTCATCTGGATCTGCACTGTTTGCATATAGCGGGCTTTCGGGTTCAAAGGGTTAACAGTATTAACCCTTTCAACAACAAGTAACTTAATAGGATGTTCCATGCCAATGTTTCAGACTATTCCATTTATAAAAAGGGGATATTTTTTGTTCTCAAAAATATGAAAATTACTTTCAAACAGTGCAGATCCTGATGAGACGGCTCGTTACGAGCCGGCTCATCTGGATCTGCACTGTTTGCATATAGCAGGCTTTCGGGTTCAAAGGGTTAACAGTATTAACCCTTTCAACACCAAGTAACTTAATAGGATGTTCCATGCCAATGTTTCACGCTATTTCATTAATTTTGTTCATTCAAATTATCCCATTCTTCTAAAAGGGTAATCTGTATGACGTTTAAAATTATTAACAAACAGTGGAGATCCTGATGAGAAGGCTCGTTACGAGCCGGCTCATCTGGATCTGCACTGTTTGCAAACATTGTCTCTATAGAGGTATGTGGTGTTGAAAGGGTTAACACCGACGGGCATGAGAAATAACGGTGGCAATATTTGTGAAATATAAATGTACAGCAGAGTGAGTGGCAGAGGTTCCATGTTATGGTATCAGGCACCGTGCTGGGCATGCATTGAACAAATACACACCAACATATGTGGTTGTGATTGGAGAAATGGGGTTATGGGTTATGCGACCAGTGTGTAGGGGCAGGGCTACATTAAAAAATTAAGATAGCGGTGTAAGGGTTAAAGGTACATACCCACTCAGTAGGCACAAAATGTTCTTTATAGGAATTAAATACCGGTAAGTGTATAATTGTGTCACTATTCCACCAGTTCTAAAGATTACGAGTCGCCGCTATACAGATATAATCATTTAGTAATATTTATTTTACTGATATTGACTCGCGGTGGTATCAGGCTATTTTCATATGCAAATGAGGCATGATATTTTTTAATTATTTATACTAATTAAATGTGTCACCTGAAAAAATAATATTTTCTACAGATTATAAAGTATGTTAATTGCACATCAAAAATAAATAGAGAATACATAGTAATGTCTGTTAATATTTTAAGGAAACATGGTTATCACCCTGATATCAGTGTGGAAATTTTCATCTGATATAACATGTATAGTAATGCCAATCAATACAAGGGGTAATGGTGAATGAATGTTTATTTTGCCAGAAAATGTCATATCTACAGAATATACAAAACTATCTGTCTCTCTATATTATAACCTGGCATTTTGTGCCAACTGAGTGGGAATGTACCTTTAACAAGAAATGGCACCATTAAACAAAGCTAATCCCCTCACTGGTAGCCTTGATAATAATAATACATGTAATAATAATAATAATAATAAAACAAAAAAACTTTAAAATGTTTGCCTTACAAACAAGGTGAACATAAATCCTCTGTGACCTTGACCTTGGGTGGACGGATGTGGGTCGTATGCAAAACAAAGCACCATCCCTAGACACAGTGTGGCCAAATATTATCAAAATCAGTGAAGTGGTTCATGAGTTATTGAAAAATGAAAGGTATTACAAATGCATGCATGTACGCACGTATGTACATGGACTAATGCTATATCCCCTCTTGCCTATCGGTGAGCGGATAATAAACTACCAGTATTTCAGTGCCTGGCTTGAAATAAATTTATTACAAAGTAAATATTATATGTGAACTATAACAATTATTAAATGTTTATATGAGAAACCTTGATCATCATGGTATGTGTTAACCTTTCAAACAAATACACCAGAAAGCCAACTGCAAACACTGTGGAGCCATCTCATCAGCAACATTTGTCAGTATAAAAACTCATCATTTTCTTAGCAATGGAATAGTCCCAAAAATTATTGTGGAAGAGTCAATTTTGGATATCTGTGGGTTAAAGGGTTAAATGTGAAACAAGTGCAAACACTGTAGATCCAGATGAGACAGCTCGTAACGCACTGTCTAATCAAGATCTACAGCATTTGTCAGTATCGTACAATTTTATAAAAAAACTCTTAACGGAGTAGTCCAAAAATTATCATGGAAGAGTCTATTTTGGATATCGGGGGTGAAAGGCTTAAATACAAACAAGTGCAAACACTGTAGATCCAGATGAGCCGGCTCGTAATGAGCCGTCTCATCCGGATCTACAGTATTTGTCAGTATGGTTCAATTCTGTATTACAATGGAATAGTTCAAAACTTATCGTGGAAGTGCCAATGTTGGATATCTGGGGTGGAAAGGGTTAAATGTGAGGGAACACCAGTTGACATCGAGCCGAGAGCACAGTAATTTGATTCTGGCGTAAAATTGAAGTGCCGAGATGGCAGAATTAGGATACCGGTCAGACAGGATCCAATTTACGCCGGCACAAAGAAGATTTCCCCCAGCCATTGATTTCCGGCACAAACTCTACGGATAGACGTAGGTGGGCGAGGTGTCGTAGAAATTTTATTTTACCAGCATGGAACAGAATGAGAAGCAATCAGTGAATTTAAGAATTGATGAAACTCTGTATTTCAACACACATCCATTATTCTTTGTACATGATCAATCCACATTTAGTACAAAAAAAGTTGTTCAGACAGACTAAATGTAAAGCGAGTGTAAGCGGAGAGCAGGCAAACACACATAAATGGTACCCAGGAATACGAGTAACCGTAGATAGAAACGTGTATAAATATATTTATTATGGACATTCCATGTACCGTATTAACCCTAAATATTCGGACACAATTTGCTTTGGGAAACCCCTATTAAATAGGGGATTCCCAAAACAAATTGTATCTGAATACATACATTATTGCGATTAGACCACTACTGCCATACTAACCCTAAATATTGTTTATGTGTTTCCCCAAATAAATGGTGTCCAAATATTTATAGTTATTACGGTATTTGATATATGATGGATTTACATTTATTGAGCATAGGCTGCATATACAGCCTATGCTCAATAAATGTAAATCCAATAATTGTTTACAAGAAAACACTGTTAATGTGATATTGGAAATTCCAATTGATGGATTTACATTTATTGAGCATAGGCTGCATATGCAGCTTATGCTCAATAAATGTAAATCTAATAATTGTTTACAAGAAAACACTGTTAATGTGATATTTACAGACTTACAGACTATCGTAATTTTGCACTTACAAACATTTTAGTCCTACGAAGTTGAGTGAAACGGCCGCCAGATATCCATGCTTGACATCACATGCTACTGACAGCAGTGCTGTATTCATCAGGGCTGTTGTATTTATTATATTGATCACACAAAATGCGGTAGGTATATTAGACTCGGTTCATTCGTCATACTTAGTGAATTTACGAGACAATGAGCGGAATTTATCCTGCCAGTGAATGTATTCATCGAATCCACAGAATTTATCAGATGGTCGTCCCAATAAATCTCACATTAACTACTTGCAGAAAGGACTATTTGCAGAAACATTGTAAACAGATTCTGTAGCAACGGCAATTGATTAACCCATTACATGTGGAATAGACCTTTATGGGTATGAATTTTTAAAAAAAAAAAAATTCTCAATAAAAGTATATGTTGTGACCACATATTTGATGGTCACAACATATACTTCTGAGCGCATAGAAGGAATATATTTGGGATTTTTCGCAAACATAATGGCATATCCTCAGCATGAAAAAAAGGTTAAATTTCAATAATGAGCATTTGATTCCCAGGACAATTACTATGATTACTGTACAAGCCAATAGGAGCCACCATGTGAGAAAAGGTAACTTATGACATTTGCGACCAGCGTAGGCCCAGATCCGACTGATCAGGACCTACACTAGTCGGCATTCCCGCAATTGAACATTGCTTGTCCCACACAATAGGGAGTGTGATCAAACTTTTGATTGCAGAAATCCCCATGATGATCAGGATCTACAATTGCCGCAAATGTTGTAAGGTAACTTTTCTTAGTTGCAAGTGGCACCGTTAGATGGTGAATTATCTGTGCAGAATAATCAGGACCTACAAGTACAGTGAGAACCTTGGGTGCCGTCCTTGATTTGATTACAACATGGAGGGAAGGCAATGTAAAATCAATGGCAATTACTCCACATGCTGTGAAGTAGTCTTGTAGTAGTTTGGGGTGTTACATTAGACAGGCTGAACCCTTTGTCCTTTCTCTCAGTAAAAACATGGTTTTGCAGCATTTTAGAATCATTTCCATTGGAAATGATTCTAAAGTGCTGCCAAACCAAGTTTTTGATGAGAAAAATGGAAAAATAAAAAATATTCAGCTGACGACACAAATTAATTCAGCATTGTAACACAAGACCGCAACACAACAATTTTCGTCTGCTGTTGCTTTTATATCCTGCGTTACTTCTCAATAAAAACACGGTTTGACAGCCCTTGAGAATCATTCCCAAAGCATGTTGTAAACAATCCTAAAGTGCTGTCAAAGCATGTTTTTGATGATAAAAATGGAAAATAAACAGCAGACGACAAAAAAATTAAGATAGCGATGTAAGGGTTAATGCTCTTCTCATTTCCATTATGTGACCCAACATGACTACTGTCTGTTGCACGTTTTGCTGTCGACAAACTTTTGGCTATTAAACACATACAATCTAAAATATATTAAAATGTATGTATTTCTCATTAATAACAAAAAGGTCACCATCCTCAAAACATTTTATTTGATGAAATTCCATCAAATATTGATTTCATTGCAAAAAAGATTTGTTTAAGGGAATTTAACATGGGGTGCTAAAAACAGATTTTTTAAAATATGTTTTGACTTTGTGGACAGATTTTCAAAATCTAACTTTTGTTTTCTTAGTTACATAGTACATCATTTCCAAGCTATCTAGCTACAGCCAGGTTTCGGAGACATTTGCCAAAGATTTTCTTTGTTCAACCCTTTTTCCCACTCTTCACCTTTTTCAACCCTTTTGCCCCTTATTAAATTCCCACAGGAAAATCTTTTCTTTCTTTTTTTGCAATAAAATCAATATTTGATGGAATTTCATCAAATAACAAACATTGGGGAGGGTGACTTATTAATGAAAAATTTAATATTTTTTAGATTTAATGTGTTTAATAGCCAAAAGTTTGATGGCAGCAAAACGTGGAACAGACAGTAGTCTAGTCATCTGAAGTGTGGTTACAACCGATTCTGAGGTAACTTTGATACAACATGATTTCGATTTTTGATGGCAAGCAGTCTGATAATGAAACAGATCTGCCATTTCTGGACAGTTTAGTGCTAGATCAGCAAATCTGCACAAGAATTTGTAATAAACCAACAATCAATCATTTTGCCATTTTTCTGAGAAAATTCTTAACGGTAGTTGTACATGGAAATAAATGAGAAATCATTCTAATGTAATATTGGTTACAAAAATGGCTGTGACTGGAGAAATGGGGTTTATTGGATTTGTGACAGTGTTGCTCCTGATGATCAAATAGCACACTCCTGTAGCCTGATAACTACATGTAATTATAATGCTTGTTAGAAGCATGATAGGTGTTTCATTGACGGAATGGCGAACAGTGCAGATCCTGATCAGACTGTGCGGATGCACAGGCTGATCTGGATCTACACTGGTCGCAAAACCCATAAGCCCCATTTCCCCAGTCACAGCCACAAATACAGCTGGTCTACTGTACTCCTATACTTTGTTATCATGAACACACAGTAACTTACAGTGATCCCACCACAATTGAAACAACAGGTTTACTGAGTGTCTGGTTTTAGATTTCATATGATATTTATTAACCTTTCACCCCTAAATAACTGGAATGGATATCGATATTTTAATTTTCCAACCAATCCACAATGATTTTCAGACTAGTCCATTTATGAAAAGGGGGTGCTTTTTTTCCCCTAAAAAAATATGAAAATTACTTGCAAAAAGTGCAGATCCCGATGAGACGGCTCGTCATGAACTGGCTCATCGGGATCTACACTGTTTGCAAACACCGATTTAGATGGCTGTAGTGTTGAAAGTATTAAACAAGAATGCTGACATCATAAGAAACTGCTATGGCGAGTTTCTTATGAAATCAGTCAACAAGATTAATAAATATCAATAATTCCAGCATAAAAATATTTACACAATTCCCTAACATTTGATTGGTCCGTAGCAAGTCTCTGTCCGAAATTTATATCCCAGTAAACTCAAATGCCGAACTACTTTCCGTAACCGTCAGGCGAAGTTAAAATAATTCTTAAGAAAACGGAAAATAAACATATTTTCTTGATGAATTTATTTCAAATGCTGGAATTATAAGGAATGAATGGTCTTTTTGTGGAATTTATCGGGGATATAGAAACAGCAGCGTAATTTGGATTTCAAACAGTTTACATGACGTCACACAACGTAACGTCAAAACGTGGGAAAACAGGTCATTTTGTAACTATTCATGTGCACATCACAATTCATTGATTTTAATCTAAAAAATAGACTAAAATATGCATATATATCCGCCGTGGAAGTGTAATAAATAGGATATTCCATCATACATGTTTGAATAGCGGAAATAATACACTCGTGTCCGTCGGCATCCATGCAAGCAACTCGTTCGCTACACTCACTCGTTGCTGACGCGGAAGCCAACGCACACTCGTGTATTATTTCCCGCTATTCAAAATGTACGATGGAATATCCTCTATGTATTAGTACACTGTGAAGCCTATTTTCTACAATAAACTGCCTTTCCTTGACGACAGTAGAACCATTTCATACCCCAGAACCTATTTATAGTCTCATCAATCATCTCGCGGAAAGAAGCCCAATGGGCGCAGATTATGCAATTCCACTTTTGTAATTGAAGCGCCATACAATTTTATATCAAGACAAAATGGAAATAAATGTTCCACAATGACGAAATAGAAATCAATGTTCTTGTACAGTAGGAAACCTTATAATAGGAATGAAGGAGATTCAAATAGCATCGCTCACAATATCCCGATGATCAAATTGAAGCATTACGGAAACCATCGCTTGTATGAATTCTTAGAAATGCTGGGATATGTTTAACTATTTACATACAGAATACCTTGTTAACCCTTGCACACCTAAGAAACAACCATGGACTATTTCATGTTAAGTTTGAGAATGTTCTATTATGCAGAAAAGGGGGTCGGTCGGTCATGTTGTAATCAATTAAAAAATATCCACAAATGGTGTAGATCATGATGAGATGGCTCGTTTCGAGCCGGCTCATCATGATCTACACTGTTCGCAAATCAAATATTTGGAAAGAGATCTCTAGTGTTGAATGAGTTACGAGCACATGTATACAATTTGAAAATAGTTGCTAGCAATTTTTCTAATTTCTGCTCAAAAGTATATGTTGTAACTACTCATTTGACAATCTTCAGTCGAGATTCTCGATGAGACGGTTCAAATGGTGGTCATAACATATACTCCCTGGTTTCCTTTGCCGATTTCAAAATTCTCTCAAATTTTCCGGGACAGTTTGTCCATTGTCAAAATTCAGTTTTTGTGATTTGAAAAAGTGGCTTTCTTTTTTATTTTCCTCATAAAAAACACAACTAAAAAAAACAAGAGGGCCATGATGGCCCTAACTCGCTCACCTGACTCCATGAACACCAGAGGAGAATGTGACAATTGAGTTCATGTGTTTTAAACAAAATTGTGCTATTTTTAGACGGCGGCCATCTTGGATTAGCGATGACCTCTGAAAAGGCTTCACCCATGGACCATAACTGTGAAGTTTGGCCACCATGGGCCAAGCGGTTCGTGTGAAGAAGAATTTTGAAATCTCTAATAAAAGAACGACCTTTTGACCTTTCGGCGGCCATCTTGGATGACATGACCATCCAATTTCAACAAAAAATGTACCAGAGTGATCGCCTCTCTGATACTTTCAATTTGATATAGACATGACCATATTCGGTCAAAAATAAAATTTGACCCCAATTTGACCCCACAGGCCACGCCCATTTTTGACCCCGGGGTCACCATTTTAACAACTTTGAAAGAGCAATGTACATGGATCATTCCTACCAAGTTTTGTCGAAATCCGGTTGGCGGTTCTTGAGAAGAAGATTTTTTAAGAATTTGTGCTATTTTTAGATGGCGGCCATCTTGGATTACGTAATGACGTCATTTTAACAATTTTGTAATCCCCCTACCTAAGGACCATGACCATGAAGTTTGGTGACTATAGGCCCAATGGTTACCGAGGAGAAGACGTTTGAAAATGTTCACGGACGACGGACGACGACGACGGACGACAGACGACGGACACATTGCGGTAACAATAGCTCACATGAGCTTCGCTCAGGTGAGCTAAAAAATATTATCAAAAAAAAATACTGTTTTTGCATTGTTTATATGGCCGTAAAATGGGAAGGTTTTGTAAAACAGACAGTAACTTCAGGGCAGGCTGGAGAAAAACTTTTGCCAGCAGACTACCGGTTGTGTATCCACAGTGTTTAAGCTATGCTATTTATGAACAACTGTTTGGGTTATATCCAAAAGATCAAATTATATTAGAATGTCAAAGAAATCTCAATATTTTATCCAATATATATTAGGTCTTGGCTCTCATGCAACATACCGCATTAAACTGCTGCAGAAAATGAATCAAAGTTGAAGATTGTTGATGTGATGTCTCCGCCTATTTCACGCCACCGGACTATCTATCTATATAGATCGGACGTGGCTAACGGAAATGATTACCGCTTTTCTGGCAAAGTAGGATAATATTTGGCAGAAGAAAATCACATGATGGCATTCTCAAGATCTTGTGTCTGATGATTGTGGATGACAAACTGTGCCTTAACACATAAGACGGGAACCGAAAAATGGTGTCTGCTGCCATGTCATATTGTGACTTTTCTCTCAATAAAAACATGGTTTGGCAGCATTTTAGAATAATTTCCATTGGAAATGATTCTAAAGGGCTGCCAAACCAAGTTTTTGATGAGAAAAATAAAAAATATTCAGCAGAAAACACAAATTTATTCAGCATTGTAAGGGTTTGTAACACATTTTGGTAGCGGTTTCATATCATTTCCATCTCTAAAGCTCTGTCAAAACATGTTTTTGATGAGAAAATTGAAATTAAACAAGTCGTGCCCACCGTACAAGGGGAATACATGTACATTATATCCAGTACATTACATCCAGTACAAAAATACACAGCAGGGGGCCGTTTCATTAAACTTCGTACGACTTCGTACGACTAAAATGTTCGTATGTGCAAAATTATGATAGTCTGTAAATTTCACATTAACAATGTTTTCTTGTAAATAATTAATGGATTTACATTTATTGAGCATAGGCTGCATATGCAGCCTATGCTCAATAAATGTAAATCCATCAATTGAAATTTACAGACGATATTAAATTTGCACTTACGAACATTTTAGTCGTAAGAAGATTTTTTTTTAGAACATAGTACTGTATGAGACCCAAGTGGGTGGGGTAATGGATCTTTTGTAATGGGCATTTTTTGTGTCACAGGTCTGAGTCTTCCACTTGTGGTCCAGAGCAGTCCCTGTGCATCTGACCAGTCAAGTGATGGTATACAATGTAGATACATGTTCATAAATCATTCATTGAATTACAACATTTAATTGCTGAAATCATGCACAATCAGTTACTTTCTCTAGATCGATGATTAGACAGTCTCCTCCAATTGCAAGTGGAAGCATCATTTGTGTGATGTCAAGATTGTCCACAACAGTTACAACACACACATGAATGCACATCTGATCTAGGCTAAACGAGGTCTTGGTTTTGCATGTTGCTATTATACGACAGTCATTTCAAATTATAGTTAACATTACAAAATAGTTTAAATTTATTTTCACTACCATGGCCATTTTTGATATTATATCACCTATTTGTCCATTCCGTGCAAATTTTCCAAACAAATAAACACAAATATAAGAGTCATTTTACCTTGACCTTGGGCATGAGGACCAAATCGTTTGGTGGTTTGTTTGTTTGTTGGGGTTTAACGGCCTATCAAAGGTCATTTAAGGTCGGGTCAATGGGTGTAGTATTAAATCCCATATATTACCTGTACAAAAATGGAGGGAAAATCCTCAAATCAGAAGTGAATATTCACAATAACAAAACTATATATTCAGCCCTAAAATCAGAATAATCCTGATCTGATGCCAGGTCCTCGCCACATCAGAATCACTTGGCCCCCTCCCAGAAGCAGTAGGATCAGTAATAATCTTACTGCTTTTATAATGGGCAATAACCCAATTCAACTCCAAGGTAACAAAAGAGCCAAAGATAAAAACGTACCTTAGGGCCAAACCAGGCACATTGTGATTCCTATAAGGAGGAACCCCCACCATTAATTTACGCCGTCGCGTTTACCCGACCAACCACCCACCCAAATGGGTGTGCTATAGAAAGTATAGATGGTGGAAAAGCAGCAACAGACGTTTCAAGTCAATCAGACTGGGTTGTGGAGATGTATGATGTTAACTAAATCCGGATGCATAGATGCTCAAATGGAAGGATACACTTCAATAGTGCCTAATAAAAGTAGGCAAAGGCCAGTATAATGATGTACTAGTAATCACATACAAACTTACTCACATCATTGTCATTAACTCTTTGCATGCTAGCGGCGAAAATATCCGCCAAACGAATTAGGAGTATATGTTTTATTTCTCTCTGTAAATATGTCTTGAAATTTCATTAGAATTGTGTCCTACGGACACAATTCTAATGAAATTCCAAGACATATTCATGACATTTATAAGGAGAAATAAAAGAAAATATAATGAATTGTCATCTGCTATTTTTGAACTATTTATAGCCCACAAATTTCCCAGCATGCAAAGAGTTATTCAAAATTATTAAGACCTCGTTAGAATACAAGGTCACATAACGATGTGTCTGTGAGACAAAGAAATGCTCAAAAATGTTTATTTGTGGTTGTGACCGGTGAAATGAGGCTCATAGTATGTGTGACCAGTGTAGCTCCTGATCAAATAGCCTGACACTATAGGAATGAATGGCCTTTTTGTAGAATTTATCGGGGTATAAACTTGGAAAAGTCGCGGGAATACTGGACGAAGGCCGGAAGGCCTCGTCAAATATTCCCGCGAATTTTCCAAGTTTATATCCCCGATAAATTCCACAAAAAGGCCATTCATTCCTTATAATTCCAGCATTTGAAATAAATTCATCAAGAAAATGTGTTTATTTTGACAGACGGCAGCCATTTGTTTACATCGACAGCACTGACAGCTCACCTGTAGAAAGTAGTTTGGCGTGGGAGTCTACTGGGATATAAATTTTGTTAGGGAATTGTGTAAATATTTTTGTGCTGGAATTATCAATCTATATTGCTTGCATGACGGGTGCTTTATTGATGGAAATACGAACAGTGCAGATCCTGATCAGACTGTGCGGATGTACAGGCTGATCTGGATCTACACTGGTCACAAAACCCATAAACCCCATTTCTCCAGTCACAGCCACATAACACTGGCACCATATCTGTGGGCGAACAAACGAAATCCGTCTTGTTGACCAACAATGGACCAGACTATGATGCATAATTCAAATCGCAACTTTTCCCCCATCAAAAGATCAAGCTATATGACAATGGACACTTGTCTGTTCCGAGTGGCTTAAGTGGCTGCTGTCTGCGTAGGTGTGAACCGCGACTACCGCAACAACTCAGACATTCAGACATCATTTATATTGAATAGAGCAAGTGAGATGGGGCTCACGAATACCCCCGGCCGCCACCTCGTCCGACCAACAAACATTTTCGAAGACATTGGCCTTGACTTTGGGCTGTAGAACGAAAATATGGATGCAGATAAAGAAGTATATGAAGCTTCAAGTCAATCTGACTTACAGTTGCAGAGATAATGAATGGATACCCAAACACTTTAAGGCAAATCTTACAAACGGACAGAAATTCGAAAATTATATACCCTTGACATACTTCGATTGCCGGGGTATAAAAATACCTACAAACCTAGCATTTCCGAAAATAAACAATATATTGAGAGAAAATTTGTTTCCCAAAACGAATGGTGTCCCAATATGTCATGAAGAATGGCATAGTGGATAGATTGTGTTCAGTGCTGTCACAATTTTATTGTTTGCCACAGACATACCTCCGCATAATATCTGCTTATAAAAACGTGCATGATGTTACAGAACATACTGCAGTTCAGGTTTAGCATAGCTGCAACAGCTTTAGTGGAGAAGGTATCAAATTCCAGAAATAGCTAAGTCATATATGGCTGTGACTGGAGAAATGGAGCTTATGGGTTTCGCGAAAAGTGTAGATTCAGATCAGCTTGTGCATCCGCACAGGCTGATCAGGATCAGGATCTGCACTGTTCGCACATCAATCCAGGCAACACCCGTTATGCTTCTAACAAGCAATGTAGATCATTATCAGGCTAGTGGAGTGTAGTATTTGGTCACAAATTATATTAGCCCACATTCTCCAGTCACAGCCACATATAGAGCATAAGCCCCATTTCTTCAGTCACGGCAACATATAAGGAAGAATATATGGGGAAATTGTCAGTATAGGAGACCAGAGTTCCAGATAAGCTGCGTATTTGCTTAAATACCCAATTAAAATTGCCAAAAACCCAATTGAAATCAGAAGTAGCGTGTATCAAAAAGCAATAACAAATTTGTGGTACCTTTATCATGCTACAGAAAACAATAAACAGACCACAAATATAGCATATTTTTCTTATTTTCCATGAAAACACATCTTGGTATTTCATTAGAATTGTCTCCAAGGAGACAATTCTAATGAAATACCAAGACATGTTTTCATTTCGAAGCACACTATTCAATAATTGCTGTCTGTTGATGTGTAAACAGTAGTGTGATTTTATTTTACCCAATTAAAATATTGAAATACCCAATTGCTTCAGATATGATGGGAGTGAAAATACTCAATTACTAATTCCTTATCTGGAGCCCTGGGAGACATTATTTATAGAATTTGACAAAGATTGGCCGTACCTGATCAGGTGATTGTGCTGAATCAGCGCGGGCGTTGTTTTCTTGGTTTGACGTGCTCTTCTCCTGGCGGCAGGCCATATGATAGTCGTTCTTTGTTTTGATAACTTTGTTAAGCTTCTTCTCCCATGGCTTTTGTACCTGCACATTAACCCATTTCATGCTGAGGATAAGCCATTTTATTTGCAGAAAATCCTTAATGGTTTTTTATACGTTCTCACAAAATATCAGGAAGATGTTTTCACATGTAATTTCACAATTGTAAACGGTGAAATATGTGGTGCAGTAAAAACAATATTTAAAAAAAAAAATGTTTTTGTCTTTTCAACAATTTTTTCGAAAAACTCTGAAAAGTGTGTCTGCATGTGCGACAAAAAATTGGTGAAAAGGTTCAGTTATTAAGAAATGAACGGTGTTACTAATTTACATATGAATGTACGTACATGGACTAACGCGATATCCAATCTTGCCTATCAGAGAGGGGATGCAGAATCTACGTAATCTGTTCTGGGCCTACATTGTTTGTGATAGGCCACATAGGGAGGCATTGCCTACCTTCCTGAAGTATTGGGCCAAATAAAGCATAATATTGCATTAACCGTTATCATGCTAGGAACATAAATTGTCGTCTGCTGTTGTTTCCTATTTCTTCTTCTTTCTCACCAATACCATGGTTTAAGAGCATTTGAGAATCATTTCCATTGGAAATGAGTCTAAAGTGCCGTCAACCTATGTTGTTGATGACAATAAAAATAAACAGCGGACGACAATATTTAATTCAGCATTGTAAGGGTTATAAAGATATCATAAGGAATCATTGGAAGGGAAGCAAATATAAATGATTCTATGTTGATCAAAGCACGGTTTTAATGGGAAAATGGAAAACAGCAGATGACATAATTGCATTTCACAATGTTTGGCCTACCTTCCTGAACTGGTCCTCCATGTCCTTGGTCTCCTTAAAGTGCATCATGGACTTGTGGTAGTTCTCCTTCTGCCATTGTTTGATGGACACGGTCACCTTGTTGACCAGCTTCTCCCCCACCTCATTGTGCAGCTCCGCCACCTTCTCCGACTCCTCCAACACCCCCCGCCATGCCCCCTGGGTTGTACCGTACTCCGGACCTGGTGAAAACGGTGGGTTGCTACATATAACGGCCTCACAGTCTAGGAAGCAGTGGCGTTTCGCAGACTACCCCACCACCCCCACCGAAGTTTTGAATCAATCCATCTTATGGTTGCAGAGATTAAGTAAGTTAAAAAACTTTCAGCGTAGATTTTGGACGGAGAGACAGTTGCATGCATCACACGAGTACTTTCAGTAACAGAGAACTGGAGTGCACCCATCGAGGTCAGTTGTTAACCCATTTAGTGCTGAGGATATGCCATTTTGATTGGGAAAATCAAATATCTTCTTTAAATGTGCTTAGAAGTATATGTTGCGGCCACCATTTGAACCATCTCATCGAGACGGTTCAAATGAGTGGTCACAACATATACTTTCATGGATAAATAGCAAAAGTAGAACATTTAAAAAGATTCATACCCGCGACGGCATGGTGTATTCCACATGTAATGGTTTAAGTGGGATTTCTTTACAAAACCTTTAACCCTTTCAACACCACAGACTGTGAAACCAACATTTGTAAACACTGTAGATCTAGATGAGTTGGCTTTGTAACAAGCCGTCTCATCAGGATCTGCAGTGTTTGTCAGTATGTTTCAGATATTGACAAGCTATCCTCAGTTGGTTAATGGAATCGTCCAGAAATTTTCATGAACTATCAATGTCGCACATTTACTGGGGGAAAAGAAAGTCCATAGTTCAAAGAAATTTGATAAAAGAAAATAAGGAAGTGAATTAACTATCAAATCATTCCTATTTATAGAGATATAAGATACTAAAAACTTCAATGCAAAAGTGATTATAATTATTTGATTTAAATTAAAATCAAATCATAATAATGACTTTGGCACTGAAGTTTTTACTAATTTAAAATAAAATCATTATGATGACTTTAGCATCAAAGTGTTTACTAGCTTATATCTCTGAGAGAGTGAAACAACTTTCCAAAACTTTACACACTGACCATGATGTTCAATTTCTCCGACACTCACCTCTGTCCAGAAATTCATTCCATTTTTTTGACCACTGTGAAAGTTGTTTTGAGTAGCTTTTCTCTATTTCCGACCGCGCCACTATGAGTTGCCGTAAGCTACTACAGAGCTTGTGTCCATTGTCTGTTCTGTTCACCGTGCGTATAAACTTTCCCACCTCCCAGAAACTGTCACTGGAGGCTTGAACCCCATCCTCGTTGACAGACATGGCCGTACCAGTGGTGAAAACAGGTGATCCGGCTCTGCAACGATATCAAGCACAATGATAGATGGTGGATTTGATTGACTGATTGGGGTTTTACGTCTGTTCAGCATCAAGGTAATATGTGGCTGCGACTGGAGTAATGGGGATTATGGGATTTGCGACCAGTGTTGAACCTAATCAAATAGCAAACTTCTGTATCCTGATAACGATATATGCATTGTATTGCTTGTTCGGAGCATGACAGGTGATGGAATGGCGAACAGTGCAGATCCTGATCAGAATGTGCGGATGCACAGGCTGATCTGGATCTACAAAGGTCGCAGAACCAATAAACCCCATTTCTCCAGTCACAGCCCATATATCAGTTACATACACGTAAATATTTCCTCTATCTCTATGATACCAACGCAGCAATCTATTTCACAGAAACCGTAAATTCCAAACTTCCCATACACATAGTAAGCAACTGTCATCCAGAAGTGCAATCGGAACACCGCCTATTGAACGCTACTGACAACCACAACTACGTAAGAAGATTGCGGAAGTTTCCAATCAATACAAAGATGCCAATAATACACTATCAGCCTTGTTTCCAACGTACCGCTACGACGGTATATGTTTGGACCATTTGTTTTGAAGAAAACCATAGTTTGATTGGAAATGTCAGCAAGCACTGGGCCTACCAATTATTATGGAACTGCGCAATACTATTTGAATACAGCTTGATGTATTAACTCTTTGCATACTGGGAAACTTGTGGGCTATAAATAGTTCAAAACTAGCGGACAAGAATTCATCATATTTTCTTGTATTTCTCCCCGTAAATATCATGAATATGTCTTGGAATTTCATTAGAATGGACATATTTACAGACTGAAATAAAACATATACATGTACTCTTAATTTGTTTGGCAGATATTTTCGCCGCTAGCACGCAGAGTTAATGGAAGACATCTATTTTTTGTGTCACCAGTTGCAGGGC
Organism: Conchocele bisecta; assembly: GCA_029237695.1. Classification (NCBI taxonomy): domain Eukaryota; kingdom Metazoa; phylum Mollusca; class Bivalvia; order Lucinida; family Thyasiridae; genus Conchocele; species Conchocele bisecta. The sequence continues at coordinate 91,264,969 of CM055273.1, forward strand.
TGTACGAATTGGCACGCCCGACGCCCGGGACAAGTCGGTTTTATGCTGGAATTTAGTCCCGGGCAAGTCACTATTTTCTGTTAGAACTATTTTCTGTTAGAACGTCCCGCCACAAGCCCGTTTTTTGGAACCGGACTGTCATAAACTTAATCCCAAAACTCACCACTTTATCGATCGATAACGCTGCGTGCGTCCTGGCGATTCGCAGCTACTGTGTTACACAGTACCTGTGTATCGCAAGAAAGTGATATAGCAATCTACAGCGACCCTGATTATATTAATTTAATCGAATTTGAAAGTAATTAGCGAATTAGCGAAAATATTCTGTGGCGATCGATGGTTATTGATTTATTTTATGTACGAAGGAAAAAGTGAAATTGAATGGGATGGACATACTATGAAGGTATGTTTGATTCCCAAGGCGATGTTTGAACGGTTCCACAACCTCCAGATTGGAAGTCGGTGTTCTAAGCCCTATATACTTATAAACGAAGGAAAGAAATGCTCCTAACGAGCGACCATACATGTACGTACTTAGAATAACAGCTAACGTAACGCGCGGTAAACTGAAATGGCCTACGTGACAATTGACATTGACGTTCCAACAAGATTTTCACGGTGTGTAATCGATCGTATTTTCTCGCCACCATATGAAACCAGACTCGAGAAACACAAATTAAGTTGTGAATTTCTGAATTTGTCAATTGTTTGTATGGTCTAAGAAATCAAACAAATGTGACAATTCTTTTTACAAAATATTAGAATTCTCATGTGTTGTCAAAACATGTTTTATTAAGACATCGGACAAATGTGAAAAGAAAACCAGAAAACATTGATATTTGTTTACAAAAACATATTATTACAAAATTTGAGAATCGTCTTAAGAAACGATTCTCATGTGCTGCCAAATCTTGGTTTTATCAAGAAATCAAACAAATGTGAAAATGCACAAGCTAATGCGTAATTATCAATTCATCGGCGATGCGATGACGTGAGCGACTACATAACGTGGTTTTGGTATGTTTGTTTCCGCCGAATTCTAAAGGTCAGTCACACTTTGCACGTGAAACTGGATTACCGACTGATGATTGTAAACACCATCAGGTGTGCAGCTAGACCGAAAATGATATGTCACAAATTTGCTAATTGGGGAAGGGTGGGTACGGCCATATTTTTTTTTATGTTACAATCTCGCGCTTTTGCGATCTCGATCTCGCCTTCCGCTTTTGGAAATACGATTTGCCCATGCATGTGTAGACAGCATGCGTGTTGGATTTGGTTCTACGTACGGTACATGCATATAAAACATGCTAGTTCGAATTGCATTCTACGTACGTACGTACATGTAATGTATGCGCAAAACTCAATTTCAACACGCATGCATTCTACACACACATAATGACATGAACAAACGTATTTCCAAAAGTGGAAGGCGACATCGTGAAAAGGCTGAGGCGAAAACGCGACATCGCGGTCTTGAAAACGTGAGATAGCCATGTGAAAACGCAAGAATGAATACAATAGAATCTCACGTTTTCGCCTCGCGATTTGGTCTCGCGTTTTCACGATCTTGTGTATAGGTCGACGATGCAGTAACCTAACCAATAACACGTATCAAAATAATTTTTTTTTGGTCAATAAACGTGTATTGGCAGCACATTAGAATCGTCTCCTAAGACGAGTATCATTTTTTGTCAAATTATGTTTTTGTTGTCAAGAAATATAGATGTTTGTCCACATTTATTTTATTTCTTAATAAAAGCTTTACAATGTTTTTGCAGCACATGAGAATCATCTCCTAAGACAATGTGTACGTGTCCTCCTATTAGGGACATGTAGCAACCTCGCTTTTTCGACGAAAACGCGAAATTCTATCATATTCAATCTCGCGTTTTGCAAACACGCCGCACATGTATGAGCAAAACTAATCCGAATTTTTCAAAAGCGGAAGGCGAGATCGTGAAAACGCGAGACGATTCTCATTATTTTAGGAAACGATTTGTATACGACCGTTTTTAAAAAACGGTACGTATTATGTTTTACCGCTGGGACGGGCGAGCGGCTGACAGAAAAAGTGCATAGTTCGTGTACACAACTCCTCCGAAACCGTTCAGTCGATCGATTTGAAACTATACACACGTCTTCTACACATATTGAAGATGTGCACCTTGGTGTTTTTATGCCGAAAAAATATTTTTTAACAAAAATATCACCTTTTTAACTTAGCCATTGTTTCTACATTTTTCTATACAATTCTATATACGGTACAGAGTTTGTGTACACAACTCCTCCGAAACCGTTCAGTCGATCGTTCTGAAACAATACACATGTCTTCTACACATATTGAAGATGTGCACCTTGGTGTTTTTATGCCGAAAATGCCGAAAACATATGTTTTAACAAAAATATCACCTTTTTAACTTAGCCACTTTTTCTACATTATTGTATCCAATTCCCTATTATTTCTACTTTACACTCTACTTTTCTATCTCTGCCTAAATTAGTATACATGTTTAGCACAACGAGATGAAGAAATAATGCTATAGACTTTCAAATTCTCATTAATGTTTCTGCCTTGGTGACAGCTTCACATTTCTGCATCTTCGCTGTCTGGCCCATATTCGACGGGCGTATTTTGTGACTTGCGGCACTCTTGTTTTGCTTTATTATTGTCGATAAATGTGTTTTGAGTATGCACTCGTCGCAACGTTATGTCCGCAGTGGCACAGTGACAAAAGACCACAAGAATAAATATGTACTATACAATGTTTATTATTATAGATATTTAATATAATATGTATATGTGCCAAGTGCTCAATTGTATTATATTTAACAACTATGATAATAGTTTTTGTTTTGGGACAGTTTCGTATAAGAAATCTTACGAGGACAAGTCACTTTTTCAAAATTACTTGCCCTGAAAATTATATTTTCCAGGACAAGTCGGGGCAAGTCACTTTTTTCAAGTCACTTGTCCGGGACAAGTGGCTAAAAAATCAATTACAGCCCTGAGTTGGTATAAACATATTTTATTAATTATATTAAACTATTGTTTACATGAATGTTTGCTATACAAATAGTGTAAGACTTGAAATGATTTAATGGTGTTTAACGGCCTGAAATAGTATTAGAGGATAGGAACAGAAGACTGTTATCTTAGTTGGTCTCCTGTTTGTCACCAGTTTGTCGACAGACAAATCCGGAGGTTGTGGGTTCAAACCTCGCCTTAGGCATCAAAAAATACTTTCATAGTATTTCCATCCCACTAGTCTGTCGGATGAGACTTTAAACTGTGGTCCCGTCTCTATGTGATCCTAGCTGTTGGTGGGACGGGACGTTAAACTCTCACTTTTTTTGTCTACAGAAAAACAATTGGTGGACAAATAAATCGTTATTAAAGACACTGTCTCAAATTAGGTTTTTCACTTCATGTCTGCAAATGGCCTAAGTTAACCTAGCACACCATGTATTTGATCAAATGCTAAGGAATTTGTGCTTTTTCTACTACAAGAATCTTCCACAGACTGTATTACACTACCGCTAGCTGCGCTAATCTTGCCAATATTTGTAAATTTCTTTTTGTTTAAAAACTTAAATATTGTGACAGAAATCAGGCTACAGCTCAGACAATGAAACTGCTTTATTGCCAATAGATGTTCAGAAATGTTGATAATCTGGGCAAGATTAACGTAGGTAGGTGTGTATCAGGGGAGATAATTTTGTAATGCATTTCCGTTATTAATGTACCAGGAAGCATAATTTGTGAAACATAACACTTTTAGTTGTAAAATGATAAAAACTATACGACCAACAAAAACAGGTTTTCAAATGCAATTCGTTTAATTCAAATAAAGTTCAATTAGCAACTAGAAACATGGATATGCCCCCATGACATACTGGGCTCTTAACTAGGTGTGTATTAAAAAAGAAAATTTAAAATTTACACAAATGTTCAGCCCCATTTTAAAGGTCACAAAGGTTAAGGTCATGTTATTGGTGGTGTGATTGCATCACACATGTTCAGGTGAATGAACTATCCAAATATTAAAGCAATTCTTCACGTAATATTGAAGGTATTACATGTTGGAGAAACTTTTCCACGTAACAAAATGGCTAATAGTTTCAGCGACATTTCGAAGGTGACAAATGTCAAGGTCGTGTTAATGGAGGCGCAAGTGTGACAAATGTTCAGGTGATTCAAGTGTCCAAGTATCGAAGCAATCCTTCGCGTAATATTGAAGATATTACATGTTGGAGAAACTCTTACAAACTATTTGATGTAAATCTACACAGACGGATGGACGTATGGAACCTTAAGAGCAATGCAATATGCCCCCCCCCCCCTGGCTATTGCATAGGGGGCATAACTATCGATTGCATAAGTTTTTAATTTCTACATAATTCCAGCACAAAAATATTTACACAATTCCCTAACATTTGATTGGTCCGTAGCAAGTCTCTGTCCAGAATTTATATCCCAGTAAACTCCATGCCGAACTACTTTCCGTAACCGTGAGGCGCAGGTAAAATAATTCTTAAGAAAACGGAAAATAAACACATTTTCTTGATGAATTTATTTCAAATGTTGGAATTATAAGGAATGAATGGCCTTTTTGTGGAATTTACGGGGGATATAAACTTGGAAAAGTCGCGGGAATACTGGACGAGACCTTCCGGCCTTCGTCCAGTATTCCCGCGACTTTTCCAAGTTTATACCCCGATAAATTCCACAAAAAGGCCATTCATTCCTATATTAATTTCCAGGGTTTTTTTCATACCGTATAGAGGACTATATTTACAATACATGTACTTTTTAATTGCCCGCTTCATCATTTTTTTATGTCCATATTTGACACCTATGCCTTATAAGTTCAAGTAACAGAACAATTTCATTTGCTTGCTAGACTCTGTTCAAACAAAAATTGCTACATAATTAATGGACCCAATTTCTGCCTGACGTTATTACAGCATCATTACACACCAATATATTGCACATGAAAAACATGGACTGTGCATTTTAGGAAAGCATAGTGAACATTAGGTGAATTTCAATACTAAACCAGGGCTCCAGAAAAGGAGTTGAGTATTTTCACTCCATCATATCTGAAGCATTTGGGTATTTCAATATTTTAATTGGGTAAAATAAAATCACACTACTGCTTACACATCAACAGACAGCAATTATTGAATAGATTGCTTCGAAATGAAAACATGTCTTGGCATTTCATTAGAATTGTCTCCTTGGAGACAATTCTAATGAAATACCAAGATGTGTTTTCATGTAAAAAAAATAAAATTGTGGCCTGGTTATTGTTTTCTGTAGCATGATAAAGGTACCATAAACTTGTTATTGCTTTTTGATACTCACTACCTCTGATTTAAATTGGGTATTTACGCAAATGCGCAGCTTATCTGGAGCTCTGCTAAACAAAGACTTCAAGTCAGTGATTCCTTTCTAACATATGATTTCGAGAAAAAAAATATTCACAACTTTCACATTGGACATTTTTTAAACTTTGTGTGATCAAATCACTTTCTCAACAACATTCGGGTCCATTTTAAACGAACCTGGTCACCACCAAAGCCACCAATGTCAACGTTTACTAAATGATGACCAACATCTGGGCTTGTGCTTACCAAACTTGGTGAGTACGAGCCTCATTCCCATGCTCAAAATTATAAGCATGTGTCCAGGGGCCAGTTTCACTAAACTTCTACTAAAACTATGACTAAAATGTTTGTAAGTGAAAATTTAGGATCGTCTGTGAATTTCAAATCATTGATTTACATTTATTGAGCATAGGCTGCATATGCAGCCTATGCTCAATAAATGTAAATCCAATAATTGTTTACAAGAAAACATTGTTAATGTGAAATTTACAGAGAAACATAATTTTGTAATTACGAACATTTTAGTCGTATGAAGTCTAGTGAAATGGCCGCCAGATCACTCCAACTACGGCCAACTGTCCTTGACCTAGTTTGACATACACAATTTGGTACACTCTTAGTATTCTAAACTTCTAAGATCAGACGATGGTTTGGATCATTTGTGATGCTGCATTGTATTCTTAATTCACTTCAATTGCCTCTACTTAATTTCCTGCAACAGCTTTAGCGTATGTAGAAAAAACGTTTCCTTTTACTAGAACTACTTTCGTCAGCCCACAATGTCAGTGCATGAAAATTCCACTCATCCGCTCATCCTTATTTCTTATTTTTGCCATCTCTGTCAAAGTCAGGACGAGTGAAAATGTTAACAATTTTCGTTCCCTGAATGTAATATGCTGCTGTACTGATTGAACGACATTTGAAAGATTAAACAACATCAGAGCCCAGTGCAAATAAAACTATCATTTTTATTTGCAAACTTTTACCGAATACATTTTCAAAATCATCATTAGAAAACCCTCACAGATGTAGGAACGTTATTTCTTGGACAGATATATTTGTGATTCGTGGATCCAAACGCATTTCTCCTGAGGGCTCTAGAGAAGCTGAAGCTATTAATTCTGACTTGATTTGCCGATATACGGCAGATCTGAGCCTGCTACTGTTTTTATGGGCTGTTTGTTTAAGAAATGAGCTGCCATAAATGTGCACAGCTCAAATGATGATTTTAACTCCTTGCATGCTATCGAAGAAAATAGCATCCAACAAAGTATGAGTACGTTTCTTATTTATTTCTGTAAATATGTCTTGGAATTTCATTAGAATTGCGTCCTTTTCCTCTGGACGCAATTCTAATGAAGTTCCAAGACATATTCATGATATTTATAGGGAGAAATTGAAGTGAATACAGTCCACGCTCATTTACTCGAAGTCTGTCGGATTGTGATAAATACTTCGAGTAAACCGAAGTTCGACGTAACGAAATTTGAACACGACCTCGAAATATTGCCATACACGTTACAGGACGCAACTCCCATACGACCAGTGACACACAGAGTTACACTTTTGCAACTATAATGTGTTTACTTGCGTTCGCCTATACACACATGTGTATAGTCGAACTAAGTATACACATCTGTATTATCAGGGTGGAACAAGAAAAGACAATTCAAAGCAGTAAAGTAACATTTTATTATGTTTAATAAATAAAGCATGTAAACCGCTTACAGTTTAATTGGTGTCAAAGAAATCACCTTTAACACTAATTCAAAGTCTGTTTACACAGGTAAACAAGTCCAGTCTTTAGATCCGGTAAATTAGTGCCGCGAGTTCGCACTTCGAGCGCAAACTGACACTTTGACTTAACAAGAGTGAAATACCACACATTTCTGTTTTCGGGACCTAACAATTAGTTTGAATTGGCGAAAATTAGACGTAACGGTAGCCAGTTACATTGACAATAATAGGATCTGAAACGCGACTTGAACATAAATTTGACGTAACGAGGGATTTCGACTTAACCGACTTTGAGTAAACGAATGTAGACTGTATAATGAATTGTCGTCTTCTATTTTTAAACTATTTGTAGCCCACAAATTTCCCAGCGTGCACACAGTTATGTGGCTTAGTTTATATGTAGCACTAGCGGAATGGGAATGGATCAACTGAGTGGCAAAAAACAAACATTGTTGGTGACATAAAAATAACATTTATTTTTCCACAAGAAAAACTGTGTATGGTATCTTCAGCATGACTTAATTATCGTTAGAGATAATTGGTACCCAAAAACTTCAAAGTGACGGACGAACGGACGGACGGAATTACAAAAACTATATACCCCTCAACATACTTTGAATGCCGGGGGTATAATAAGCAGAGTTGTGTTGAGTATCAAACCCTGTTAGATTGATCCAGGTCCATAATCTGGACAATAGAGCTACTAAAATTTATTGTCTCCATTAGACTGACGATTGAATGGTTTGTTGGTTGTGGTTGTACGTATGTTCATCAGTAGGTACATATACAGATGGGAATACACACAAATTCCCCTGGTGGCAGATTGGAAAACAAAAATGTATACAAATGAAATAGAAATTTGGCAATATATTTTAGAAACAGGTGGTGAAGAGAATCTTCCAATTAATTTTCTGTTCTCAGAAATTGATGATTTGTGGCGGTGACTTAAGAAATGGGGCATATGGGTTTTGTAACCAATGTAGATCCACACCAGCCTGTGCATCTGCAGTCTTGTCACGATCTGTACTGTTCGCCATTCCATCAATGAAACACCCGTTATGCTTCTAACAAGCAATATACATATCGATGGTCTAGTAACATAAGGTCGTAACTGCTATGCTTTAGCATAGCAGTTACGACCTTATGTTACTAGACCATCGATATGTAGATTGTTATCCGGCTACCGGAGTGTGCTATTTGATCAGGAGCTACAGGGCCGAGGGGTCACAAATACCATCGGCCCCATTTCTCCAGTCACAGCCACATATATTGCCAGGCAAAGCGTTTATATTTTGGATGAATAACCGTCAAGTCTAATTGTATATAATATAATAACGGCAATTGTTTATGATGAAATGATGGAACATTACTGGGATTGGATCAATAACAAAGTCGCAGAAGGAGTAAACATTTCGCAAAGATTCTCCGACATAAACTGGCATTACGATTCTGCATGAGAAAATCCATACCAATTACTCAAGATAGGTAGCATTTAATACAGACATGAAAAGAATATAATTATAATACCTGTACCTCTATACAGGCATGAGAATGGCTTTCGCTGAAAACATCTGAAAATCCACTGAAACCTCCTCACCCTACTTGCAAAAGTATCAAATTTGAGCATACAAGATTGATTCTGAATCATTTTGAAAACGCAAATTATGACAAAATCATCTGAAATCAGCTGAAGATTCTCATGCCTGTATATATCACAATCAAGAAACAACACTGATAGATGACATCACCCTTCAACAAACTTTAACGCAAATTTCTAAGTAATTTGACCTTGAGCAAAATAGTCACATGGGTGGGGTATCGAAGGAACATATGGATAATGACAAATAAGTTTCTGAAGTCTAAAGCAAACCTGGCTTGACTAAAGGTAACAGAGATACTAAGTAGCCAAAGACTTTAACCCTTTCAACACCACAGTCCTGTTTAGTGCTATTGGCAAAAAGTGTAGATCCAGATGAGCCGGCTCATGACGAGCCGTCTCATCAGGATCTGCACTTTTTGCAAGTAATTTTCTTATTTTTGAAAACAAAAACATTCCCTTTTCATAAATGGACGAGTTTGAACATCATTCTGTGACAATTCGATTGGAAAATGGATTGGTTGGAAAATTAACATATCACAGTCCATTCCAATTATTTAGGGGTGAAAGGGTTAATGAAATAAATTTCAATGCTGATAACACTTTGATTATCCTTGTATTGCACTTGGTGACATGTATATATATGGGCCATCAAACACATTCCTGAGGAGGCGGTTATCAATCACACCTTGATTAGGCTGCACACAGGTGAATGACCTGCATATATGCGAGTGTGACTGGAGAAATGGGGCCTATGGGATTTGTGGCCAGTGTAGCTCCTGATCAAGTGAATGGGTTTAACGTCCCAGCAACAGCTAAGGTCATATAGAGATGGGACCACAGTTTAAAGGTACATGCCCACTCAGTAGGCACACATTGTTCTTTATAGGAATTAAATAAATGTATAATTGTGTCGCTATTCCACCAGTTCTACAAATTACAAGTGCCCGCTATACACATATTATCATTTAGTAATATTTGTTTTACTGATAGTGACTCGCGGTGGTATCAGGCTATTTTCATATGCAAATGAGGCATGCTATTTTTTAGTTATCTATCGTAATTAAATGTGTCACCTGAACAAATAATAGTATAGACAGATTATCAAGTATGATCATTGCAAATAAAAAAATAAATACAGAGAATAAATAATAATGTCCATTAACATTTTAAGGAAACACGGTTATCGCCCCTGATATCAGTGTGGACATTTTAAGTTTGATATAAAATGTATAATAATGCCAATCAATGTGTCAGCTAATGGTGAATGAATGTTTATTTTGCCAGAAAATGTCTCAGATGATGTCTCCGATATAAAAAAACATTTTGTGCCTTATAACTGAGTGGGCATGTACCTTTAAAGTCTCATCCGACAGACCAGTGGGATGGAAATACTATGAAAGTATTTTTGATATCTCGGCGAGGTTTGAACCCACAACCGCCGGATTGGTTCTCAGGTTCTAACCCCTAGGCCACAGCCCATCCCCAGCTCCTGATCAAATAGCACACCCCTATTATATAGCCTGATAACTATCTATATATTGCCTGTTAGAAGCAAAACGCGTGTTTCATTGATGGAATGGCGGACAATGCAGATCCTGATCAGACTATGTGGATGTACAGGCTGATCTGGATCTAAATTGGTCGCGAAACCCATTAGCCCAATTTCTCCAGTCACAGCCACATCTTTCCTGTTTTACAGCCAATCGACAGCACGGCATGTGACATAATAGCTTCAACTTCACTGGGGAATTGCTATTAGCTAAACACCATGTTTGTGTTTTTAACCCTTTCCCTGACTTTTCACGCCTCTACAGAAGATGTCTTTTGAAAACATTGTGGGAAAAGGAGAAATTGCTTGTAACAAGCAATTTCTCCTTTTCCCACAATGTTTTCTACTCTATCAGATAATTTAACCATCATTTGACCCGGCCAGCATTTGATTCTTTTATTCAGATGTTTTCGATTTGGATGAGTCAAAATATCGCAAAACAGGGAAAGGGTTAAATTAGATTGAGAAACTTGTCATTTTAAACAAAAATTGCAGTGTACATAGAGAATAGTAGGTTAGTGCCGTGAATGGGAAAACATATCTGGCAAGGCTTAGGAAACGGGATGGGCGAGGCTCTGCCGAGCACATCCAGTTTCCGAGCCGCGCCAGATATTTTTCCCATTCACGGCACTAACCTACTATTCTATTTATCCCGTCAACATTACAAATAGCTTTAAAATGCAAAAAATAACCCCAGCCGCATCTCCAAATTGTATTGACAGGATATCAAAAATGTTTCACGGCATCGTGTTTCACGGCACATACGCACTGTGTTGACGGGATAAAAAAGATATCATCTGCTGCAATTTTGTAATGCTTAACTGAAAAAAATCAATGCTGATTTGTACTCCCCGATTACTATTTCAATGCTGACTTCCTGATCTTCAATGCTTATTTACCCCCAAAATAGGTTTATCTGGAACTGTAAATGCTTGTATTTAACGACGGCACTGGCTCGATGACCTTGCATGTCGTCTCACAAGAAGGGGGGGAGATAGGAAGGAGGTGGATACAGAGGAAACCGGCCCCATGGGGCCTAGCTCTTATTAGAATAGTCCGCTCTGGTTCTTTAATGTGCCCAGACTCTCCTCCAAATCTGATACACGTGACCGTCGTTTAAAGTTCCTATCCGAAAGGACTAGTAGAGCAGGAAATACAAAGTATCTCAGAAATACTGACACCCTGAAACTGAACCCCGAATCGAACCCGGGTCGCCAGCGTGGTAGTCTGACGGTGTTACCCCTCGGCCACGGTCTGCTCCTTGGGTTTATCTGGAGCCCTGAATGCATTTATATTCTATTCACAAGTATGTCACTGCGTCACACCCTAGTAGCCACACACTGTGCAGCACAACAAAACGGTAATTACACAGTTTGCAAATGTCTGCCGAGAAATAAACATTACCGGGCGTTCACTCACGGAAATAATGTTACCGTCGTCAACAAAATGATTAGATCCTAATCTGTGAATGGAGAAATGGAGCTGACAGTATTTGTGGATATTCAGACTTCTGATCTGTTAACACACTCTTGAAGCCTGATCAGGATCAAAACTATAAATTAGAAGCATTACGGGTGTTTTATTGATTGCATGGTTTTATGGATTTACATTTATTGAGCATAGGCTGCATATGCAGCCTATGTTCAATAAATGTAAATCCATCAAAAGTGCAGACCCTGATTAGAGTTGGCGGACGCGCAGGCTTATCTGGGGCTACACTCTTCGCATAACCGATAAGCCCCATTTCTCACAGCCACATATGACTGTTTGATGGTACATGATGATCAGGATCTACACAGGCCACAGACACCGGAAGGTCCATTTACTTCAGCTGGTGTACCACATATGAGACACGCCATGTGATTTTGTACCTTTGCAAAATTTACAAAGTTAATTTTCAAAGAAAATTTTGTCAACTTTTGACGCCGTATACGGAAAATTTTGAAAATGTATTTCATGAAATTACGCAGAAGTCTGAAGGTACAAAATCACATGGTGTGCCTCATATGTGGCTATAATTACAGAAATGTGGCCTATGGCCTTTGCAACCAGAGCAGACCCTGATCAGAATGCACAAATGTGCAGTCTGATCAGGGTCTGCACTGTTTGCCATTCAGTCAGTGAAACACCTGTGATGCTATAGATTTGTATCAAGCTGCAGGAGTGTACCACAAGATCAGGAGCTAGACGTTCACAAAACAACTAAGTAGAGCAGGTGAGCAGGGGCCCCGTCCGCCGACTGGTCCGACCGAAAATTCATTTGGCATCGACCTCGGGCATAAAAGCCGCATGGGTGAATGAAATTATGGATGATGATAAAGAAGTATATGAAGTTTCAAGTCAATCCGACGGACGGTTGCAGAGATAATGGGTACCTGAAAACTTTAACACAAATCTTAGATTGAAGGACAGACAAACAGACGGAAATACGAATACTATATACTCCTCGGCTTCGTATGCTGGGCAAGGGCCTATATTGAGCCTCTATTTCTCCAGATATAGTCAAATACATGACAATAGCCAGGTACAGCAAGCTAACTTTGACCTACCCCTGTGTCAGTCAAGTGGAAAGGTATAGGCGCAGGTACAATGACAGCATTCCACAGCTATCAATGACACTCCAATATCGGAGATCCAGGTAAGTGGCAATATTCAATTGGAATGTATACATATATCAAACTACCAGCTGCATCAATATTTGTTAAAATTAGTTGACAGCTATAAATAGACATTGCTATGCTAAGTATATTAAATTGATCGATGTCCCTCCTTAGAGTTGTGAAGAATTGATGTATCAGGTGGCAGTAAGTTAATTTCTTGAATTTCATTTAAACATCCATATAGCTCAGTTTGCCTAAATTTATAACTGTACCAGCCATGAATGTCTGTATATGCGGATGTGACTAAAAAATGGTGACCAGTGTAGATCCAGATCAGCCTGTGCATCCGCACAGTCTGATCAGGATCTGCACTGTACACTATTCCATCAAAGAAACACATTTTGCTTCTTACAAGCAAGTATATCGTTCGCAGGTTACAGTAGCTATACAGTAGTTATAGTGTGCTATTTGATCAAGTGCTACACTGGTCACAAATCACATAAGCCCAATTTTTACTCTGTGTATTTTATACAGATTTCAAAATTTCTTCGGCAGTGCATTGCACTGACATGTACGGACTTCAGTTTCATAGATAGATAACGAGTGATATGGTTTAACATCCCAGAAACAGCTATACATGTATTGAGAGGTAATAAAGAGACGGTATTTTGGTTTTAACCATTTAATCCCAAAGAAACTTGAAAGCCCATACTATTTTTCACACTATTCCATATATGAGAAAGGGACGTTGTTTTTAGAAATAAGAAAATATCAGCAAATGTTGTAGATCCTGATGAGACGGCTCATTACGAGCCGGCTCATCTTTATCTACACTTCTTTGCAAACATCATAACAAAGGTCTGTGGTGTTGAAAGGGTTAAATATATTCTGCTCTAAATACCGTAGTTCATTCTAATAGTAGCCCCCCTCCCTCATAGTAGCCCCCCTCCCATATTTGTATTCTAAATATGTTATTTTCACTTACATTGTTTTAAATGGATTTTGTATGTGAAAATAACATATTTTGATAATATTTTCAACATTTTTATCCCACAAATTGCATAGCCCTGGGGGCATTTATTAGAATAAATACGGTATTCACCGACAATCATATATGCAAAATGACCTAATTTATAAATCATTATTTGGCAAAACTTGCCAACAGCGAACTATTTTCATGGATGATGGCTCTAATAAACTTCATTGCCATAGTTGTCGTGTGATCGATCTATTTGTTTCAACTTCACTTGCTATACACGCTGTATGCTAATTTATGGTAAAATTGGAGTAGGCAAATTGGATGAAACCTTAGATGTTGTATGTATCTTCTTTAATTCTGAATATAAATGGCTATACAGGTATTTCATGACACTTCAGCCATGTGTAGTCACTGATTTAACCATTTCAACACTACAGACCTCTATAGCGGTGCTTGTAAACAGTCTAGATCCAGTGAGCCAGCTCGTAACGAGCCGTCTCATCAGGGTCTGCACTTTTTGCGAGTAATTTTCACATTTTTGAGAACCAAAACATCCCCTTTTCATAAATGGACTAGTCCGAAAAATATGTTGTGACAATTGGATTCGTCCGGAAATTAACATATAAAAATCCAATCTAGTTACTTAACCCTTAGACCGCTACTCACAACAATTGTCGTCTGCTGTTGCTTTTATATCTTGCCTTATTTCTCAATAAAAACATGGTTTCACAGCACTTCAAAATCATTTCCAATGGAAATGATTCTTAAGTGCTGTCAAAGCATGTTGTAAATGATTCTAAAGTGCTGTCAAAGCATGTTTTTGATGTTAAAAATGGAAAATAAACAACAGACGACAAAAAAAAATAAGATAGCGGTCTAAGGGTTAAGGGTGAAGGGTTAAGATATCACAGTTCATTCCAGTTATTTAAGGTTTAAACCAGCTGATTCACAGAAGTAATCATGCAGTGCCGTCACTGTATATCATTCAATGATAGATTGCTTCATTGATTGCGTGATTTCTTGATTGATTGGGTCTGTACGTTTGTTCACAAACAAGGTCAAGTACAGACTGGTAAGTACCTGTATGGGAAGAACAAGAAACAATGAGACTGAAAGACAGTGTCCTGATCCTGTGTCTGGCACCCATACTATCAGAGCTTCAGATAAGGTGCGTATTTTATGCACTAATTTTAGCAAAATATGCACTGATAATCGAGAGTGAGAGTACAAAATACTCACACCAATGTGAAAATAAGCATCTATTATCAAATTGAGTAACATGAAAATACTTTAATAAAGTTGAAATTGACTTAGTTGACCTGCATGTTTGCTTTAATTTTGCAGCTCAAATAAGTGAATTTTTATTGTTTTTTTTTATCATTTGTTTCCTGTTTAATACGGAAGAAAATCAATAATACATTTGTAAAAGTAAAATATGCATTGAATTTGAAATCTGGAGGTATAATACTCTTTAGTAAAAAACTTATCTGGAGCCCTGTACTATATCACATCACTTGACCTCAAGTGTGAACAAAATTAATGAAATAGCTTGAAACATTGGCATGGAACATCCTATTAAGTTACTTGGTGTTGAAAGGGTTAATACTGTTAACCCTTTGAACCCGAAAGCCCGCTATATGCAAACAGTGCAGATCCAGATGAGCCGGCTCGTAACGAGCCGTCTCATCAGGATCTGCACTGTTTGAAAGTAATTTTCATATTTTTCAGAACAAAAAATATCCCCTTTTTATAAATGGAACAGTCTGAAACATTGGCATGGAACATCCTATTAAGTTACTTGGTGTTGAAAGGGTTAATACTGTATCCTATACAGCACATGTTGTGGCCAACTCGGCCATCATTGTGTGTTCAAGCCATCAGCCAGTTTTCCTTCTGGTTGCATTTAACCCTTACTACGCTGAATTTAATTTTGTCGTCGGCTGGTAATGTTTTATTTCCAATATTTCTCTATAAAAACCTGGTTTGACAGCGCATGAGGATCTTCTCATCATGTGCTGCCAAAACAGGTTTTTTTATTAAGAATTAAGGCAAAAATGAAAAACAGCAGACGACAATTTTCGTAGTGAGGGTTAACAAAGAAGGGAAAATGCAAAGTAGGACATATGATACAATTATAGCTCATCATACAACGAAAAGTCAGGATAACGGACTCAGTCAGTGAAGCGTCAGTCATGCTCCTAACAAACAGTCTGAACAAGTAGGCTGCAGGAGCACGATAGCATAACAGAAGCAAGACCAAGCACAGAAGTCATAATCCCCATTTCTCCAGTCACATAAGTCATACGCCCCATTTCTCCAGTCACATAAGTCATAAGCCCCATTTCTCCATTCACAAAAGTCATAAGCCCCATTTCTCCAGTCACAAAAGTCATACGCCCCATTTCTCCAGTCACAGAAGTCATACGCCCCATTTCTCCAGTCACATAAGTCATACGCCCCATTTCTCCAGTCACATAAGTCATAAGCCCCATTTCTCCAGTCACAAAAGTCATAAGCCCCATTTCTCCAGTCACAAAAGTCATACACCCCATTTCTCCAGTCACAAAAGTCATACACCCCATTTCTCCAGTCACAGAAGCCATAAGCCCCATTTCTCCAGTCATAGAAGTCATATGTCCCATTTCTCCAGTCATAGAAGTGATAAGCCCCATTTCTCCAGTCACAGAAGTCATAAGCCCAATTTCTCCAGTCACATAAGTCATAAGCCACATTTTTCCAGTCATAGAAGTCATAAGCCCCATTTCTACAGTCACACAAGTCATAAACCCCATTCTCTAGTCATATAAGTCATAAGCCCCATTCTCTAGTCACAGAAGTCATAAGCCCCATTTATCCAGTCATAGAAGTCATAAGCCCCATTTCTCCAGTCACAGAAGTCATAAGCCCCATTTCTCCAGTCACAGAAGTCATAAACCCCATTTCTCCAGTCACAGAAGTCATAAACCCCATTTCTCCAGTCACAGAAGTCATAAACCTCATTCTCTAGTCATAGAAGTTATAAGCCCCATTTCTCCAGTCATAGAAGTCATAAGCCCCATTTCTCTAGTCACAGCCACAATTGACATGGATGTGAGCTGGAGGTGAGGACAAACATGTTAACACAGTGATAGATAGATGGTCAAACTTTGATGAATGGTCAGCCAGACACTTCATTTGTCTCATATCCTTCAGCTTGTACACAGGGAACAGATCTATATAATCAGATGGAGTGAAGTACTGCAATTAACCCTTTCAACAATGCAGACCTCTATAGCAGTGTTTGCAAACAGTGTAGATGAAGATGAGCCGGCTCGTTACGAGCCGTCTCATCAGGATCTGCACTTTTTGCAAGTAATTTTCATCTCTTAAAGAAATGGAAACGCCCATTTTATAAATGGACTATTTCTGAAGATTATTTTGTGAAGATTGGATTGGTCCGAAAAATTATTTTCAGACTAGTCCATTTATGAAAAGGAGGTGAAATCTTTCAAACAAATATGAAATTACTTGTGCAAGATCCGATGAGACGGCTGATCTGAAGCTAGTGTTTGCAAACACTGCTATAGAGGGCTGTACTAAGTGTTAAGTATGGATGCAGGATTGGGGTTTGAATCCAGTAAGAATGTACTCGCTGTATTTAACTCTTTGCATGCTAGCGATGAAAATATCCGCCAAACAAATTATGAGTATATGTTTTATTTCTCTCTGTAAATATGTCTTGGAATTTCATTAGAATTGAGTCCTCAGGACTCAATTCTAATGAAATTCCAAGACATATTCATGATATTTACAAGGAGAAATAAAAGAAAATATGATGAATTTTTGTCCGCTAGTTTTGAACTATTTATAGCCCACCAGTTTACCAGCATACAAAGAGTTAAAAGATACACACAAAAATGAGACATTTCCTGGCAAAATAAACATTCATGCGCCATTATCCCACATACTGATTGGCATTATTATACATTTTATATCAGACGTAAATTTACACACTGATATCAGGGGCGATAACCGTGTTTGCTTAAAATGTTAACGGACATTACTATTTAATCTCTGTATTTATTTTATGATGTGCAATGTTCATACTTTAAAATCTGTCGAAAATATTATTTTTTCAGGTGACGCATTTCTTTAGTATAAATAATTAAAAAATATCATGCCTCATTTGCATATGAAAATAGCCTGATACCACCGCGCGTCACTATCAGTTATACACTTATTTAATTCCTATAAATGACATTTTGGGCTTACTGAGTGGGCATGTACCTTTAAAGCGCTGGAAACGACAATTGTCGTCTGCAGTTTTAAATATTTTTATATTTTCTCCTCAAAAACATACTGAGACGATTCTACTGCGCTGCCAAAACAAGTTTTTAAAGAGATTAAAATATACAAAATGTCGAAAATGAGCAGACGGCAATTTTATTTTTCAGCGTTTTAATGGTTAAGGGGTAAACTATTGATATGGCACAACTTGAAGTACAGTATGCACTGCTACAGTATGTACCAAAACATTCAACAACATTACAGATT